>CM039735.1:83028992-83423992 GCA_022539455.1 Dendrobium nobile | reverse complement strand
AAAAGAATCTTGATTTGATGGTCTTTAATTTTTGAATTCCTATACTTGTCTGTCATAGCCCATTAACCTATTCTCGGTGGATGTATTATTTCCACCCTACGGGTAAGGATGCGGTGGTGGTGGAACATCTTCAAGCACATAATCATTAAGGTTAAGATTTCAAACTTTTGTTTTTCCCTTAGTTAAATATTCCCAATAAGAAGCCAAATGGAAATACAAAAAGAACAATTATCATCAAATTAATATAAAGATATTTATATATGCTAGTTTAGTGCTTTGTTCTATAGTCACCATAAGTTAGAAGTGTCAATAAATAATTCGATCCAACAATCTAATTCGATCTCAACTTGAAAAATTTATGTTCAGGTTGTTGATTCAATTATTATTCTAGTTTGGTTCCGGACTATAATTTTGAATTGATTAATTTTTAAGTTGGGTTTAGGTTAACACAAAAAAGTGAAATTGATTTGAAATTTGATCGATTATCATTTGTGTTTGAGCGAAACAAGTGAATTTTGGATTAACTGGGCTCTGAGTTAAATAGTCATTTTGAGTTAAGCAGGTCGTCATAGCGAAAAAAATTATAGGATCTATATAATAAGCAGGTCGTGTTTGAGTTAATCAGTGGGTTCGTGTTAAGTACTTTTTGGATCGAACATTTTTACTCATATGATAAACAACTCAAATTCATGTCAAGCATAGTTAAGTTGGGTCTCCTTCGGATTCGATTCAAATCTGACCTGCCAACCTTAATTCATGTACCTAATTTAAGATTTTCGAATTAAAATTTAAACAGATTAATAAAAAAAGCTTATAATCACAAATACTGGAAATTTGTTTATCTTTTTCGTTCTTCTTTGACCTCTCTCTGGTATTTATATTTAGTGATCCCTATGATTTCTTCTTAATTTTGATTCATATTTTCTTCAATTTTAAAATAGTTTGAAACTCTCCCGATGACGCATAATATTCAGAGAAAATTTCATAACATCAACAAAATGAGCATATGATTTAGGTAATTAGTTCAAAATTGTAATATCTTGATTTTCATCTTTTATCTTGACACAAAGAATCTTTAAATCTATGATAAATTTATCGAAACCATCCATATTATCCTCATAACTCTTTGTTTTGGACATCTTAAATCCAAACAATTTACCCTTAAGGTAAGTTTGATTTGATAGATTTTAGTGATAATTAGGATTATCAAATTTGGGTCATGGGTCGAGTTTGGGTCAAACCTGGAACTGACGCGACACTTGCTGACCCAACATGACAAGACTCGTTTTTGCATGCTGGTCAAGTTTTTCAACCAAGACTCGACCAGCGCAGGTTGATGATTTGACCCGACTCGACCCGCAGCTTGGTAAGGTGTTAGCAGCTCGGCGAATCGATGATGAACTGGGACCGTGAGGCCGTAGGCGGGGTGAGGCATCAGTGGCTCGACGATTCAGCGGTGACAATGATGGCGGGCTAGCGACCAAAGCCATACATGGGGTCCTAGTTGGGTACCCATGCTTTACTCGGACAGGCTTCACCCACCCATGGAGACTTTCGGGATGCCATATACAACCACTTTCTAGGCTTTTTGAATGCAGCTTGCCACGGATTGATGGCCTTGAGGCTTGTTTCCCTTTGCTCTTATTGCAAATTTTCAAGATGCATATCATAATTTACTGATGCCGCAGTGTAGTTAAGTGCTGCACGCTATGTAATGAGGATTGTAGTAATATAAGATATATGGTGATTAGCAATGTAAATCGATTTATCCCCCGACGTTGAGTACACACTCTTACCCACCCACAAGGTCATGGGCGTACCCATACATGGGTGAGTGTGGGTATTGGTACCCAATGCAGGGCTCTGTAGGCGACGCAACTCATGTCAAAAGTGGTCAACGTTGACGGGACATGACGAAACAGACGTGTTTTTCCTGGGTAGAACTCAGGTTTCAGGTTAACTTGGCCCCGATCCATTTTTCCAAACGGGTCGAATTCGACCTGAACCCAACCCGTTTGTGAAACGGGTTGACCATAACCTAAAATTTTCGAATCGGACTTTCGGGGCATGTCAAATATTGACAAACATAGTTATTGGCATATTATTTAATTTTAGCTATATCCTTACAACAATATTCATTTTCTTATCGACCTTATGGAGTACCTTCACACTCAAAAGCGTACTACATGCAAATTCCATGAATTTTTTTTTTTTTTTTTTGCTTTATCATCAGCATCTAAAGAACCACGCAAAATTGCTCTTACAATATTCTAAAGTCTTGGTTACTTTTATTTGGACCAGAATGGCTGTCAGTGGCGGAGCCAGAAATTTTATTCAGGGAGGGCCTAAATTAAACACTACAGGAAAATCACCCATTACCAACATAATTTTCTGACGATTTTCTGACAGATTATTTTCCGGCGGTCAATTTTATGACGGTTTGTCATCTCATCTTGAATGTCAAAATACATTAAAATAGTTTCGTATTCCGTCTTATTAATTTCTGGAGCTAAGAGGAGTTGTATGATCAAAATTAAGAATGCAAATAATATGGCAAGAGAGGAGCGAAAAAGAAAAGGAAATCTGTGCTCGAGATTGTGAGTTGCGAGAGATGAGCATAGGGGAAAACGAAGCAATCAGTTTGCGTCGAGGGAAAGCAAGCCATTTGGAAGCATTCTCTGTTTGGGCTTGTGATATGATATTGTTGCAAGAGTGAACATTTTTATAAAAAAATTATTGTGAAAATTCGTAAGAAAACTATTCCGAACAAAACCTAAGGCATATTCTTGCATGTTAAATTATGGAATTGTTAGGTCTTATTATTTATAAACATAATGCTAATTTTTTTATGTAAATTAATCCTCCACATTTAAATTTGCTTTAAAATGAGTGCAAAACATAAAAAAATTCAATTAAAATGTATATTACACATATCTTAAAATAAATACAGTACTTTTAAGATTCATTTTGACAAAAAAAAATTTGATCAATAAATTCGATAAATATTTTTTTATGAATATACTATATGTAATAAAAATGGTGACTAAATAATTATACCTAAATATATTCCTTTTCTCAAAAAAAAAAAAAAAAAGAGCTTTATCTTGTCACATACTCACATGCAGCCATAAAAAAAAAAAATTTAGGGGGGACGTGCCCCCCCTTGCCCGCCCCCCCTCCCCTCCCTCCTCCCCTTAGGGGTGTCAATTCGGGTCAACGGGTCGAACCCAAAATTGACCCGGCACTGTTCGGGTCAACCCGAAGCCGACCCGTTTTTAAAAACGGGTCAGGTTTCTGGACCCGAACACGACCCGATTTGGGTCGGGGTCAACCCGACCCGACATGAATGACCCGGAATTGACCCAAAATTGCTAATTTTCGGGTAAAAAATCGGGTCAATCTCGGGTTTTCGGGTCAAAAACGGGTCAATCTCGGGTTTTCGGGTCAAAAATGAGTTTTCGTGTCACTTTCGGGTCAATTTCGGGTTGGCGGGTCAACCCGAACCCAACCCGATTTTTAAAACGGGTTGATTTCATGAACCCGAACCCGACCCGTTTCGGATTTGGGTTGACCCAAACCCGGATTTTTCCGGGTCGGGTTCGGGTCGTGTTTCGTGTCGTGTCAAAAATTGACACCCCTACCGCCCCTATTGGCTGTCATACATTTTCATCAAATTGAGAAATCTTTTTTTTTTTTATCAAAGCTCCCAATCTTGTCCTTAGAAACACTCATTCTATCTAAACATTAAACATTGCTATAGCACTAATTTGTTAAACTCTATTAAACCACATGCACATGATTTATCTAAGATTCAAATGTTTTGTTTGGGGCGGCTTTTTTACTATTTTTAAAATATTAATTTTTATATTAGAAGAACCAAACGAACAATCATAGAGAAAAATGAACAAGAAGATATAAGTAGTTCGGAAAAATGTGCTTACATCTATGAGAAGAAAGATATACTTAGGTTTTATTGCTTCTCAAATGAAAATATAGATTACAAGCTTCTCATAAATCTAGAATAAATGATTAATATCTCAGACGATAAACCATTATATAAATCAATGGGGGTCAATTTTGGGGCATGGGCCGGGTTCAGAACGAACCCAAAACTAACCTGGCACTATTCCAATCAACCCGAACCTGAATCATTTTTGCATACTGGTCGGCTTTTGAGACCCGAACCCGACCCGCTTCTGGTCCGGGTCAACCCACATGACATGAATGACCCGGGGCCGTCCAAAAATTATTAGTTTTAGGATCAAAAATGGGTCAATCTTGGGTTTTGGGTCAAAATGGGAAAAACTGATCAATTTCAAGTTTCTGGGTCAACCCGAACCTGACCTATTTCCGATTTGGATTAACCCAAATCTGAAATTTTTTGGTCGGGTACGGGTTAGATTTTCAAATCGTGTCAAATATTGACACCCTTATATCAAACAGAAAAAACTATGTGGCACTCAATTAAGATCATATTTCAACTTATTTGCCTCTAATGTGGGCAAGATCATCATAAGCCACAAAAGGAAAAAGAAGCAAACCACACTCATATGACCAACTTTCAAGTTTGAACATCAGGATAAAACCTTTGAAACAACCGACCGACCTCCACAAACTCCGAGTTTATCATTCCCTAAATGAGAATTGAACAATAGTTCTTCGAAGATCTTCCTTCCTCACTCTCGATGTCCTATGCTTTAGTCCAAATTGAAAACACAAAGCCCCCCTTGTCTCCCACTCTCTCGCTCTTACTCCAGGTTGTGATCTCCACCAGCTCAGTCCCTATAGAGTGATAACTAGGAAATAAGAAAGTAATAGGCAAACAATTATGGGGAGGGTTAGTAGAAAAGCAAGAAAAATGGCTATAAAAGTTGAAGTTAAAAATAGATTGAACAATTTAATCACTCAAAGTCTTGATTCAATTGCAATTAACACACTCAAATCCTTCCCTACCCTTGAAATAAATAAATAAACAAGTAAAATAATATGCAAGACATTCAAATTAATTATGATAGAGCAAAAATATTCTAAAGAATAAAGGGAGTTGAGATGATAGTATTGTATATAGTGATTGATGAACCTTTTTCAAGATCCAACAAAACATTATGCTTTTGAAATTAGAACATAGACTTCATTTGTCATTTTCAATTTGCTGAGATGGTGCATTCATTGAGCTTAAGTTATCATTTCTTTCTCCTTTTTCAACTTTTCTCCACCAGACCTAAGCCATACATACGTTGCGAGCCACTCACAAGATAACAATAACAATAAAAAACTAAAGAGGAATAGCAATGCATATAATAAAATTTTTTATTATCATTACTCTATTTTTTACAAACTTGGCACAATTATTTAGTAGTAAATTTATCATTATTTTTTTAATTTTTATGATGAGAAGTTAATTTTGACATGTAATTACATAAATAATAAATAAATTAAATATTTATAAAATTAACACTATATACATTTATTTCTTTAAAATTTCACCAAAATATTAAATATATAACAAAATTATAACTCTTTCTTTTTGTCAAAATCCGAATAATGCAAGAATTTAATGTTAAAAATATGTATTATATTAATTGCATAAATTCAAAGGATATAATATTGCATTGTAGACTTGTAGTGATAAAAATCATTATTATCTTTTTAAAAAGAATAATAATAATAATACACAAAATATTTGTTTTAAATAAAAATTTCTTAAATCTCTTTGTTAAAAGATAAAAAAATAAAGCTTTGGCTCTCACAAAAGATAGTCGAGAGAGAGAGAAGAGTAAAAAATAAAAAAGAATAAAACAAAGGCGCATAAAAACAGCACTAAATAGCGAAAAGTGATTGCATATTGACGTTATTCGTTCGAAATCCAACACTTTTTTGGGGCTGTTTGGGCGCCTGAAAATGAAATTCAGTGTAAAAAATATTTTAAAATTATTTGAAAATTTGAAGAATTTCTAATATATTGAATTTTAACTAGAGCATTGTTACATCATCATAAAATTATCTTGATCGGGCACGAATCTCGAGGCAAAAATCAACTTGGAAGAGCATCTGAACTCCGATTTCAACAAACTTATAGTCAAACTGAGCGTCTCGGAAATAAGAACCCAACGACACCAAATTCAACTCAATCCGAGCCCAAATGAGTCCAAATCAAGGACTCGAAATGCTGTTGGAAAGTTCGTACCACAATTCGAGTTACCAAATGGTCTCCGATTTTAACAAGCTTATAATCTAATCGAGCGGCTCGACAAGACGAATCCAAAGAGCCCAAGATCGCCAAATTCGGATATCACTAAGGCTTTCAAATGTCCAACGAATGGTGCACGATCAAAGGATTCAATTAGGGGTGTCAATTTCGGGTCACGAGTCGGGTTCGGGTCGAACCCGAACTGACCCGGGTGCGAAACGGGTCAACCCTAACCCGAACCGGGTAGAGAAACGGGTCGAAAAACCGAACCCGGACCAGACCTGGCGGGTTGCCGGGTTGACACGACCCGACCCGGTTTGGGCGAGGTCGGGCGCGGGCGCGCGGCGAGGTCAGGCGCGGTCAGGCGCGGGCACGCGGGCGCGCTGGGGGCGCGTAGCGGCGCGGTCGGGCGCGGGCACGCGGGCATGCGGGCAGCGCTGGCAGACGCGCGCAGCGGGCAGCGCGGGCGATCGCGCGGCGGGCTGCGCGGGCAGGTGCGCGGCGGGCAGCGGGCAGAGGCGGGATTCGAAATTTTTCGAATTAAACGGGTTGGCGGGTTGACCCGGTAACCCGCCGGGTCAACCCGAACCCGACCCGTTTTTGAAACAGGTCGATTTCTGGAACCCGAACCCGACCCGTTTTGAAATCGGGTCGGGTTCAACCCGAATTTTTCGGGTCGGGTCCGGGTCGGGTTTTCGTGTCGTGTCAAATATTGACACCCCTAGATTCAATATCAGCCATCCATTCAAACCACTCCCGACTCGCCTCTGATCTCTCTTCTATTTACGAGCCATGCAACTCCAGAAAAAATATAAATAGAGCCCTCATGAGAGGGGGACCCAAGCAAGAAAGAGAAGAGAAGAAGGAGAATCAGCTCCTCCTCGACCACCGCCGGAGTTTGTCCTGCCGCTAGAACACGCCGGGATTCTGCATGATATTCGGGAGAACGCAGGAATTCTGCCCAACTTCCACGTGATGCTGAAATTCTTCCCAATTTACAACAGAGTTCCCTCCTGACGACGAAACTCCGCCCAAGTGAAGCCGGAGTTTTCCTCTGCCACCAACAGACATCGGACTCTACCCGACGTCGGACTTCTACCCGACGTCGGACCTTCACTCTTCGTCAAGTTTCTACCCGACGCCGGACTTCTACCGGTTATTGGACTTCGCTGGACGTCTATGCGAAGATGGATTTCTTTCCATTGTTGGACTTCTACCTGACGCTGTCATTCTGATCTTCGTCGTCAGACTACAGTCCTTCCGACCCCCGTCGCCAGCCGACTACGGTCCTCCTTACTTACGTCGCCCGCCAACTATAGTCTTTTCGACCTCTGTAGCCCGCCGACTACGGTCCTCCTTACTTACGTCGCCCGCCGACTACAGTCCTTCCGACCTCCGTCGCCAACCTACTATGGTCCTCCTGACATACGTCGCCCACCGACTACAAGTCTTCCGACCTCCATCGCCCTCCGACTACGATCCTTCCGACCAAACGAACATGTCAACAATGACTCTTTATATTAACATCATGTAATGTACTCCATAAGATGTGCATCAAGCTAAGACCTTCCACCAATGAAGTACCTCATTTGTAATCAACTACAATACTAGTGGATTCATTCAAACTGGGCTAGACCCCGTGGTTTTTTCCTCCTTTTCAGGGGTTTTCCACGTAAAAATATTAGTATCTCATGTGAATGCTAGACCCTCTCTCTTATCTGATTGCGTGCCGGATTTTCGTACAACGCTAAGACGTTAAATATGATATTTCTCTACCGCCGCGAATACTCCTGGACGCAACAAGCATAAATTTTATTTACTTAAAATTTTACTCTATATTTCATTTATTTCAAATCAAATATCAAAATTTTAAAAACCTCTATATTTTAATAATTTACATCTATTTTTTAGCAAATCAACAGCCCTTAAGATGTGGCTCTTGCAACTATCATCGTTTAGTTTGTAAGAGGATGAGTTAGACTTCATTTGTGGTGGCTTTTTTATTGCATTTAAAAATAATTTTTTAGTTTTAAAATTAAAGTTCTTATATTAAAAAATTATTTTAAGACGCAGTAAGAAAGCCGTCCCAAATGAAGACTTAGGCTTCGTTTGGGACGGCTTTTTTACTGCTTTCTAAAACGGAGTTTTAGTACAAATTTTTTTATTTTTGTACTAAAACCCCGTTTTAGAAAGCAATAAAAAAGCCGTCCCAAACGAAGCCTTAGGCTTCATTTTGGGAAGTCTTCATTTGGGGCGGCTTTCTTTCTGCTTCTTAAAGCAGCTTCCTAGTACAAAATATTTAATTTTTGTACTAGGAAATTCTCTTAAGAAGCAATAAGAAAGCCGTCACAAACGAAGCCTTAGGTTTAGTTTGGACGGCTTTCTTATTGCTTTTTAAAGCAAATTTTTTGTATAAAAATTAAATTTAAACTAAAAAGCTACATTGAGAAGTGGTAAACCTTAGGCTTCGTTTGGGACGGTTTTGTTATTGCTTTTTAAAGCTACTTTCTAGTAAAAAAAATTAAATTTTGTACAAAAAAATTGCTTTAAAATCAGTAAGAAAGCCGTCTTACGCTTCATTTGAGATGGCTTTCTTACTATTCTTATAGCAGCTTTTTATTACAAAATTAATTTTTTTTACCAAAACTCTGTTTTAAAAAGCAATAATAAAGTCGTTCAAACTTCATTTGGGATGATTTTCTTACTATTCTTAAAGCAGCTTTTAACTATAAAAATTTAAAATTTTGTATTAAAAAGCTATTTTAAGAAACATTAATAAAGCCATCACAAACGAAACTTGGACCGCTTTCTTACTCTTTTTTAAAACAACTTACTTGTAAAAAAAATTATTTTAAAAACAATTATAAAGTTGTCCCAAACTAAGGCTTTGTTTTGGATGGCTTTTTTTTTTTTCTTAAAATAATTTTTAGTATACAAACTTTAATTTTTATAATAAAAAATTTCTTTAAGAACTAGAAAAAAAAATCATCCTAAATCAAGCCTAAGCCTAAGTCGCATGCGGTTAATGCGGACAAGAAACTTTTTAAAAAGCGGAAAGATAGCAGGCAAAATATTCCATGGCGCTGCGGATTCTGTCCATAGAGGGAAAGATTCGGTGCAAAGCGGAGCGGCTGATCAAACCGTTGGGGAGTTTGACACGCGGCATGCCATACTCTAGTGGGAGTTAAATCAAAATATACTTCTTAATTCCCCACCCACCCAAAAAAAAAAAAATACTTCTTTGCAAGGACAGGTTCCTTTTCTTTGAGCTACTTAAAAAATAAAATATTTAATAAAATATATTTTTTATTAGACAATAAATTTTTATTTGATCAAAATAAATTATTCATATTATACATAAGTATTTTCTTATATTTATTATTAGATATTTTTTTTCTTTTTTCCCCAAAATATATTCTCATTATATGAACTTAATATCATTAATTTTTTTTTTTTAATTTGAGCATTGTTTGACATATGAGAAACATTACTTGTGAGACATTATTAAATAATATTTTCTCATTATTTGAAACCAAGAAGATGCAAATGGGAAATCATATTCGGAATATCTTTTTATTCTTCATATGAAACTATTTTCTATCATTAGGCTGCTAAATAATTATAAAATTAATCAATGGGTAAGTAGATAAGTCTTTGGCATAAATAATTAATTTTATTTTTAACAGATACTTTTTTAGTGGATGATAATGCTGCTGAGTTAGCACATATTTGATGACAATGATTAGACGTTTATTGTCTAAGAGTTTCAACAAACTTTTTTTTCATTAATTGTCTTTGTATGGCTTGAAATTGGTAGGCATATTGGCTTTATTCCTTTCTAAGATAATCTTCTTTAATATCCTCTAGTGGTCTATGAAACCTTCCTATAGGGCCTCTATACTCATTTAGTGGCCAGTTTCAAGAATGCTTTCTACTTCAATTATCCACCATGCATGGGTCCCAATCACAATGCTTCATCTTCATCTAGTGGATTCTATAGCTTTAATCTCAACCATCAAATTCAAAGCCATTCCTATCCCTCATCAAATCATGCAATTGGAAAATGCATTGTCATCTTGTGACATGCAACTTTGCACTAATGCTTTCTTCTTGAACTTTTATTAACCTCCTTTCCCTTCTATAAATAGAACTACAAGTAAGGATCTATTTGTAGAGAATTCTCAAAAATACTTACTTGACAGAGATTTATGAATGTTTATTTATACTAAGTATATTTTGTCTTATGTATCCACTTACATCTTACTTGTGCTTTCTTGTTTGTCTTTGAATTTTTCTGTAGATACTTTCTAAAGCACAGAGCGTGATGATGTTGCTGACAGAAGATAGAGAGCACAGAGGTTGAGTTGCATGTACTATTGCATCTCACTCCTTTGTGCTCTCTATACTTCTGTCATCATCTTGATTAGCTCATTTGCTTAATCTTAGTCGTCTTGAATTGAGTTTAGGCTCCAAATGTGGAGGATGATCAGACTGGACTATAAGGCGCTTAATTTTGCATGAAAATATCTGATTTATTTCCTTTCATTCTCCCTTCTTCGATTGGAATTTTCATGTGAGTTTTCTTATAAAGTATCATTTCAAGAATTTTCTTAATTCATTTCAGGCCGCTAATCACTTTTTTGATAAATTTTCTTACAGTTGTCATGGTGCTTGAATGAAGATGGAGAAATTTGGGAAGTACTTTCTCTGTCTTTTCTATGTCCTTTTTATTAAGATAGCTAAGTTGTGTTCTTTAATTTTCATTCATAAGTGAAAGTTAGCATAGATGCCAATCAACATCGATCATACGTGTGATTGATCATGATTTTAATTTCTTCCTTTATCCCCAAATTTCCCAAATATGCTATGCACCATGAATGTCATTTGAGAACACTTTCTTCTATATCAGTTTAGAAATATACTTATATTATATTCCGATTTGATATTGGCATCTTTCAAGATGATAAATATCAATTTTACATGAAATTTAGGCTTGTTTGAGACATTTCTTCGGATGTGATAGTTTTCTTATTGTTTTCTAAAATAATTTTTTTTTACAAAAAATTCTGGTTAAGAAAATTTCAATACTAAAAACCTGCTTTAGAAAATAGTAAGAAAGTTGTCCCAAACAAATCTTAATTTATAGGTTGGGTTTTGAAAAAGATATTCTGTGCGAACGCCGAACGCCGTCTGGAGACCAAAAAATGCGCCACTTCATTCCTTTGCTCGGTACCGCGGCTCTGTTTGGTACCGCTTAGTATTACGGCTTAGTACCACTAACGTGGCTGCATCGGATTCGCCTCCAGGGATAGAGCTGCACAGAATAATCTCTGACTTTTGTGTAGTATGAACTTATTCTTTCGCTTGCATGCCCTTCAAATAAGATTTTTTTTTTCTGAAGGGATCATTATTTTTTAGCTCTGCTGAATTATGCTATTATGATTTTTTTTTCCTTCTGATCCATTACAGTTAAAGTGGAGATCTCTATCTCTCTCTTTCCATTATTTATTTTCCTGCAGAATAATATTTGCATCATCAGAAGGATATGTCACAAGGCACATACGATAATGGTAAAGTAACAAGAAATTAATGACGACAAAAAACTTGTATGAAGCTGGTACTGGCAATTTGGTACAAAGATTTGAAGTGGATATGATTGCCATAATATTCAATGTGTATCTGCTTTCAGCAAAAGCAGACAGCGATTATGTTACATTTTATCATTTATTTATTTATTTTTTGATGAGGAAGTACTTTTCTTAACACAGTGAAAATCCCGGTCAATCTAACATGAAACTCACATCAATTTATACGGGCCAACACTTAAGGCTTTTACTGCTTGCCAAGAGATTCGATTCAGGGGACCTCGGCTTTGCCCAGTTGGCTCTTCACCACCCGGACAAACAGCGGTGGATTATTTTACCATTTATTATGTTCATAAGTTAGAAGATTTTAGCACAATTATCAATGAAAAATCACTGAATTCAACCTTCTTCAATCTTTACGTTGTACAGTAGAAGAATTTTATAGAACTATCAGTAGTGGTGTCAATTTCGGGTTCGCGGGTCATGGGTCGAACCCGAAACTGACCCGACACTATTCGGGTCAATCCGAACCCGACCCGAATGACTCGTTTTCAACAAAAAAGGCTAATTTTCAGGTCAAAACGGGTCAATCTCCTCTTTTCGGGTCAAAATCGGGTTGCCGGGTCAAAATCGTGTTTTCGGGTCAAAATCGAGTCACTTTCGGGTCAAAGGGTTAACCCGAACCCGACCCGATTTTTAAAACGGGTCGAAATGTTGAACCCGAACCCGACCGTTTCGGGTTCGGGTTGACCCTAACCCGAAATTTTCGGGTCGAGTTTTCGGGTCGTGTCAATTATTGACACCCCTAACTATCAGTAATTTTTTATTTGAAAGTACCTATGTGGGAAATTTTCATTTTAAAATTATGTTTGCACTAATGACAAATTTTTTTTTTTTTTGGCAAAATTTTTGGGCTTGAGCCCGTATATTAAAAAACTTCAATTACAAAAATTGTAAGTAAAGGAAAAATTCATATACCCATCATACAAGAAGAAAACCGATCAAAATTCAAAAAGACATGGCATAAAATAAAGCAAGCTGGAGGGAAAACCGGACTCAGGTTATCTAGGAATCAACACCCATGGGCATGAACACAGAAATATACGAAGCTAACCAGAGCATAGCCCAAAAATAAGCAGCAGACATCTAAATGATCCTGGTTGCCAATAGCAGAAAGCAATTTCAGAGGTTGCAAAAAATGCCGTTACAGTCTGGAAGAAAAGCAGATCGACCATCCAGGATGAGGCGTTGATTCCATTCATCATTGTCCGGTGGAGCAGAGGTAGCTCCCAAAAACCCGCAGAAATAGCCATGAAGAACGAAAGATCATAAAACATAAATGCTTGTCCAGTGGAGCAGAGGTAGCTCCCAAAAATACAAATGCTAAATCCTTGTTCTGAAGCTGTTTGGATAACTCGAGTGCAGACTGCAGAGAATCAAAAGTCTTCCAGCTAGAAGTTTTAACATTAATGGCATAAGTAATCCTGCTAAGTAACCCCTGAATCGAGCAAATAGTCTCACCAAAACCGGGCAAAACGTGACTCATTTCTGGTCCGCCATAAGAAATAAACGGAACAGGAGATAACCAAAAAATAAAATTTTTTAGCCCCTAAAGAGAGCCGAGGGTATTCATCCAGAAATTCATACGCCTGCAGAAGAGTGGGCCTAAAGAGGAAGGCCTCCAGTTGAGGAAGAAGGCGAGAAATTACCCTAAAGGAGAAGTCACATTGAAAAAAGAGATGGTTAATTGACTCCATCTCCTTATTACAGAGCACACAAGTGGCCAGAATAAAAATGCCCCATTTAGAGAGAGCATCTGCAATTTTAAGGCTCTCACTAATAGCCAACCAAGCATAAGACGAAAACCTGAGGGCATAGCGTTTATGCCATACGAATTTGTGCCAAGGAACAATAATCTGATGAGCAAAAGCATTCATATAAAATGTACGAAATTTGGGCTGATCAATCCCGTCCCAGGATAAAGGAGAAGGAGAGTGTTCCACAATTTGAATAGAAGTAATAAGGTTAGAGACCACTTGGTCAATGCAGCTCGATAAATGCCAAACACCTCCAGAAATGAAGCAATTAACTTCAGCATTAGAAGTAAATGAAGGGAAGATCAAGGGCGGATTCAGCTTCTTTTTTTAGGGTGGGCAAAAAAATTATTTTTTGGTGGGGGATGAACAAAGATGCTTAGGATTGATAAAATGATGACAAATTGATAGGGAGAAAAATACCTAAAATACTTAAAATATTCCAAACTATCCCTCTCAAATTAAAAAAAAAAATTGAGGGGCGGATCCCAAAACATTGAAAAATTCAGTGGCGAATCCATAAATTTTTAAAGCGGGGCCTAACTTTAGCCTTGTTTCAGCTGATTTTTATCTTCAGATTTAATAATTCAGTTTATTATTTATATGTATTATGAAAAATCAATATACTCTATAAAGATATGATTGAAAATTTCATTCGGTTTTTTTTTTTTTTGAAACTGCTTTTGGGAGCTCCCGACGAGGACTTTTCTAAATTTAGTTGTGGGTCCCCCCTAGGCCCCCCTCTCTCTGCCCCTGGAAAATTAAAATTCTTCGAGTAAAAAAGACCTTCCAAGGATGAAAAATTTAAAGCTTATCTTTTCTAATGGAGTAATGACTTTTTAATGACTTGTAAACAGGTGTAAAGCTTATCTTAAAGATAACTTTCATTTTGTCTTCAATTGCTGGCTAATTAGTCAGCTTTGAAGGCTATAAGTTTCTTTACGGAACTAAAGCAATAGGTGGAGTTTCTTTCTTTTTTTTTTTTTTCCAGATGGAGATAGAAGCGCATTGAAGATACCAATTCTCTTTGGATAAAATTCTAGTTCTTCTTTGCAACTTTATGGTGGATTATATATAAGATCAGCTTGATCAAATACGAATTTCAATGCACACTTAAACAATCCTCAATAATTAAATTCAGGACAATTCTGTTTCCGATTTCAACAAACTTATAGTAATTTGTTCGAACTGATGAAAGAAAACCAACGGCTCCAAAAGTGATTTGATCCGAGTCTAAATAAGCTGAGGTTAAGAGCTTGAAGCATTGTTAAAAATTTTGAAAAATTGTGTGAATTAATGATCTTTGAATTTGCATGCTTATAATAAAATCGAGTGAGTTCAAGATTGCTTAATTTTGGTAATATTATAGTACTTAAGACGAAATGAATGATTTTATCCATATATAGTATCTAGATTTTCTTCTTATTTAAGGGATATGTCACTCTAAAAAAATCTATATTTAGGGCTCCCTTTTTACGTGAAGAGAATCTTTGTCTAGAGATTCAACATAGCTTAAAGCCTAAATAATCCCAGAGTTCCACATGAGCACAACTGTCCTCGAAGGACCTTCGCCACACAACAGCCGTCGTCTGACTTTGACTGCTAGACTTTCGCTGTCAAAACACAACTCAACATAAAACATCGAATCATAGCTTGATCGTTGTCACCAAAATTTGTCGTTTCACCACTGACCAGATACAATCATTAGACCTTTGATGCGCAATAGCCGCCACTTGGCATTTGTTATCTTATCATTAATGTTAGACCTTTGTCTTCTGACTGCCCCTGCCAAATCACCGCCTGATCTCTATCGTCAAACAGTTGCCATCTGACCACCATCATCAAAATAATGTTGTTGAACCTTCACTATCTAGCGCTTGACCACATCCGTCGGACTTTCTTAGCAACAACGGTCCAAACATCTTTGACCCCAAACTAACTTTGAACATATTTTTTTTAAAATTTTCTATACTCTTATAATTTTTTCTCCAAGTTAAGTGACAAGAAAATATTTGTAATCAACGATCACATAGTAGAATCATTTCATATGAGTTAATCCCTATAATTTTTCTCATTTTCTGAAATTTTCATATTAAAACTCTAGTGCTCTTTTCATTTATTTGTTTTTATATTAATAAACGCCATACAAAACTAAAACTCGCTTATTCTCTCTCTCTCTCTCTCTCTCTCTCTCTCTCTCTATATATATATATATATATATAGGAGTTTGAAAGTATTTTAAGTGATTCTTCATTCTTCAAAATAATAATAATAATTTTTTTCTTATGTGTAAAGCTGTGAATACATGGCCCCCCCCCTTCCAAAAAATAAATGGTCCCCCCCGGGTGTCAATATTGAACACGACCCGAAAATCCGACTCGAACCCGACACGAACATTTCGGGTTCGGGTTAGGGATTCTGACCTGTTTGCAAAAAAGGATCAGGTTCGGGTTGACCCGCAAACCCGAAATCAACCTGGTTTGACCTGAACCGTCTGTTTCCCGCTTTTTGTTCGTCCCGTCGCGTCAGTCGCCATGTCCACCGAAGTGATGCCGCATCGCATCCAGTAGCGTCAGTTGTCGCATCCGTCATCGGAACTCGGATCGGATGTCAGCTTGTGAGTTTGTCGTGTGACTCGTGTCCGCCAAAGGCTCGAAGCAATGCCTGTTAGCCATCCGCGTCCGCCTCATCAGTCTCGCCGGTGACATCGCTGTCCCATCCCACTCCCAAGCATCGCGGCACCAGTCCATCAGCCGATCAACGATCGGAAGCAGTGATAGGAGGTTGACATTTTGGTGCTCTTCTTCAGCCAAATACTTTAAATCCGTGTCGGGTCGGGTTGACCCGAACCTGAAGCGGGTCGGGTCCCAAAAATTGACTCATTTTCATAAATGGATGGGGTTCAGGTTGACCCGAATTATGCCGGGTCAGTTTCGGGTACGACCCGAACCAGACCCGTGACCCAAAATTGAGACCCGAATTATTTCTCATATTTATTAGTGAGGTGTTGGTCCAGTTTTAGATTGAGTTGATCTGAATGCCATCACACTCCTGTAAATTCCTATAAATAGGAGGTATAGGTTGATATAAAGTTTTGGGAAAAATTTAATAAAACTCGGGGTTAGTTTTCCACTTTTCCTCTTAAAATTTGTCTATCCCTTCTCTCTCTCCCTCTCTCTTGCCCTCTCTCTTGCAGAAGAGCTCAAGAAGCTCTTCATACTCCTCCCAATTTCTTAACATTATTAATGCAAGCCGATCCAAAAAGAATGCATCTGAAGGTTGAATTCGGTTCATTTATGATCAATTTATGACATGAAGTTATAACGGCAACCAAACGGCCTGATATAGGCTTCGTTTGATACAACTTTCTTATCACTTCTTAAAGTAGTTTTTTAATATAAAAAATTATGCTAAAAAGCTGATTTAATAAGTAGTAAAAAAGTCATCCCAAATTAACATCTTTCATGTTGCTTCCTAAAATAACTTTTTAGTATAAAATTTTTTAATTCAAAAAATTTTTTGTTAAAAAATATTTTAAAAAAGCAACCTAAAAACCTGTACTAAACGAAGTCATAATCGGCCCCCAGAAAAAAATTTTGTTGCAGCCTGTATTCATATGAAGTTATTCCCATCAAGACAAAAACCTGCAGCTTGTTGAGTCCAGCAGAAAGAGGAAAATTGATAGGTGACGAATGAAAAGATTCTCCCTCCACCACCACTAAAATGAGAATATTTCGATGTGTTGGAGATAATAAGTATCTCTTATGAACTTTTATTTGGTCCGGTCCGAGGACGTAGCTCTACGTTCGGCTGCCAGTAAAATCGCGTCACGCGTTTTCATCATTTACCGCGCGCCCCGACAACCTGACCTGGAACGGATCCAGGATTGCTCGGTATTTCTCGATTTTGCTAGGTATTGCTCGTTATTGCTAGGTATTGGTCTATTTTGCTCGGCAATAACCAATACCAAGCAAATACCGAGTAATACCGAGTTGTACCGAGTTTTTCTAGAGCGGTATTGCTCAGTATTGGTTTTCACAGAGCGGTATTTTTCATTATTGCCAAGCAATATACCAAGCAAATACCGAGTAATACCTCACAATACGCGAACATAGCATTCCCGGGTTCCGGTCCGGGTCGAGTCGTCGAACCGCACGGTAAAGAGTTAGAGCACGTGGCGACATGTTATTCACGGCCAAACGTAGTGATAAATGTCAAATTTTTATTTTATTTAATTTTTTATTAATTTAGAAGATATAGTGATTGTAAATGGATGTATCTTCATTTAGGACTTTCTAATGTACTTTTTTAGTAAAAAAATTCTTGAAATTATGATAGACTAATTTAGCATAGGTTAAGAAGTAATACTATTTTTTATCAAAATAAATATGGATTCATGTCAGGTAGTTCTACTTTGGAAGCTAGACATTTGCTAAGATGTTTGATGGAGAAGTGTAGAGAGAGCAACAAGGATCTATGTGTCACCACCCAATCCTATATGAGCAAATGATGGGTAGGTCATACTTTGTTGAATTGAGACATATTAGCCCAACATCAAAGTTTCAAGAAACTTTTTTAAAGTTCTTCTAGCAAATCATACAAACAACAGAACTTCTAATAAACAGAAAATAAACTCAATCACAAATTCTAATTTTTTTCAAACATTATCAAAATGTATATACAATATCTACAATATAATATATAGGCACAAACCAAATTAGAATAGTTAAACAAACTATGTGTCACAATCCAATATGATAAGGCCTATAGATGAAATAGGTCCTATCAAGTTGGCTTACGATAAACAAATCCTAATTAAGATTTAGGCTTAGTTTGGGACGGCTTTTTTATTGCTTTCGAAAAACAGAGTTATAGTAAAAAATAAAAAAATTTGTACTAAAACTCCGTTTTAGAAAGCAATAAAAAGCCGTCCAAAACGAAGCCTTAGTTTTAAAATTTGTTTTTAGTTTTCTTATTCCAATTTAAACTTTAAAACAAATAACAAAACACAGAGCTACTAATAACATCATCAAAATGTCCATATTTTTTTTTTTCATTTTATCATCATAAAAATGTTTGTATAAAATCTGCAATACAATACATAATTACAAAATAAGAGCAAAGCAAAATAATAAAAGCTAATCATGATTGTATAAAAATCAAAAGAATAATATCTATACAGACTCGGATCAAATATTGAACTGCTTTTTAAAGTAATTTTAAGTTACAATTTATCTAATTTAAGAAAATTTTGTACTAAAAAATAACTTTAAAAATAATAAGAAAATTGTTCTAAATAAAGCCTAATTTTTGTGCTAAGTAGACAGCAAGCCATCTTGCAAACAGTGGAGTAAGAAGTCTCCCAAATGAAGCTTTTTTTTTTTTTTTTTTTTTTTGAATTTTAAGAATACTTCTCTTGGGCACTATATGACACAGTAAATAGAAGTGATGCTTCGAAGAAGATCATTGTGAGGTGTCTCACCCAGGGCGAATTATTGCGTTCAATCACCGGATGTCTGGACATCCAATCCGGTGACGCCACGTCTCCCAAATACACCGGGTCCCGATGTATTTGGGTGACGTGGAGACACCGGATTGGTGTCCGGACGAATCCGGACACCGGAAGCAATAATTTGCCCTCACCCACGCCATCAATGTGGCATGTAAACCCCTTTAGGAAAACCAACATTTTCCAAATTGACAATACAGAGTAATATATGCGTCTTCCTAATCTTATATTGGGCTTATAAGAATACTACATATCAAAATATGAAAATGAATATCTTATTACATAACTAATTAGTTTATTATCCATTATAGGAGAAATAACTGAAAAGAGCCCAACACAAATTGAGCTCATCCTACGGACTCATAAGAGAAAGCAAAAGAAGACTACAATAACTCATTCTTGTGTCATTATCGTAGGAGCTGAACTACAATTTTTATTGCTAAGTTTGATGAAGAAGAAATAACAATATTTGTCATATATATTTACATTTATCTAGGAATAATATGAGGTGGCTATGAATTCAAGATATGAAGGGGAAGAGTGTTATTTAGCATGAGTTCAACCTTAATGCGTCAATGGAAACAGTCAGGTTTGTATGGATTTTTCAAGGATAGAACTAGTGTGCAAGACTTCAAAGATCAAAAGGGAGCCAATATCAAGAGTTGTGGAAGGTCGACGAGATCGTGCGACCATGTAGAAAGAAATGCAATAACAAGGTTGGTTTTCAAGGGTAGAACTAGTACGCAAGACTTCAAAGATCAAAAGGGAGCCAATACCAAGAGTTGTCGATTACGTGGCAGGAGGTTGACGAGACCGCGCGACCATGTAGAAAGAATTGCAATAACAAGTTGTTTTGGGTGATACTCAGGACAATGTTGATGATGATGTTGTTGATGGTAATGACAATGATGAGTTTTTTACTTTGTGTGACATTTTTGTGTTACTTGATAATGACATAATTATTTAACATTATTATGTAGGAACACTTGCATTGTGCTATATTTACCCATGTATAAAATTTAGTTGATTGAAAATTAATTGCTTATATAATTTAGGTTTCGTTTGAGACGGCTTTTTTGCTGTTTCTTAAAGCAACTTTCTAATACAAAAATTAAAATTCTTGTACTAAATAGTTGCTTTAAGAAGCAGTAAGAAAGGCATCTCAAATGAAGCTTAAGTATCGAATTGCTCCAATATTGTGTTAAATATAGCTTAATTTAAGTTATAGCATATGTTGAGATGGTGTGACTACAGATATTGCTTATTTACAGGTTTCTTCCAATTTAAAATGTACTCAATTAAAATATGCATAGTAAATTTAAAATGCTAAATTATTAAAATGTACCATATAACCTTCGAAAAATAGCAAAAATGATGATTATTATGCATATTTAAATAAACAATAATATATACACCTAATTTACTATGCATATTTAAATAATAACATTTAACTATTTGTCATACAAATCAAATCCTTAGACAATATCTTCACCCTCTTCCTTATCCACAGGCCAAAAAGATTTATGAAGGTCTCTTGTGTGCTCAGTTGTTGTATCCAAAAAATACAACAAAGAACACAAAATAATACAGGAGAGAAACATAGGTAACGGTCCAAAAATCCACAGAAAGAGAGTGAAAGACACATAAAAAGCTCTAAGGCCAAGGGACCAGAAAAAGCTCCCCCTGTTCAAACTCCTAGCAACATACTTAACTGAAACTAAGTCTCCAGTGCTATCAATAACTGCAGGTGGGGTTGTTACCAGAAAACTTACGTGTGCATAGTATCTGATTGCTTGTATGTGGCAAAGGAAAGCAAGGATGAAACAGAGGGATATGGCAAAGAGTTTCACCGAAGAAGCCAGAGAAGTTTGGTTTCCATACACCAATGCAGAAGAGGCTGAGGATTTTGCGGTGGCGCTCACAAAGACGCTGATGAGGGAGGCAAGAGAGATTGCAGTCGTCGCTAACACAGTAGATGCCATTATGTTGTTTCGCACGGTTTGCACCGCAAGCACACCATTTTTCAAGGAATCCTGATGAAAATAATGATAATGAGAACATTTTCTCAAACAGATTCGTCTGGCCTTCTGCATAATTCTGAAGCATCAGAGCCAAAAACATGATGAAACGTTATAACAAGCAGCAAAAAGTACTTCTACAATACTTAGGCTTCGTTTTAGACTGTTTTCTAACTGCTTCTTAAAACAGCTTTATAGTACAAAAATTAATAGCGTTAAGAAGCAAGAAGAAAGCCGTCACAAACGAAGCCTTAATAATCTCTCTTTTCAACAAATACAACTGAAGACTAGATAAAAAAGATTAGTACAAGGCATCCATGTAATCTCTTTCTTCTGACTTGCAATATTTATATTGCTAGCTAAAAGCAGAATCCTACTCTAAGACAAAACCTACACATATGCACACCATAAGAGATACAAACAATAGCAAACTGACACCTGGACAACACACAAACCACATAGCTCTATATAAAATTATTGCAACATTGTATTGATGAGGTCATCGATCAACGGTTCAGACACGTGTATCGCCGGAAGCATCGCCGATCGATGGCCACGATTCGGAGCTTATATTTTTAGTTATTCATGCATTTTCAGTTTTCAGTATTCCTGTTTTACCCTTGTGTGTGAGTGAGTCATGTTGGGGCCCCGAGGGCGATTTAGTCATTATTTATGCTTTTATTTTCTTGTATCTTATGACCTATATATAGGGGTCATGTATCATTGTATGAGGCTAATGAAGATTATGAAAATTTGTTTTGATTTCCCTTGTCTTCTTCTTTTTCTCATTGTGGAGAGTTAGAGAGGAGAGTGAAAGCCCAAGGTGAGGGCGAAACGCAACACCCACCAGTCATTGGAAGAGTCCGTGGCTCGTGGTCTATATCCCGCATCCGATTCCCCTCCTCTTCCCCAACCCGCCGGCCTCCCACTTCCCATAGCCGCCGGCCTCCCTCCACCAACACCATCCGGTGGTGACATTTCAAACATCGGTTTAATCCCCGTCCCCTCAAATTCAGATTTTGAAAATTCAAAATTTGAATTTCAAAATCTTTCCTATTTTAGAAATTCCAAATTAGGAAAGTTTTGAATTTGTTTCATGACAAATTCCAAATTTCAAATGGATTTTGTTTTAGTTCTTTTCAAATCTCATGCAAGCAATTTTGGAAGCCACCCACTAGCACCCACACCAAATCCCTCCTTCTAGAAGCCGCCGGCCACATGCTTGGGTGGAGCCCCATTAAGGCTCCATTAAGGCATTGAATCCTCTTGAATTAGGAATTAACTCCACATAATTTTCCCTCCTAATTTACTTAAAACTGAAATCTAATTTCAGTTTTAAGTTTTCAAATCCCTCTCCCCTCTATTGACTGCCGGCCCCCTTTCTTTGGCTTCCCCCTTGTTCTTTCCTTTTAAGGCTCCATCAATTTGAATTCTAATTCAATTCCTAATTAATTTCCCTCCACATTTAATTAAATCTGAAATTTATTTCAGATTTGATTAGGGACTAATTAGGATTGAAACTTTCAAACCCTAAGCTCTCCCCCCTTGCACCCGCCGAACCCCCTCCCTCTCCCCTTGGAATCCCGCCGGCCTCCTCCCTCACTCTCACCTTCACATCTTCAAGTTTTCTCCTCTCCTCGATATTCTTCTTCTTCCGGAGTAAGATCCTCTCACGCCACTATGCATGGCGGATCCCGAAGTTGACAGTGGATTGGTGCTTGACGACGAAGGACATATTCACCCCACCCGCTCCCCCTTCTTTGACGTCGGATTCGGGTACGACGAAACAGTGGAGGATTATTTGAACCGCATCCTACCCACACTCATCGACATCATAGACGAGCGATTTGAAGACTACGAGTGGACTATTGAAAGCAAGACGTCCGTGTGTCATCCACCGCCGGCAACCTTTCCGTGGTTCAAGACCATTGGCGTTGCAACCTTCCTCGTGGCATCGTTTGGTGTGCTGAAATTCCTCTCCCGCAAAGCCTAGTCTAGTTGAGTGATTATTTCCCCAAGGTGAACTTCTCGTTATTAAATTGCGGATTGTTGTAATAGCTTTTAGTGTTGCTACTATTTTTGGTTGTCTGAAAGTTTTGGCTAATCTACATACTTCTTCGCCTAAGCTAGTTGATAACTACGAAATTTTAATGATTTTCTTGCTATCGCCATAAGTTATTAGTTGTAATTTCTTTGCCAACTCAATTTTAATTTCTTACGAAGCTCCTTGCATTTGGTATCACATCATATTTGGTATCAGAGCATGGCTAGCATGCTTTGCTCATGCTAGGTGCATCCTAGGAATACCCATTTAGCTTATTTCGGCATGCTTAACATCATCTAATTAGCATTGGCTACTGTTTTAGTTTGCTGTCCTGAATTTTATGCATGAACTATTCATTTTACATGCTCATATAAAGGTGTTTAAAGTGCTGTCCTCATTGCATTCGCATCCATATTAGTGTAGGACATTAAACCCTTGCTGCCATCCACTTTCCTGCACTAGTTTGTGACGTTGGGCTGACTTCCAAGCGTTTGTAGTTTGCTGTCCTCTGTTTCCTGCAGCTGTTTAGTAGCCGTTAGCGAACCTAGAGTCACTATTTAGGTGCTGCCCATGCCCCGGACCCTAGCCGGAACTCTTAGAAGACATTCCCCATCGTTTGTACTTGCTGCCTTAAACGTTTTAGCTGCTGGAATTACTTTCCAGCAAGCGCCTCAGTGGAATTTTATTGCTGCCCTAGCTTAGAATGCCTCCCAAGTGATCGTTAGCACCTAACCATGGACCCAACTCACATGCAAGCAACTTTAGACATGATTATGGGCCAATTAGGAACACTTACGCAACAAATGAAGGATACCCAAACAAGCGTAGCTGAACTCAAACGTCATACGGGAGAAAGACTAGACAATATTGAAAGAATAGGTCACCCCGCTCTCTACACTCCATCCCGTCCACAATCTCCTTACGGCGATGATAATCGAACGGATTACGGGCACCATCGAGACTTTTACCGACCTAACCACCGACCCAACCATGATCAGGTAGGACGAGAAGCCCCTTGGAGAGACAACGATGCCCAACTCCTCAAAAGTATTAAGGTAGACGCCCCGACGTTTGACGGTACGTTAGAGCCTCAACCCTTTCTTGACTGGATTAAGGGAATGGATAGCTACTTCAAGTGGTACAATATTTCGGAAGATAAGAAAGTTAAATTCGCTGAGATGAAGTTGACTGGTAGGGCGAATCAGTACTGGACCAATGTAGAGCACATGAGGGAGACTCGAGGCGAATACCCCATTGCTGACTGGGGAACAATGAAACAGGAGCTGAAAAGGAAATACCTCCCTCCCTCATACTACTCGAGACTCTTAGATCGGTGGAATAGGTTAACCCAAGGAAGCAAGACAGTCAAGGAATATATCTCGACCTTTGATGACTTCTTGATTCGTTGTAACGGAGAAGAGACCACCACCCCAACACAACTTCTGTCAATGTTTCGAGCCGGACTGAGAGAAGACCTTCGAAATGAGCTGTTTGCCAGAGGAGTGAACACCTATGAAGCTGCCTGTAGCCTGGTGTTAGACTTAGAAGAATCCAGGAGCCATAGGACCCAAGACTTTCGACCAAATCCGTTTAAATCCACTACGAACCAACCCTATAACAAACCCAGCGGATCCCTGAGTAGTCGACCACCCGCTAACCAGACTCAACCCCGCCTCGACTATAAAGGGAAGACACCAGAACGGGAAACACCCAAGCCCACTGCCGGCACTAAGTGCTTTAGGTGCCATGGGTATGGACACATCGCTTCTCAGTGCTCCAGCCCGTTTAAAGTCACAATCATCGAAGAAGTGGCAGACGAAGAGGGCGAACCTGACGTTGAGCTTGTCCACCACATGGACGACGATGAGGAATATTTCGATGAGGACGATACTCCTGTGGTCCACTGTCTCCAAAAGGTGGATCGCTTAGATCTGCAAGTTGTAAGGTGTGCCTTCTCTCAACCCAAACCTAGTGATGACTGGAGAAGAACTGCGATCTTTTACACTTTCACTAAGATCGGCGACAAGAACTGTAAGGTTATAATAGATAGTGGAAGTTGTATTAACGCTGTATCCTCAGCCATGATCTCTAGACTTCAGTTGAAGACCACACCCCACCCCAGCCCTTATAAAGTCGCCTGGATTAACTCAACGACTCTGGAAGTGAAAGATAGGAGTCTCATTCCTATTGAATTCATCGGGTACAAAGACAAAATCTGGTGCGATGTTTTAACTATGGATGTGGGCCAAATCATCCTTGGCCGCCCCTGGCTTTTTGACAATGATGTACACATCTATGGCCGTTCAAACACCTGCGTGTTTGAACACGAGGGCAAGAAGATCAAACTCCTCCCCACCCAACCCAAATCAACAAAGGACGACATCAAGCCAAATTCTCTTAAACCCAACACGGGCCTGAACCTTCTAACTGCCAAAGACTTGGACACTGAGCTAGAATCTGGAACACCTCTTTACGCGTTAGTAGCTCAGGAAGTAAGTGTAGATCATGAAGAACCTATCCCCGAGGAAGTAAAACCACTGCTTGAAACTTTTTCTGATGTCTTCCCTGAGGATTTGCCATACCAACTACCACCCCTTAGGGACATCCAACATGCCATCGACTTAGTCCCTGGAGCCTCCTTACCCAACCTGCCTCATTACCGTATGAACCCAACTGAGCACGCAGAGCTCAAGAAACAAGTGGACGAGTTGCTTCAACGAGGGTTCATTAAGGAGAGTCTCAGTCCGTGTGCGGTTCCTGCCCTTCTTACCCCTAAGAAGGATGGATCGTGGAGAATGTGTGTCGATAGCCGCGCTATCAACAAAATCACGGTCAAATATCGGTTCCCAATCCCACGCCTGGATGACATACTAGATATGATAACGGGGGCCACTCTATTCTCCAAGATCGACCTCAAAAGTGGGTACCACCAGATCAGGATCCGCCCAGGAGATGAATGGAAAACGGCTTTCAAAACCAAAGATGGATTATACGAATGGACTGTGATGCCCTTTGGTTTAAGCAATGCCCCGAGCACGTTTATGAGAGTTATGACCCAAATCCTCCGACCTTTTCTAGGAAAATTCGTGGTTGTATACTTTGACGATATCCTGATTTACAGCAACTCGGAAGAACAACATTTGGATCATTTAAGACAAGTCTGTGAAACGTTGAGGAAAGAACAAATGTTCGCCAACCCCAAGAAGTGCACATTTTTTACTGATCACGTCATTTTTCTTGGATTCATCATATCTTCCCATGGAATCTCTGCAGACCCTGAGAAAGTGCGAGCGATCACTGAGTGGCCCGAACCCAAAAATATTCGAGATGTTAGGAGTTTTCATGGACCGGCCACGTTTTATAAAAGATTTATCCAGAATTTTAGCACCGTAGTGGGACCGATAACTGATTGTCTCAAGAAAGGTGAATTTCTTTGGACGGCGTCTGCTTCTAAGGCTTTTGATGATATAAAAAGGAAAATGATTGAAGCACCTGTCATGCGGCTGCCTGATTTTTCTAAGGTTTTTGAAGTGACTTGTGACGCTTCGGGCATAGGAATAGGAGGAGTCTTATCTCAAGAAGGTCACCCCGTTGCCTACTTCAGTGAAAAACTAAATGACATTCGGCAACACTACTCCACCTATGACAAAGAATTCTATGCTATAATTCAATCCCTTAGATATTGGAGGCATTACCTGCTGCCTCAGGAATTTGTCATTTTCTCTGATCATGAAGCGCTTCGATACATTAACTCCCAAAAGAATCTTAACGCCCGACATGGTAGATGGGTTGAGTTCCTGCAAGAATACACGTATACCATTCGACATAAAGCAGGTTCGGAGAATAAAGCCGCGGATGCACTTAGCCGACGTCTGATGGTCGTTCGTGAAATGAGGATGGAAGTGATAGGGTTTGAGCAACTTAAAGAAAATTACTTGGATTGCCCTGACTTTAAGGACACCTATTCTAGACTTACTATGGGGGGTGAACGAATTATCGATGACTTTATTGTGGAAGATGGATATTTATTCAAGGCACAAAAACTATGTATCCCTAGGACTTCCCTTCGAGAATATCTAGTATGGGAGTTACATGCTGGAGGTTTAGCCGGACACTTTGGCCAGACCAAGACAATTGCTGCTCTCAAAAATCGATTTTTCTGGCCTAGCCTTAAGCGAGATGTCAGTCAGTTAGTGAAACGATGCCACACCTGCCAGCTAGCCAAACAGAGAAAACAAAACACTGGTTTGTACACCTCGCTCCTGGTGCCTAGCTCTCCCTGGGTAGATGTAAGCATGGACTTCGTACTTGGGCTACCTAAAACCGTTAAGAAACACGATTCTGTATTTGTGGTAGTTGACCGATTTTCTAAGATGGCTCATTTCGTACCTTGCTCCAAGACTTTCGACGCCTCCCACATCGCAAAACTTTATTTTAACGAGATAGTTAGACTTCACGGCCTTCCCAAGACCATAGTATCCGACAGGGACGTTAAGTTCACTAGTTATTTCTGGAAAACCCTTTGGCACTACATGGGCACCAAATTACAATTCTCCACAGCCTTCCACCCGCAGACTGATGGTCAAACTGAGGTAGTAAATAGAAGCCTAGGCAACCTCCTAAGGACACTGGTAGGAGAAAACATTCGAGATTGGGATTCTAAGTTACCCATAGCAGAATTTGCCTACAACAACTCTGTAAACAGAACTACAAACTTGAGTCCAGCTGAAATTGTGTATGGATACCCGCTTAGGCAGCCAATTGACCTCATCCCCATGAGTCCCTTAGGTAGAACATCTGAGTCAGCATATGCATTTGCATCTCATATATAGGAGTTTCACAAAGAAATTAAAAGAAGAATTGAACAAAGTAATTCCAATTATAAACTTATTGTAGATCACAAGAAAAGATTTAAAGAATTCGCAGTTGGAGACTTTGTGATGGTACGGATCCGTCCGGAACGCTTTCCGCGGGGCTCCGTGAAGAAGTTATATGCTAGAAGCGCCGGACCTTTTAGGATAATTTCAAAGATAAATAGCAATGCTTATGTGCTGGACCTTCCCAAAGGTTTTAACATCAATCCAACCTTTAATATAGAAGATTTAGTAGCCTTTGAGGGACCTGAGCTGAACCCTGAAAATCCACTTCAATTTGAGCCTTGTGAGAACCCAACCAGTGAGATCCCCAGCCTACCTCCACTCCCCAATTAACCCCATTTACCCAATGCGGAGAAGATCGATGCTATACTTGACGATGAAATCATTTCCATGAAGGAAGGTGGGCGCCATAGGTACTTGGTTCATTGGAAAGGGAAACCGATGACAGAGGATACATGGATCGATCGAGAGGAGTTGCAGCGATTGGATCCGGATCTTTTAGAGATGTACGAGAGCTCCAGAGATTCCCACTCGACGGGGTCGAGTTTTCTCCCACCCGGGGAGAATGATGAGGTCATCGATCAACGGTTCAGACACGTGTATCGCTGGAAGCATCGCTGATCGATGGCCACGATTCGGAGCATATATTTTTAGTTATTCATGCATTTTCAGTTTTCAGTATTCCTGTTTTACCCTTGTGTGTGAGTGAGTCATGTTGGGGCCCCGAGGGCGATTTAGTCATTATTTATGCTTTTATTTTCTTGTATCTCATGACCTATATATAGGGGTCATGTATCATTGTATGAGGATAATGAAGATTATGAAAATTTGTTTTGATTTCCCTTATCTTCTTCTTTTTCTCATTGTGTAGAGTTAGAGAGGAGAGTGAAAGCCCAAGGTGAGGGCGAAACGCAACACCCACCAGTCATTGGAAGAGTCCGTGGCTCGTGGTCTATATCCCGCATCCGATTCCCCTCCTCCTCCCCAACCCGCCGGCCTCCCACTTCCCATAGCCGCCGGCCTCCCTCCACCACCACCATCCGGTGGTGACATTTCAAACATCGGTTTAATCCCCGTCCCCTCAAATTCAGATTTTGAAAATTCAAAATTTGAATTTCAAAATCTTTCCTATTTTAGAAATTCTAAATTAGGAAAGTTTTGAATTCGTTTCATGACAAATTCCAAATTTCAAATGGATTTTGTTTTAGTTCTTTTCAAATCTCATGCAAGCAATTTTGGAAGCCACCCACTAGCACCCACACCAAATCCCTCCTTCTAGAAGCCGCCGGCCACATGCTTGGGTGGAGCCCCATTAAGGCTCCATTAAGGCATTGAATCCTCTTGAATTAGGAATTAACTCCACATAATTTTCCCTCCTAATTTACTTAAAACTGAAATCTAATTTCAGTTTTAAGTTTTCAAATCCCTCTCCCCTCTATTGACCGTCGGCCCCCTTTCTTTGGCTTCCCCCTTGTTCTTTCCTTTTAAGGCTCCATCAATTTGAATTCTAATTCAATTCCTAATTAATTTCCCTCCACATTTAATTAAATCTGAAATTTATTTCAGATTTGATTAGGGACTAATTAGGATTGAAACTTTCAAACCCTAAGCTCTCCCCCCTTGCACCCGCCGAACCCCCTCCCTCTCCCCTTGGAATCCCGCCGGCCTCCTCCCTCACTCTCACCTTCACATCTTCAAGTTTTCTCCTCTCCTCGATATTCTTCTTCTTCCGGAGTAAGATCCTCTCACGCCACTATGCATGGCGGATCCCGAAGTTGACAGTGGATTGGTGCTTGACGACGAAGGACATATTCACCCCACCCGCTCCACCTTCTTTGACGTCGGATTCGGGTACGACGAAACAGTGGAGGATTATTTGAACCGCATCCTACCCACACTCATCGACATCATAGACGAGCGATTTGAAGACTACGAGTGGACTATTGAAAGCAAGACGTCCGTGTGTCATCCACCGCCGGCAACCTTTCCGTGGTTCAAGACCATTGGCGTTGCAACCTTCCTCGTGGCATCGTTTGGTGTGCTGAAATTCCTCTCCCGCAAAGCCTAGTCTAGTTGAGTGATTATTTCCCCAAGGTGAACTTCTCGTTATTAAATGGCGGTTGTTGTAATAGCTTTTAGTGTTGCTACTATTTTTGGTTGTCTGAAAGTTTTGGCTAATCTACATACTTCTTCGCCTAAGCTAGTTGATAACTACGAAATTTTAATGATTTTCTTGCTATCGCCATAAGTTATTAGTTGTAATTTCTTTGCCAACTCAATTTTAATTTCTTACGAAGCTCCTTGCATTTGGTATCACATCATGTATTCAGATAGACATATACTGTAATGAAGAAATTCATGTTTTGTGACTTCTTCCTCCTTTCATGTCTCAGTTACAGTTCTTGAAGCTCGGGCTTCTTTAGTTTTGCATGGTATCAGAGATTCTCAGCTCACAGCCAGATCCAGACAATGGAATCATCTCCTTCCTCTCACATAGGCGAAGATGTCATGGAGAGCCCTATAATTTCCTCTTCCCTGAAATTCTTGATTTCAAATATCAAGAACATTGTCTCCATCAAACTCTCCGGCGACAACTATCCATCATGGAAATCTCAGATCATCAAATTGTTTAGAGCCAACAACTACTCCGGCGACAACTATTCATATTTAGATATCTACAAATTGTTTTACTATTTTGGTGATGTAAGGTTGCCAAGTGATAATTTTTGAGATCGTGGTTTATGATGTTTGATCTTTTTTATAGTCATTACAATTACTTTATATATAGTAATTAAATGATATTTATTTAGTTGCAAGAATCTCTTAGTTCAATTTGTGCATTGTTTAATGAAGAAATATAGCCATAACTAATTAAATTATTTAATTAAGCTCATTGATTTTACTATTATAATTAATTAATTAATCTGTTTCTTTAATTACATAAATCAAGATTGCAATAAGCTAATTTTATCATATTCTAATTTTGGAGAATTTATTTCACAATTTAAGACTCTAGTTTATCATCTAGGTGGTTTACGGGTATTTAGTTAAGAAACTTGAAATAATAGTTTTTTTTATGCAACCCGAACTCTTAATTGAAAGTCTTAGTTTCATTTAACAGTTGAATTTTCAAGTTATAAAAATCAAAATATATTAACACAATTTTTTTCCAACAAAAATGTCATAAAACGAAGGCCATAGTATTTCAGAATCTTTTACTAAATGTAAGTGACTCACGACAAATTCATAAATTATGTGTCTACTGGGTAATAACGTCGCTATGCTTTTGTTATGGGCCAATCATTGTCAAATTATATTTTTCAATGTTTTATACTAAGAATTTTCAATCTTACTAGCTATCATTAGTTATCCTGATCATAAGGACAAAGCTCACACTGCTAGAATTCAACTCATTCCATCTTAATTTACTAGTTATTGCATTTGCAGAAGATGTGCTAGATTTTTCGAAAAAAGTTAGCAAGTTGATCTTTGAGTTTATCTATCTTTGTAGAGTTCATGAAGATCTGTACAACTTGTAAAAATAGCAAATTCTGAAACCTTATAATAGATGTGTTAGCCAAAAACCCGTGTCTCTTATATTTACTCTTACATCATTGTATTTGCTTATATATGTCTATCCAGTACCGTGTTAATATAATAATAATAGTTTCTACTTTTTCCATTTCTCTGTTTCGCCTCTCTGCTCTCCGCCCGGTTCTTGACAGAACCTCCTTCATGGTACCAGGAGCCATCATGGGAGATCAAGAATCTATCAACTCCCTTCCTCCCTCCTCTCCATCCTCTCCGATCCCTCCTCCACCATTCTTTCAATACCTACACCCCTCAAATTCTTAGTCTCCAATGTCAAGAACCTCGTCCCTTACCCTCTCACACCCGACAATTATGTCATCTGGCGTATGCAAATCCTTCAGCAGTTCACCGTCAATGGCTACGCCAGCGAGGCCAACCTGTCAAATCTACGGCAAATCTGGACACGTCGCTCTTAATTGTTGGCATAGATGTAACTTCAAGTATGTCCCCACCGCCCCTCGTCCACCTCGCGCTTTTCTTGCTAGTCCGTCTGCCACCACTACCCAAGAATGGGTTCTTGACTCTGGAGCCTCAACCCACTTTACTCAGGATGGCAACAACCTTCACTCACCAGCGGCATATCAGGGGTCCGACACCATGTCCATTGCCAATGGAACCTCGCTCTCGATTCACAACTCCAGTCAAGGTTTACTACCCCTACCCGACACACCTCGTAAGCTTCGTCTCTCCAATCTCCTTCATGTTCCTTAGCTTACCCATAATCTTTTATCCGTTTCAAACTAGCGTCTGAAAACTCTATTACGATTTGTTTTGACGCTAATGGTTTTGAGATCAAGGATCTTCAGGATCAACACCCGCTTGTTCGTGTGCATCTTCATAACAGCCTTTATCAAATTTGTCTTTCTCCGAACACTTCTCACACTGCTCTCACCGTCAACGTCACGCCTCCAAACTGTGGCACGCACGCTTCGACCATCTGAATAATAGCCTTCTTTCGGCTCTAGCTAATAACATACCCGAACTACACAATGTATCTCATTATTTTATTTGCACTTCTTGTAACATGGCCAAAAGCCACAAACAATACTTCAATAAAAAGAGCTTTCGTCACCTCAGCTCCTTTTGATTTAATTCACTCAGACATCTGGGGTCCCGCTCTGATAAATTCATTAGATGGATACAGATACTACATCGTCTTAATCGACAATTTCACTCGTTTCTCCTGGCTATACTTCATGTATTCAAAACAAGAAGCTCTTAATAAATTCTAATAAATTCAAACAATTCTGCAACTATGTCAAAACCCAACACAATAGCACTCCCAAAATCCTCCGCTCCAATGGCGGTGGAGAATTCACTAGCAACGCCTTCAAACTTTACCTGCAAGATTGCGGAATCAACCATCAGTTCAGCTGCCCTCATACTCCTGAACAAAACAGCCTCGCCGAGCGCAAACATAGACACCTTCTTAATCTTACCCGCACTCTCTTACATGCCTCAAACCTTCCAAACAAATTCTGGGCCGATGCTCTTTCTACGGCACATCATCTCATAAACCATCTCCCATCAAAATCTATATCCCTTCAAACTCCTTACCAGCGTCTTCACAGGACTTCACCACTTACTCATATCTTCGCACATTTGGTTGCTTCTGTTTTCCTTGGCTAAAACCATACACAACAGATAAACTTTCGCCAAGATCTCACGAATGCGTATTCCTAGGCTATGCAATTCAACACAAAGGGTATAAGTGCTATAATCTCTCCACGGGCAAACTTCACACATCCAGACACGTCGTTATCTATGAGAATAACTTTCCCTACAAATCTTCCCAAATTACACATCCTTCCCTCCCTCACTTACAACGCACTAGAATCTCTCCGCTTCTCCTCACACCCATCTCGTCCACCTCTACACCTTCCGCCCCAACTAACATCTCTCAAACACAGCAACCAAATAATCATTGCTGCTTACCCATTTCTACCACACAAACCGATCCCACACCACCTCACTCACCTTCCCCCAGTCCCACCGCAAATCAGCATTTACCTACCACTACCTATCAGCCACACACCATGCAAACCAGGCTAAAATCTGGTATCTCCAAACCTAAGCAAATTATTAACCTTCTCAGCCACACCACCTCTCAATCCACACCTCTCACCTACACTCAAGCGGCTAAGCTCGATCATTGGCGTGCAGCCATGCTTGAAGAATTTACTGTACTTCAGAAACAAGGCACATGGTCCCTCGTACCCGCTCCTCTCAACAAACCTGTCCTCGGTTGCAAGTGGACTTTCAAAACAAAACTTCTTCCTACAGGTCAAGTGGATCGCCACAAAGCTCAACTTGTTGCTCTTGGCTATGATCAGAAATTCGGCATTAATTATACCGAAACATTTAGCCCCATTGCCAAAATGCCCACTATTCAACTCTTACTCACCCTTGCTCTAAATCGTCAATGGCCAATGTTTCAACTCGACGTCTCGAATGCTTTCCTATACGGAGACCTCCCCGACGACATCTACATGTGTCAACCAAAAGGATTCATAGATCCGCAACTCCCCAACCACGTCTGCAAGCCTCACAAATCACTCTACGGACTGAAGCAAGCCCCTCGCCAATGGTTCCAGAAGCTCACCAGCTTCCTCCAATCAAAAGGATTCTGGTTTAGTCATTCCGACTACTCATCTTTCATCAAAACAATACACAAATTTATATATTAATCTACATTGATGACATTCTTGTAATAGGCAACGATCAACCTGCAATGCAAATCCTCCTCAAGCAACTACAGTCTCAATTTTCCCTCAAGCAACTCGGTCAAATTTCCCTCTTTCTTGGCATCCAAGTCTTCCACACTCCCTCAGGCTACTTCCTCACACAACAACACTAAGCCAAAAAACTTCTTCACGACGCAGGCTTTCAAGAATGCAAAGCAACACCTACTCCGGTCACCCCAACCTCCAAACACAAGCAAAGCACCAATCAACCTTTTCATGATCCAACCCTATACTGACGGCTTGCAGGATCTCTTCAATATATCTCAATAACTAGGCCTGATATTGCTTTCTCCCCTAATTTAGTTTGCCAACACATGCAGGCACCCACCATACAAGACTTCCAAGCACTCAAGAGACTCCTACGATATATCAAAGGGACTCTCTACTTCGGTCTACTAATTACTAACAGAAAGCTCGTACTACACTCATACACGGATGTCGACTGGGCATCCGATGCCACCGATCGGAAGTCTATCTCTGGATCCTGTACCTTCTTGGGTCCCAATCTCATATCTTGGTCGGTCAAGAAGCAAGTAACCGTTGTCAAATCCTCCCCAGAAGCAGAATACATATCCCTCTCAGCAGCAACTTCAGAAGTAATCTGGCTTCCTCGCCTCGCTGCCGAACTAAATCTTCCGCAGCACACTCCAACCACGATCTACTGCGACAACACTTCCGCCATTGCCCTTGCAAAGAATCCCGTCTTCCATGCCATAACCAAACACATCGAGATTGATTATCATTTCATTCGGGAACATATAAGCTCCGGCAACATCACGCTTACACACATTTCCTCGAAGGATCAACGAGAACCTCTTTCAAGATGATGGACATGTACATTGTTTGTCCACTGATAACTATGAAAGTGAATATAAGCTACATGTAAACTAGTATGTTGGCCTACTGTATATGTACAAAATGTCTTCGCAAGTGTCTTAACAGGTAACAATTAGGTCATAACAAACGTATTCATCCATAGGAAAACTCATAGGCGCTAGCCCAAATCAACGAGACAGCCTGCCTTGAACCAGGCAAGTTAAAAACAATGCATCAAGCAGGTCACCTTCCACTTGCAGCTACTTCAATGGTCATCTCTCAGTGCAGGACCATCACCCCTCACCCGAGCTCAGCTATAAGAAGGCTCCCATCCTAGGGGGTATAGCGTTAATCACTGCGTCAGACTCCATCTTCCTTAGCACACGCAACCCATTTTACTATGAAAATCTTTGACATAGAGCGAAGCAACAAGGCCCAATCGATCTGCCAATACAGGCTTCACCTAACTCAACGCTAGCTCACAACACATCGCAATTCTCACTCTACGACACTCGACATTACTATGCTCGTTAGAGACGAGTCTCCCAGCCCAACTCTCCCACCAATTAAAAGGTGACAAATGTCTGTAGCATTGTATTCCTTTTTATCTTTCTTCATGTAGCTCTTTCTATAGCTCCCTAAATCTTATAAATAGAAGCAATGAGCTATTCAAGACGAGAAAAAATACTATCAAAAGAGATTTCTTGGATTAGAAGGGAATTTTCAATTTTTTTGAAACCTCTAGCCCACATCTACTCTTCGTTGTCTATACTCTCCATTTTTGCTCACAGGTGCCTTTGCTCTCTCTGCAGATCTGCTAGTAAGGTAAGACATCCTCCATAGATACCTACCAAAATGTATAAAAGATGATTCGCAAGATTAAGAAACAGCAATGACTTCATAGTTATTAAGTTTAAGATTAGAAATAACTCACAAAGACCTTCGTGTTCATTAATACTTCGATCAGCATAAATACATCTTCCATTTAATAAAATGTTCCAAAGAATGGCAACACCGAAGCTCTCAAAATTTGTTGAAACTAAAATCTATAATCCCGAATCCTAAGGCTCTATTTGGTTTGAAGGAATTGAAAGAGTGGAAATAAAAATGTTAAAGGAATCGAGTTCAAATTGTTTTCGCTCAATTATCTGACTGGGGGAAAAAATTCTTTGTTTGGCTTTTCGAAGTTGATGAAAAAGTAAATTTTATATCATTGTGAACATAGAACATAGGATACAGTGAAGATCAGACAAAACTTTCCTTCACATCAGTAAAACCTGATCAATATCTCTTGAAAAGAAGAGACACAACATTTGCTTCTTTGAAGGTAACGTAAAAGAAAGAATTGTGGGGTGATTACTGAGGTTTATTTAAACATGCATCAAACAGACAAAGTAAGCACGAAATTTAAACATATTGAAGAAGGATGAAAGGGTTTTAGCCAGTAACCCTAGATCAAAATAAAAGAAAAAATAACCTCCTCAAGTTATTACCATTTACCTTCCCTCACTATCAATCAAGAGAAAGATTTTGGAATCACAAGAGGTGTTAAGATTTAGCAACCTCACTTCCAGATCTGTAAAAGCTATCAAGCAGCAACAAAAAAGCATTCAAAGCTACTAAATTTTGCAAGAAGCAGAACAAGAAAAAGCTTAGAAGACAGAAAAAGGTAGGAAGAAGAGAAAGTAGAAGTGGGATTCTGACAGCCATCATTGCTTGGACCCATCGCCGGCGGGCAAGGGCATTGAGGCCAATGACAGTGGTATTTGGCCGCCTGAGTACAGAGAAGAGAAGCCACGAGTGGTAGAGGGCGAGGACAAATAGGCCAAGGGGAACAAGTACGAAATCCAGCTGCTTTTCCTCCATTTGTCTCAGGAAATCGATTGCCCTGCTCTCCAAACTTTTGCCTTGTTTACTCTCATTCAAGTCACGCGGATAAATTAGACGTTTTGCGCAGCTGGAAGTGGAGTATGCTTACATTGTCCAATTTACCAATATAGTGTGTAGTGTTGTGCTGACAGCGCATTTATCTTAAGTTATACCTACTTTGGAGTATAGAGGTGTCAATATTTAACCCAATCAAAAATTTGAGGCTCATTCCGAAAAAAATTGAATTTGGATCAGCCCATTTTTCAAATAGGCTGAAAAATGGGCTAAGTCTTGCTTCAAATTTCTGACACATTCTCAAAACCCTAAGTTGACTCGCTTCCCGCACCTGCAGCTTGCCTCGCCCTTGCTCGACCCTGCGTCCTGCACTTGTGTACTACCTCCCGCATGCTCAACCTCGCGCACCCACAAGCCGCGCTGGACCCCATGCCCCACATCACGTGCTCGCTCACCTGCTATGTGCCCGGGTTAGCATGTTGGGTCGAGTAGGGTCGACTCGAGTTTGGAGCGGGTCAGGTCTAGGTTTTAATTTTTGACCCATTTCAAAATCGGGTCGATTCAAATAATGAAGGGTTATTTTCAGGTTTAACACGAACCCTACCAGAAAGCTCATTTTGACACCCCTATTGGAGCGTATTACTCCCCTATTAAATGCCTTTTTATTTTCTTTGGACAATGACTTTTAGGATTCACCATTGGGATAACATGATAACTCTCTTTATTTCATATATATGAAATCTCTTAGGTGCCTTCTTTTCTAATTGAATATATTTGTTAATGTTTGTTGCTAACTATGCTTATCATGTATACTATTTTAAACATTGTCTATAATAATTGAAAACTCAGGCCCAAATTATAATTGATACATATTTATTTATTAGGAGATCAACAACATCAAACTTTCTATATATAGATGTTCTCTCTTATAAATCAATATCTTCATTAAGAACACCATCAATAACATGCAACTCAAATGAACTAATGGGTTATACAATGAAACATTGATCCTTATTCAAGAGCTTTCTGAATATTGCTTTGATTTCCTTCACTAAAATAATTTTGATGTCTGCTAAAATAATGTGTCCATTTAACGAATCATTTTTGTATTATGTGCCTCAAAAAATTTAATAAAATAATCACTAGATATGAACATGCACTCTTGATAATATTATTGAATTTATCTGAAATGGCAAGAAAAATATAGAAATTTGGATAAGATATCCTGATTTAAGTTTAGTTATATGAACTTTATTATCATTACATTTAATTTTAAATATTGGAAATATATATAACTAATTAATTAAATAAATTTATATTACATTTGTTTTTTAAAAAAATTATTTTAATCAAATTTAAATCAAAAAATTCTCACACAAATTTTTTTATAAATTTCTGCAATAAGAGATAGGGGATAATTGATCTCTGAATTAAGCCTCCCTAAGGATTATAAGTGGGCTTTCTACATTTTTGGTGAGCAAGTGAGCAATATATATATATATATTTATTTATTTATTTATTTATTTATTTATTTATTTTGGGTGGGAGATTGAGGGTTTATTTGAAACAATTTTCTTAATATTTTTATTTTTTCAATTGCAATCATAATAATTTTTATTTTATTAATAGTTTTTCGTTGCTTTCAAGAAATTTTTCTAAAAGAAAGCTATTTTTTACAGGAGCTTTTAAAAATAGCTTTCTTCATAACAACTTTATAATAATCTTTATAAAAAATTACAACCGTTCCAATCAAGTGCTGAATCTACAAACTCTTCTTCAAGTAATAGATAGAAATTGTATTTTACTTAGAAATTAATACAAGTGAATATATTTGTCCACTTTTCAATAATCATGACCTAAACATCATTTGAGGGCTTTTTTATTATTTTTTAAAAATAACTTTTTAGTTTAAAAGTTAAAATTTTTATATTAAAAATTTAATTTAAGAAGCAATAAGAAAGTCGTCCCAAACGAAGGCTTCGTTTTGGACGACTTTCTTGTTGCTTCTTTACGCAGCTTTTTAGTATAAAAATTTTAATTTTTGTACTGAAAATTTGTTTTAAGAAGCAATTAAAAAGCTGTCCCAAATGAAGCCTTAGTTCTTTGATCTTCAAAGCTTTAGAGTACCCATTTCGATACAGAATTTTCAAAACATATGCAGTTATAATTCAACCACATTAGCCTTTTAGGGATAAGATAATTTTCAGGAATTTCTTTTACCTGTGCTAATTTTTGCAATTTTTTTATGGCTTGCGGTCATTTTATGCTAACTGTCTTGTATTTGGTAAGTCTGTAGCAACGACCAGACCAAAACGTCTAAAGAATTGACAAGATATTCAATGCGACTCATTTGAAAATATTTTCACCTATGTTCTATTTTTCAACATCTAATGATTTCTCACATTTGCTTGTTATCATTTTATACGTGTTACCATGTCTTTGATCAATTTTCAACAAAGAAGACCAATCACCAAAAGTGATAGGATAATGGGAGATGATTAGTTCTTGTATTAGGTTAGTAAAATGATGAATGTAAAGTAAATGCGGATAAATAATTTTTTTGATCGGTTAGAAGTAAAGAATATAAAGTAAAGTTCTAAATAGTGATGGCCGAAAGCGACGGTCAGAGGTCGGAAGCTGGGCGGTGTTTGTCGGTGGCGACCGGCGGCGGCAACAGTGACGGCAAGCAAGTTTGTGATGTAAATGGTTTTCACTCAAAATTGGAGTTTGGTTTACACTCAAAATGAACTACTTCACTTTATATTATATTTACTATACTTTACTTTGCATTTTTTTTGTATTTCAACCAAATACTAAAATTTATAAAACTCTTGCATTTGAAATACTTTACACCCTAAAATAACCCAATCAATCCGCCCCTTATTGAATATGTCAGCAACTCCAAATATTAGGTGGGAGAGGTAAAGAAAAGAGAACACTGATTCCGAGAGGTTTACCTCATTCTTTCATTCATGCCTAATTCCTCTTTAATAAGAATATTTAAAGAATAAAAAACTTTTAATTCTTTATCTAACTAATTAATTGCTCTTCTTAATCTAGAAGAATAACTAAGCACCTAACCTTATCCTAACAAAAAGTTTATGAATTCAAAGGCAAGGGCTTTTTCAACTTAATGTTTGTCATTTTTTTCTTGATAATTGTGCCCAGTGGAAGTTCTACAAGTTTTTCTAAATTTTGAGGGATAATGGTTCTAAGTTCTTATGCCATTTGCCATCTTTTTTTTCATGAATTGCTTTTGTAAGAACTTTCTCTAGGGATGCAAACGAACCGAGCCGAGTCGAGTATGTGAGTGTATTCATGTATGAGTTCAAGTTTGGTTTATGTTTGATTCAAGCTTTATTAATTGTGTTCATATTTGATTCATTTAAATTAATGAGCATTCATGTTTGGTTCATGTTTAGTTCATGTTTGATTCGTTTAGTTTAGTGCTTATCGAGCTTTAAACAAACAAGCCTTAAAGAGTTATAAATGAGCTCCACTTCTAGATCAGTTTGTGAACATATTTAGTTATAAATGAGCATTAATTTAACAAACAAGCTTTATTGAGCCTCCTAACAAACAATTACATCGAAGATGTTTGTGAATATATTTAGTGAATTTTTTTAATTAGCATAATTATAATATTTAATTACTTTAGTTTAAGAAATTTCTATTAAAAATATTTACTAAACTAGTTATGTTTAAACTATTATATATTTGATAACTCAGAAAAATTAATCTTGATAGGGCACGAATATCAATGCAAATATAAATAAAAAATTTTAAAAATTAAATCTGAGATCATCCGAAATCTAATTTTGGCAAACTTATAGACAAATTGAATGCCTTAAAGAGACGAACACAATGACACTAAAATCGGTCCAATTCGAACCCAAATGGGTCAAAATCGAGGGCCCCAAGCCTATTTGAAATCTTCATAATATTAATTGGATGATCAAATGATATCCAAATGTTACATGCTTGAAGTAGAATTGAGTGGCTCGACGAGAAAAATCCAACGAGCCCAAGATCAAAAAATTCGGACATCATTAAGACACTCAAATGCTCCATAGTCTAGGTAGTTGATATCGACCATTCATTGGAATAGCCCTAACATGTCATTGATCTTCTTCCTATTTTTAAGCCATGTCATTCTCAAAAACCTATAAATATACCTCTCATTCATCACAAGGGGAGAGGAAGAGATAAAAAATGAAAGATCTCTCTTGTTTCTCAAGCTTACACCGCTCGGCCTCCTACCGTCGTCGGACTTCCACATGTCCGACCATCGTCAGACTTCCTTCTGACCATCATTTCCCAACTACGGTCCTTTTGTCCACCTTCCTCAACTACAGTCCTTCTGACCTCAGTCGCCCGCTGACTATAGTCCCTCTAACCACCGTCGCCTGACTACAATCCCTCCAACTACTGTCACCCGATTACAGTCCTCCCAACCACTATCCCCCGACTATGATCATCTTGACCACCATAACCCAACTATGGTCCTCTCGACCATAGTGTCCTGACTACATTCTTGCTGACTACCGTCTCCTAACTACGAACCTTTCATCCAGTGTCTTCTTACTATGGTCCTTCCGACATCTTCGCCGATTATGGTCCCTCTGACCATCTTCGTCCTATTATGGTCCTCTTGACCACCGTCACCCGATTATTGTCTTTCCGACCACATTTACCCAACTAAGGTCCTTTTGACCTCTGTCGCTCTCTGATTATGGCCCGTCGACCATCGTTGCTCAACTACGGTCCACTTTAACCACCATCACTTACTAAGTATGATCCCTCTAGCCTTCATCTTCTGACTATTACTATCTTTTCGACCTCCATCATCCACAGACTTCGGTCCTTCCAACCCCCGTCGCCCGTGCAACTACGATTCTTCTGACTATAGTCACCCGACTACAGTCATTCCAACCATTTTCTCCCCACTATGGTCCCTCCGACCTCTGTCACCCGCCGACTATGTTACCTCCAACCATTGTCACCCGACTATGGTCCCTCCAACTATTATCGTCAAACTACGGTCCCTATAATCATTATTTCCTGACTACGATCTTCCCAACCACCATCACCCATAACCACTATCGATCGACTATGGTCCTTCCGACCACTGTCCACCCGACTACGGTCATTTTAACCCCCGTCACCCACCAACTACGATCCATCTGACCACTGTCTCCCGACTAGGGTCCACTTCAGCCACTATCACTTATTGATTACAATCCCTTTAACCTTCATTGTACACCAATTACGATCCTTATGACCAATTTCACTTGCTAACTACAATCCCTCTAACCTCTGTCTCCCGTAGATTATGACTACTATCCCTTCGACCAACGTCGCCTGACTACAGTCCTCTTAACCACCGTCGTCTGACTACGGTTGGCCCTCCATCACCCACCAACTACAATACCTTCGACAATCATCACCTTACTATGGTCCTTCAAACCACCGTCTCTCGACTATGGTCATTCCGACCATCGTCGCCCAACTACGATTCTTCCTACCTTCGTCGCTTGCCAAATACGGTACCTCCAACTGCCATCTTCTGATTACTGTTCTTTCGACCTCTATCTCCCACTAACCATGATCCCTCCGACCACCGTCACCTCATGATAATTCTTTTGAGCTCTATCACTTGCCGATTATGGTCCCTCTGACTTCCGTCTCCTGACCACAATCCTACTAACTAAACAAACTTGCTAACACTCTCTTAAGAATTTACAATGTGTATTTGCTACATTTAGTCCTAGCCTTCCTCCCATGAAAGCACATCATTTTTAATCAACCATCAATACAAGTGGATTCATTCAAACTAGGTCAAGCCCTATGGGTTTTCTCCCTTTTAAGGATTTTCCACGTATAAATCTTGATTTCTATTATGAATATTGCACACCTCTCTTTTATTTGTATGTGTTTTGGATCAGTATTCTAAGCTAAGACGTTAAGCCCTATATCTTTCTATTCCTGTGAATGTTCTAAAATGCAACAATACTTAATACTTTTATAAGTCAAAAGCTCTAAAGGCAAATGAATTAAGGCAGTCGACTCTCATGAATAATCAATGAGACCCTACAACTCTAATTTTTTGCCTGAATTAAAAAAAAAAAATTAAATATTTTTAGAGTTAATATCTCATCAAATATACATCCTAAATGTTTTTGTCACTTTGAAGCTTCCATCAAAGCTTTGTGTCTCCTCATTTAATTGGACGAGATCTTTGGACGCCAATACACCCAAATCAAGGATTTGAATTTTGGTTCCATACTTCCATTTCATGAGGTACTCATTTAGCTCTTTGTGATTAAAATTTCTTTATAAACTACCTTAAAATATAGTTCTTAAATATATCATACTTTAGTAATTTTTTTGCAAGTTTTCTAATGCTCTACAAACTATTCGTCTTTCTTATTTTTTAGTCTAAGCTTATTTTTACTCAAATTTCTTCTAACACTTCGATCATTTTAGGTATTCTCTGAAAGTGACTGCTATTCTTGGATTTTTTTTTTTAATGTTCGAATAACTTGATCATATAGTGATCATGATCGATTTTAAAGGTTTCGTTTGTGATAATATTTTTTTTATAGAGCTGTTGTAGTGAAAATAATTCTATTAAGTTGTTACACTACAGGAAAATCACCGATTTCCGGCGGCCTTTTCCGGCGGTAATTGAACCTTTTCCGACGGTTTTGAGGTTTTCCGGCGGTGAAAAAACGGCGTAGGAAAATAAATACCGGCGGCGAATTATTCCGGCGGACCGGCGGCGAATTATTCCGGCGGCTCTCCGGCGGTCATAAACCGCCGGCCAGATTAAAAAAAAAAAAAAAAACTGGCCGTGACCGCGCACACCCAGTCCCAGAGCTTCTCCCGCGCTGCCGGCGATGCGCCCCGCTCCCGGCTCTCGCTGCCGGCGACGAGCTCTCCGCCCAAGTGCCGTTTCCCGCGCGTGTACGTGCGCCCGCGGCTGCAAGCGCTGAGGCTCGAACGGGAGACCTGTTGGAGTAAACCCCTACTATCAACCGAATTGCCAATGGTCAAAATACGATTGTATTCTCAATAGTTTTTATTTAAACTAAATTCTAACCGTAAATAAATAAAATTTTAATTATTAAAAAAATGAACTAATTAATTTAAAATAAAAAAATTAATATTTAATATAATATAAAAATTACCTAACTAATTAATTTAAAAATGAATATTAATTAAATAGTAAATATAACTTTTATAATTATTTGTTAAATCATTTAAATAGTTTAAAATTTATTATTATTTTTTAATTTTTAAAAGCCGCCAGAAAAATGGAAAAGCCGCCGGAAAAGCCGTCGGAAAATTCCGTGGGAAACTACCGCCGGAAAGCCGCCGGAAAATTCCGCGGGATAATTTTGCGGGAAATTAGCCGTCGTAAAATTTTGCGGGGAAATTAGCCATCGGAAAGCCGTTGGTAAGCCGTCGGAAAGCCGCCGGAAAATTTTGTAGGAAATAAGCCGTCAAAAACCGCCGGAAATCCACCGGAAAGCCGCCGAAAACCTGACCGCCGGAAAGCCGCCGGAAAATTCCGCCGGTAATAAGTGATTTTCCTGTAGTGTTATAAATAGTAGCTTTTTAGTACAATTTTTTTTAAATAACAAAACAAAACAGCGGACAAACATAAATTATGATTGTGATCTAAAAAACATAGAAGCGAGAAAGTAGTCCGAAAAGAAGCAAAAGTCTTTAGATTTGATATAAGATGAGTGTAATATTAATCATCTATGTATTTTATTTACCTTAAAGCATATTCAAAAACTTTAAAGCTTAGACTTACTATGATTGTATTCTTAGTTTTCGTTTGGGACAACTTTTTTTTTTTTTGCTTCTTAAAACGGAGTATTAGTACAAAATTTTTAATTTTACAAAAAGAAAGTTTTCTTATTGTTTTATGAATTACTCATTTAGTATAAAAAATTTTTGAATTAAAATTTTTGTACTGTAATTTGTAAAGCTACTTCTTAAATTAATAAAAAAAACTGTCCCAAACAAAGCTTTAGGGCATCTCCAACCGAAAAACTCATTTTTCACTCCAAAATACAGTAATACACAAAAATGCGGTAACTTGTCTCCAACCGAACTCCATTTTCTAACACTAGAAAAAGAAAATTCCTAGTATATTCTTTCTCATACTTCATTTAATATAATTTTCAAATTAAAAAAAAATGGCGGGTGAATAGTGCGACGTCAATATTGGCGTCGCACTGTTCATCCGCAATGAAATAGCGTCACAATTGCCGCTCGGTTGGAGCGACGGAAAAACGGCAAATGGTTGTTTGCCGTTCCATTGGAGATGCCCCTTAGACAATGTCAAAAAAAAAAAATTTATATAGTTCTTCTATTTTAAGCTGTTCTTTGAAAATTTTCACTAAAAAGTTCCTCAAAAATACGTACTCGTGTGTCTATAAAATCATCACAATATTTTTTTTCAAGAAACTGCTTTCATCGAATCATAATAATATTATTATTATATGAACACAAAAAATAAATTTGTTTTTGCCCTGCCTTTATTCGTTCAACCATAATCTCTACCAAGTAACAGCCCAAATATTTGGCAACCAAACTGCTGACTTTTGGCTTGCACAGCAGACCCAAAACCATACGTTCAGCCGAAAGCGCATAGGACATTGAAGATGTAATTCCAAATTTAAATCAGGCTATTTTAAATGATAAATTTTATAACAAAAAAAAAAAAAAAATTTAAACCTTATCTATACACACACACAAAACATAAAAGATATAACTTATAAGTATTTTTTTTAGTTCATGATTATCCTAAAAAATTTGGTGAGTTGCTGCAATGACATGGCCGTGATGGCTGGCGATAGCCCCAATTGGTGCCATCGGTGGGAGAAATTATTCTGTGATGTCAACGAATGGTCTAAAGGTGAAGCAAAACACACCACATCACCCAGTATCAAATAGTACATACATAGCAGCGATTCACAACAACAAAAAATGTCATGGCACATTTTCATTCGCCTCGAGGCTCCATTCGATGACATTGAGTTGTACTAGCGACAATGGTAATGGTGGCTGTGGGTGAAAGCAATGGAGATGAATATACGAAATATTTAAAAATCGTCCAAATAAGACAAATTTCAAATACATCAAATTTATAGTATAAACACTAAAATTTTATGATACATTTATTTACTTTAAATTAAATATAAATATTCTCAAAGCTCCTACATTTGAAATATTTCTATTCCAAAAAATTTCCAAAATTGTCTAATATTTAACGAGCAATTTTAATGCTGAAAAGATGTGACTGCCTAGAAAATTTTATGCTTAGCAATATTTGGTGAAAATGTTGACAGTTAAGCTGTTTAAACATTAAGCAAGATTAAGTTGTTTGATTGATAACAAGATAAGCTGAAGAACTACTTAATTATTTTTTGACTTAAAGCCATTTACTTAAGATAAATAATATCATAATTTTTATTAAACATGAATTATCATTAATAAATATTATTGAAACTAATTAATTACAATTATCATATAATCCATAAAATTTTTAATAAAAAATTTACGAATCATTATTAATTAATTAATTAATTAATAATAATAATTAAGTGATTAATTAAGATTCCATAAATTAATATCACATTTATCTTAATTAAAATTCTTATTAATTATAGTTAATTTTTTATTATGAATAATAGTGATTAATAAAAGATCTCAAGCTTAAATATCATAGTCATCTTAACTAAAAAAAAATTATGATAGTTAATTTGGTACTTTCAGTTAGATCAAGTGAATAATTATTTAACAAAAACTTAATTATCATAACTTAATAGAGAAATATCCTAATCAATTATTAATTAATGTAAATTAAGCCTAATAAACTAAGAATTTCGCAATCTTAGCTTAAGTCAATTTTAAGAATGCTTAAAATAAAGAAGACTCTTTAATCACAAGATAAATTAGGAATAAAATAAACATTACTTGATGCTTAAGGCGACGCTTAAACACCAACCAAATGGCCGCTTACTCAGCCAAAACTTCTCTTCTATTTTTTTAATATTCTTCTTTTGTAATATTATGCTGCGCTGGAAGCATTACTCTCCATATTTTGGCACTGCACAGGAACAATCAAAAGGCCGACATGCTGAGACAGCCCCCAAATAAATTAGGCATGTCAATATTTGATATGACTCGAAATCTGATCTGAATTGGATCAATCGGTTTATCAAACGGGTTTAATTCTAGTTCAAAAATATGGTCTGTTTCTAAAATCGGGTATGATTCGGGACAACCTAGAAACCCAAAATAAACCTGAAATTTACACAGGCCCCGCTAGCCAACCTTTCATGCCACACTATCATGGGTCTTGCCCGGCCTAGCCTACTAGCACAAGGGGAGCCTGTCATGCCTAATCTGGCATCCTCAAGTCACGCGCCCAGCCACCTAGCCCAAGCTCGACTCGGCATGGCCGCCTTCACCACGCCGTCACGCGCTTAGTCGGGTCAACCGCCCACGAGGCACGCGGCATTCAACACGCTGGTACGAGGCACCGTCTCGGCCTGGACGCCCGCCGCCTCGCCTAACCCGCCTTCACCACGCCGTCACGCGCCCATCCTTTTAAACCCGGAATGCGAAAAAGAGCAAGTTGGCAGGTCGTGTTGGGTCAATCCAATAACCCATGTGGGTCGGATCCAAATTGGCAATCATGTCCCATTTGCAAAACCGACTCAAGTTAGGATCAACCCATTTAAACCCGAATCAATTCATGTTCGACCCGAACCAGACCCACAGACCAGTTTTGACACCTCTAAAATAAGTGTTCATTCATATTGACGGCCTCATCACTTCCTCTCAAAAAATTAGAAATTATTAATTATACATTCAATATAATTTGTTTTTATAATAATTTTATTTTCACGTTTAAAAATGAATCACTATATCTTGAAGTATGTTTTTCATTCACAAGCAATCAAAATAAGCCTTCAGAGAATATGCAATCTGCATTATTATAAGCATTTTGGACTGTATTTATGATTTCAGCACAGTATCACATCCATGCTGAATTACTGCACATATTTAAACATACAAGTATCAACACTAACCAGTCACCAGTTACCTTCATGGCCTGGACTGGCATCTTTCACCTTTCTTTACTGCAACATGAAAAACATAAGGAGGAGATGATCAAAGATGGATCTTTCTCTCCTACTTCAAACTAACCTGAGAATTACAGCTACCTAATGGAAGATCTGCTGGAGTATAAACAAAAGCCCTCTGTTGCAAATGCCTGAGGCTCTGCTCCATGCTGACCTGTACCATTTCAGCCAGCATCTTCTTCGCCATTGTCACCCCCATTTTATCATCGCCATCTATTCTAGAAACTATGTTGTATACTATGTTGTCAAGTGTATCTGCCTGAAGCTCCCGCCTTGGGTAAGGAGACTCCCTCAGCAGCTGCAGAAGCTCGCGGGCTTTCGCCTGAGCAGTGGGAGTTCCCTGAACTGTAAGCTCAAGAAGACCAGGAATCACACCTTCATTGAGAATGACCTCCCTGTATCTTTTACGGTCGCTCTTGCACATCGTTAATAGAGTGCCCACAGCATGTTCTTTGCTTACAACAGAGCCCTCCTCAAGTACTTCAACTACTGTAAGTACTCCTCCTTCCACAGATGTCAAGGCGGCGGCGGTGCTAAACTCATCAAAACTTAACAAGAATTCAAGGAGAGCACAGCACTTCTCAGCTGTTTTGGAGGATTTCTTTATGGTTTTGAGAAGGCTTATGATGGCTGGAATAGGATGGGATGAGAGGATGGAGTTCAGGTTCTCTTTAACTGTGGACAGATTGAACAGAGCGGCGGCGGCATCGACCTTAGCCTGCGGGGTTCCATCTGTAAGGACCATGATGAGGAGAGGGATTGCACCTGCTGCACAGATGGTAGTTTTGTTCAATGAAGAGGCAGACAGGGTGAGGAGAGAAGTAGTGGCATATTCTTGCAGATTTGAGTCTGATGATTTCATAAAATCACAGAGTGAGTAAAGTGCCCCAGCTTGCACAATTTTGACCTTGTTCCTGAGAAGTGAATTAAAAGCAAATTAAGTCAAGGGCTAATTGACAATCTAAAGCAATTACCAAAACATCTAATATCAAAATTTCTATTTAACCATTCTATGAAACTGCTCAAATCAACAGTTGCAGATTCAAAATCAACAAAGAGATTGCTGGGAATTCATTTCATTCCTTCACTTTCCTTCCATCCAAAATAAAGTCTTTGTAATTAGGCCAACCACAATTAGTTGGGTTAAAGTTGAATTATGATATATAATGATTCAATAATTATCAGCAAAGCTCATGTGCATAAGCTTCTTTCTACTTCCGAAAAGACTAATTTGAATCATAGCCCACTTTCTGTGATCCGACTGCAAAGGATTAAACCCTAAACAGTAAATAAAATCTCTTAAAATTTCAACTCTCCTTCTGATGAACAAAATAGTTCTACTGCTAAACCTTTCATAACCCAACTTTTTCGCAGTCTTTAAAACCATATAGAACATATTACTCAATACCCAGAATCAGAGCAAAATGAATAACAAGGTCTTTTTTTAATTTCTGTAAGAACGCCACAGATCCAAATAGTATTAAACAAATTTATTGGAACAAAGAAAATAAGGGGTATACTTTTTACCCCTTTCAGTAAGGGCTCAATCTCTCACCTTTCATCCTTAACAGCAAGATTGAGAAGCGCGAGTATAGCTGCCTGGGCTCCCTCCTGACTTTCAGACTGGAGCATGGAGACGAGCTGACCAACGGCTCCGGCGAGCTGCCGCCGGTTCTTCGACGACGTCTTCGTCAACCATCGGATCTCCCTCGCCGCCTCTATCCTGCACTCCGCATCCACAGAACACAACCGCTCAAGTAACTCCTCCACCGGCGCTGCCGCTCCCACGCAACCATACACTCCGAAATCCTCGTCGGCCACCCATGCCTCCATCTCTCTGTCTCTGTCTCTCTCTCTCTCTTTCTCTCCCTCCTTCTATAATCCTCACCTGGGAATCGCCGAATCGATTCACCAGCCTCTTAAATACAAAGCAATCGTTTAAGCTAACGGCGATAAACGTGACACATCCTTTCGTGGCGGCCACCCTAACGGCTCGTGTCGGCGATCACCTGACTGTTATATTTATTCTAGACGGAAGGAGATGGGTTTGCAGCCGTTGAAATTAAATCGAATGGTGGGTAACTCATCATAGCGATTACGTTTTGGTTTGATCCAAAAAAAATCTGCGACCGCCCCGGGATGGGACCTTGTGACTTGGCGTTATGTGGTTCCAAGATGCGGTCCGTATTTTAACGGCTAAGAAATAGCCACTGCGGATTCCCAAAGGGGGACCCCCGTTCGAATGACCACTAAACGTAACCACGCGTACTAGCCCGGCTGATGACTCGGGCGTATGTAGGAGCCCACCTTAAGAGCTTAAGTCTTAATTCAGCAGGTTTCCTTCAGGAAATAAACCAATATACTGAACCTGTTATGTAGGAGCTATTATTCTCTGCAGATATACGGGAGAACTGTCTGGCTAAGCGTTCGGTACCGAGTGGTATCGAATACGGTACATTTTTAAGATAATGAATCGCATTTTTATTGGTATCCAGACACCCTTCGGACTCCACACAAAATAATAAATCGTTATGTAGGGGTGTAAGTGAGCCAAGCCGGTCAGCCTGCTCGAGCTCGCGAGCCGAGCTTATCAAGCTCACGAGTCAAGCTCGAGCTTGAGCCGGCTCGGCCGGCCTAATAATATTAATATTTTTTAAATAATTTTATTTTATTTATTAAATTTTAATTTTTAAAAAAATTAATAAAAATCACTTAAGTTTTATTTAAATGTTAAATATTTTATCTTTTATTTCTAAATTTTGACTAAGTTTTAAAAATCTCGCTTAAGTTTTAAAAATTCGGGCTAGTTTTAAAATCCCACATAAATTTTAAAATTCCAGCCCATGGCTCGCGAGCGACTCTAGCTCGTTTACAGTGGGACGAGCTTGAGTTCGAGCTCTATAAGGCCTAAACTCAACTCGACTTGACTCGTTTACACCCATACTGTTATGTTATTCATCAAAATTTTATTCGTATTTGACTCCTAAAATAAAAAGAAGTAATAATTGAAGAGTTTTCTTTCTATTTTATAAAATTATTGTAAAAATAATAGTTTTTTAAAATTATTGTAGAAATCAACTTTATAGTATATATTTTTTAAATAAAAATTATAATTGCAATATAAAATGGTAATAAAGCTGTTTGAAATGAAACCTAATTATTGAGGCCACAATCGCAAACATCTCAACTGCTGAGTGCCGGACCACCGGTTGGTGGGGTCTTCGAGCATCTAAGCCGTCCAATTATTAGGAGATCCAACGGATTGTAGCAGCCGCCAGAATTTACCTAGAGATTTTTCAATCAGATTGCAGTTAAGTTCTTGTCCAGTCGTTCTTATCCCTACTTTACGAAAAAGCACACTTTTTCTCATAAATTGTGCCAAAAAATTAATTAACAAAACATTGCATATCAGTGGGCCGAATTTGTAAATCATTTTTATATGATAAACTTTGCTTTATTGAACGAATAGACTTTTTTAGCTTTAAGTTGCAGGCCGGGGCCTAACAATATTGAATTTTCAATTTTTTGTAAAGAAACATCGGCTAACATGTTAGAAGTCTAAAAGTTTAAGTTGAAGAAAATTACGAATGCCGTCGATAACAACTCCTTAGTTGAAAAAAATTGTGATTTTTGTGGCATCGTTATATGTAACTTTGATTAGCGTTTCATTTTAAATCTTCTAGATGTCTTCCATAAGAAAATGGCAGCCTTAGGATACTGTGGCCTCTGCTAAAAAGCTTTGGGGGCCGGGCTTTCGGAAATGATGGAATGAACATTAGTAGGAGAATGAGATGCAATTTTTCTCGGTATGTTAGTTGATATATAGCTTTGGCTATCAATTAAAACGTCTTGGATTCGAGTCTTGTGTATGTGCTGTGTGCGTGAATTTACCTTAATTGATCAATTGCATCTTAATATTAATTTTGTAATGTGATATGTGGATGATAGTGCTGTCGAAAAGGTTTCTATGCCCGTAATCCAAATGTAATATTTCATTTCACTTAATTTTATAAATGATGTATTGCTTATAAAATGTTTTGATTCAATTGCTAATTTTGTTATTATTATAAGTGATAGAGTGTAGCATCTCTATGTTTATTGTGCATGTTTGTGATAATAGTATTTTGTGTTTTCTTTAATTCAAAATTACTATATACTTTGAAGAGAACAAGGTTATAAATGCCAATCAAAATTTTATATGTAATGAAAGATTAGGTTGAAGTTTTCCTTCTATATTGTACATTTGTACCGATCTCTTTGTGATCCATCATGAAATTAGGATTGCATTGGGTTATGGTGTAACAACCTCTCCCTACAACTAATTCGCACTATATTTACCATTAGTTAAACTTACATCAATGGTACATTTTAAAGTGCACTTAGAGCTAACACCTCAATTTGAGTAATTTCAACACCAATGCTCATGCATTTTATTACCAACAAAATTGGCATCTTGAGTTGACACTAACTTAGATGGTTGCCATTACTACAAAGGAGGATATTTGATGTTGTCAACAATCCCAACATTCACCATTAGCACAAATGTTAAAATATGTTATTGTCAATGAGGTTAACCCCCATCATCTATAGCAATGTTAATACACATTATTACAAATATGTCTGTCAATGCTACAAAGGTTGGTGTCTGTCATTGTGAACAATCCTAATGCCTATTGAAACTAATAAGGATATCACCTGTTGTAAATACCAATGTTGATGCTAGTCATGCCAACAAACTCAATGTATATCATCAATGCTAAAGCTAACATGTCCATCTTTTCCACAAAGAAAAACACCCTCCATTGTCACTAAGATGAATGCCCACTAGTAACCTTAATGCTCGTCATCACTAATATTATTTACACTTGTTATTGAGACCAACATCAACACATATTATTACCAATGTACCAAGACTAGTACCCACTATCATCAACAACCATAATTATCATTGTTGACAATAAGTCAAACACCCATCGTAGACACTAACATGGACACTCGCTATCACATACTATGAGTCTATGAGATACTTGTTGTCCCCAACAAGGCTGACAATCACCATTAACATCCACATCATCACTCATCATTGCATCTAGGCTAATGTCTGTCATGATTATTTTTGCTACCAAAGCTTAAAGATGACTTCCTAGGTTTCAATATACCATCTTATAAAGATAATGATCAAATGAATTTCAGATCATCTATTAATAGCAATTTTGCAAGCTTAAGGTTCCTCCTATTTTTACCATGAAAGCTATTTTACATAATTCATGTTGATTACACAGTGTTCATACCTTCTATGATTAGAAAAACTACATCCTTTGTCAGACTAGTAAAATAACTTCAATTACATCAAAATTGATCATTTTTACCTTCATAATTTTTAAAACAGATAAACTCTTTCTATTGTTGTGAATGTTCTAGTGCACAAAAAAATGATTGATTTTCTAGTAGTTAAATTATCTCCAATTAAATAGAACAAAAGATCTATCTTTTCCACTTAAATCTCCAAAATTTTGGTCAATTTGTTCATAATAAATAATTTTTCTTAACCGACAATTTTGCCCGTACATAGTATGTAATATTGTTGCCTCATTACATATATAATATAAAACAAACAATCATATTATTTTTGTTAACAATTGAACTCTTGTATTTATATTGTTTATAAGTGAAAAAAGTAGATTTAAGAAGTTTTATTTTTTTCCCTATCAAATTAAATTTGAGTAAATTCATATTAACAAAAATAACTTTTATTACTTCAAAATTTTTATTTAACGTGTCCACGTATTTATAGCTCGCGAAAATGAGGCAGATGAGCAGCTGCAAAAAAGTGAGCAAACTCACCCAACAAAATTTGCATAAGAAAAAAAATAAAAACCTAACGACTAAAAACTAATCAGAGATTGACCAACATGTCAAAGAAGACAGAGAAAAACTAAAAAAGCATATTTAAAAACAAGTCTAAACTCAGGAAATGAAAGCAATAATCAAACAAAAATAACTTTCCTAGTTGCCTGTAGACCCTCCAAGGGATGTCAACTAGAAATGATTTAGTCATCATTGGCCATAGCCAAAAAGTAAAAACCTTAGTATATTTGCACCCGATTCACGAAGGCATCCTGAGAGAAAATCATCGCAACACAGCAGCCAAAGCCATAGATTCCCGAGAGAAAGGAGCAGATTCGAGAAGGGAAAAGGCTAACGGATCTAGATAACACCCAAGAGTATTAAGGTATAGCATTCCAGTAGGTTCATATAACACCCATGAATACCGAGAAGAAAAAAAGTGCAAAAGTTTCAGAAACAGCACAAAAACCATCAATTTAAGAAGGCCAAGACATTTCGAAAGGTTCCCTAAGGATATAGTTTTTTGTTCCACAACAATTTTAATAATATAACATAGAGTATAGGCACTCATAAATTTAGAGTTAAACCTCCTTTCATTTCTTTCCCTTCATAGAAAATAAGTGGCACAACAAACAGTAAGCATGTATAAGTTTTTTTGGTTTTTTCATCAAGCAGTACCTTTCCTCTAAAGAATCAAAAACCTGAATGAGTCTCCGCCTCAGCAGATAATCACCCAAGCTTGGAATCAACTTTGTCAACACATTAAAGACATAGTCACACTCAAAGAGAATTTGATAAGTGGATTCAGCATGAGTAAAACAGAGAGGACAAGTTTATTCATCCATAATATTTCTTTTTAAAAGCTCATCAGCCATTTTAAGCACTCTATTCAGTGCCATCCAAACATAAATTTAGTATTTCAAGGCATGATATTTATGCTATACAAACTTAGACCAATCAACCATATTGTCACATTTAAAAAATTCAGAGATAAATGTAGAAAATCATTTTTTTTTTTGTTATCCTTCTAGGAGATAGTGTTAGCTATATCATTACCAATAGGAATGGTATCCAAAGAAACCAAATCCACCCTCAAAAAATCTGGGAAATTCCATAGGCCCTCAATAATAAAATCCAAGACCTTTGCATAAAGGGGAAGAAGGGACCAGGTGATACTATTAAAAAGGCGAGGGAACATCCATTAACCCATGAATCCCACAACATAACTAACTTGCAATTTGGGGTGATGGTGAATTGAGGGCTAGGGGAGATAAACTTCATTTCCTTTATCATCTCAATACAAAAATTATATGCTTTGATTTTTGCAAGATGCCATGGTGTATCGAATTTAGCGTTCAAATAATCAAAAAGAGGAGAATTTTTGTTGAATCTGATGATGAGGGAGCAATAGATAACAAATTGTAGAGCATTAAAGTCAGGGATCCCTAATGCACCATTGGACTTCAGTTTACAAGTTTTATGTCAAGTTATAAGATGTAGCTTTTTTGCTTTGGTGTCTCCAAAATAGATGGATTTGGCACACATTCTACTAAGTTTCTTAAGATAGGATTTATGTATGATAGAACCCCGAATCCAATAAGCAATCATATTCCAGATTGTGTATCTAAGAAATTGAAGACGTCTAGCCATAAAAAGAAGTCTTACTTTTCAACCTACCAAATGATTAGAGATGGAAAGCATAAGAGGTTGAAAATCTGCATGCTAGTATTTCTTGATTGAAATAGGAATACTCAAGTAATTCATCTTGGAGCAGGGATTTTGAATATTAAGAGCTGCACAAACTTCCAAAGGAGATGAGATATATTTGGAAACAATAAGATTAATTTTATCATGATCAATCTTTGAGCTAGAAAAATTAGAAAATTTATTCAAAATGATCTCACAATTGTGTTGAGTAGCCTCTCCAAAGATGAGGAGATCATCCACATAGAGGAGATGAGTAAGATTGAAATTTTTAGTAGAGATACCCACAAATCTGCCCTGAGAATTAGGATTGTCTATCATGCATGTAAAGACATCCATGACAAAGCAAAAAAGGTAAAGGTTTAAAGGGCATCCTTGCCTTAGCCCAGAGGTGGAGTTAAAAAAACATCTCCAAAGTTCCAACTATGCAAACAGAAAATTGTACATCAAAGATAATAGCTTTGACCCATGAGATAAAAAGCGGCAGAAATCCTTTATGATACATCCTAGCAAGGAGGAAAACCCTAGAAACTGAATCAAAAGCTTTCAGGATATCAAACTTAGCACAAATCAATTTTTTCTTAGCCGACTTTCTAAATTCCAACAGCAATTCAGATGCAAGAAGGACATTATCAGTAGATATTCGATCATTAATAAATCCAGCTTGATTTTCCCCAATGATAAGATGCATCATCTCCTTATTTCTCATTGCCATAATTTTAGAGACAATCTTGTAAAATACATTACATGGAGCAATAGGCCTAAAATATATGATATTAGTGGCATGATAAGTCTTAGGAATAAGGGTAATGACATTATTTTTAACTTTTCTAGGGAGATGCCCTTTATAAAAGAAATATTTCACCGCTTTGTAGATAAGTGGACTAGAGATCAACCAACTAGATTTATAAAATTTAAAATTGAAATCATCTGGCCCAAGGGTAGAATTAGAATTTCCAATGAAAATGGCAGCCTTAATTTTATCATCTGTAACCATCATGCATGGTTAAAGAAGCTGAGAGATGAAAGGGAATGACCGATCTAGTAGAGATGGATGAGATGTCATTTTGAGTTGGAGAAGGAGCATTGCAGAACACTTGGAAGTGTTGGATGATGGAGCTAATCATATCTTGTCTGATAAGAAGATCCTTACTAGAAACCAAAGGTGATCAACTATGATTCCTTCTATTTTTGATATTTGCAAAAAGAAATTTTAGATCATCTTCACCCTATGATAACCACTTCATCTTAGCTCTTTGAAGAATCCAGTTTGCCCAAGAGGAGGAGCATTCGACAAGTCTTACATTAATGTTCTTGAGTTTGATTTAGGGGCTGTTTGGTTGCCTGAAAAAGTAATGCATTATAAAGTAAATGCAATGTAAAGTAAATGTATTGTATTCCGAATACATTGAGATTGTTTGGTTGTCTGCAAAATAAACGCAGGAGAACTGTTTCCCTTGTTTGGTTAGATAGATCCAGAGTAAAGTAAAAATGAATTTTTTTAAAATAATTTTAAAGAAATCATGGATACTCATGTAGCCATCTGTTTGTATTTTCATCAAAACCTCTCACACTGCCATTTTTAATTTTAAATATTTTTTGTTGCATTCATAAGACTCGAATTGAAAGGCTCTTAGGCATTGTTTGAGATAAAATATTACTTTCTAAAGCTGCTTTTTAAAAACTTTCTTTAAAAAAAAATCTTTATACTAAAAAACTTATTTATAAATAAATACAAAAAATTGTCCTAAAAAGAACCTTAATTGATAGCCAAAACTATTAATATGAATATATTAACAATTCATTAATAATTACAACCCTAAACCTAGATATTACTAACAACACCCTCCACTTGTAATACCAATAAAAATAAATGATAAACCAGGAAGAGATCTACCCATCAAAATGCCACAATCTTACACTTAACCCACTGCAAATGTCAAATATTCGATTTGCAGGAACCCAAAAGCATACTAAATCACAGACGAATGAAAATTGAAAACAATCAGGACAATATATAATCCCAATCAATCTTCAAAGAGGGATACTTTGTAACAGCAGTTTTGCTCATATCGTCCGGGCCGATTGTGGATCGTCCCAAGACGATTAGTTCAAATTTTGTTCCAGAATCTGTACAGAAGTTACAGGAAAATTTTCCTGTAGGCATCGTCCGGGCCGATTGGGGTATCGTCCCGGGATGATCAGAGCAAGGAAAATGGCCGAGAGTAGAGGTTTTTATCGTCCAAGGAAATTAATTATCGTCCTGAGAAATCGTCCCAGACCGATGTGAATTTGGTCAGATCGTCCTGGACGATCGTGCGATCGGCCGGGCCGATCAGAGTATTATTTAGCTGAAATCAGTCATTTTGAAGAGAGAGAGAAATCAAATAAAATATCTAAAAGTTTTGAGGAGAGAGAAAGTCGAGATAAAAGAGGAAAAAGTGGATTTTTGGACAACGCCGGGCCATTTTCGTCCGACGAGACAGTTCAAGAAAGTGGTGTACGCAAGGTAAGGCACATTCCTCCTTCTCAATTTTCAGAACGGTGAAGTTTGAACGAGTTTTCTATCCGGATTTCATTTTCGTTAGCGAATTTCGTCCGTATTTTCCGATTGGTTCAGTTTTTACCGCGTAACTTTTGATATGTTTTTGAGGTGCCGAGTGCGCATATTTTGATTATTTTCTGGAGAATTTTGATCGGGTAGTTTTGATTCGGCGGTGTTTTCTTTTGACTGTAATTTTTGATGATGTCTGAAATTGTCTGGGCAGTAGAATAAAAGTCTTATAATATTGTTGTGAATGTTTTGTGGTAATTTGATGAATTTTGTGTAAATTCCGTATACTGTCGTTATGCCGCCGGATTTTCGTACGATTTCTAAAATTATTCGGATTTGTTCTGAAATGATATGATATGATTGTGTGCTATAAAAAGGGAGTTATAAGGGGTCAGGATCCTGTGAGATCCTGTCTGTGTCAGAGAAAATCTGAAATGAGCTCTGAAATCTAATTCTAAAAATAAGTTCCGGATCCGATGACAAGTTCTGTTCTGGTGCTATAAGCACATCTGTTCTGGTGCCATGAGCTCAAAGGGAGGCATAAGGGGCCAGAATCCGAGAGATTCTGTCAGTGTCTGGGAAGGGAGGCATAAGGGGCCAGAATCCGTTGAGATTCTGTCAGTGTTAGGGGATATGTTTTGACTTTTGATATGTTCTGAATTGATATGTTCTGATACGATTTTGATATGATTTATGATTCTGATACAATTCTGATATGTTCTGATTTGATCTGATCTGTACGATTTTGTCCTGTTCTGATATGATCTGATTCTGATTTCCGTACGATTCTATATGTTCTAATTTGATATATGATTCAGTTCTGATTTGATATTTAATCTGTTCTGTTCTGTCTGTTCTGTCTGTTCTGTTCTGATTTGATTTACTCTGTTCTGCTCTGTCAGTTCTGTATTCTGATTGTTGTACGGATTTTGTCTGATGTGGTTGTTATGGATTCTGAGGATTTTGATTGGAGGTTTGATGTCTTGCTGAGCTGTTGTAGCTCATCCTTGTTTTCTGCGTGGTTTTCAGGTTCTGGGAAAGGGAAGGACGTCTTGGAGTAGGATTTTAGAGTCTGATCTGTGATAGGTATTTTGTACTTTTGATTTTTGTACAGTCATGACTTTTCTGTTATGTTCTGTTATTTCTGTCTGAAAGCCATGAGCTGTATTTGTATATGATTATTTTGATGAAAGAAAAGATAGATGATCGGTTCCGCTGTATTTTGATGTTTATAGTAGCTCTGTGTGTCTGTTTCTGTGTGTAAATGTTTAGAAGAAAGTTCTGAAACAAATTCCAAAGTCAGATCCTGGAATCAGTTCAGTCAGCTCAAGTTTGGCCACGACCTGATGCGAGCGGGATCCGTCCCGGTCTGGTTGGGTCGTGACATACTTCCTCAACACAAACATCTCGATTCATCCCAAGGTACTTCTGTGAAGTCCAAATTCTCCATTTCTGAAACAGGGGAGGAGCCCTCCGATGATATCTCCCCCTCCGACGACCCCTCCGGCTCACTCTTCACCTCAGCGGCAACAACTGGCGTTAACGACGATGCGCTCCCCTGCTTCTGTGAGCTTGTCAGGATCTCGAAAATGGCCTCGAGCTTGGCGTCCACAGAGGAGTGAAGCTCACCGGCACCACCGCCGTGGTTGAGATGGGGAAAGTTGAGGCAAGCGAATTCACTGCGGAGGCGGAAGGTGGCTTTGACGTACGCCATGGCGGCTTCTTCAGCTGTGTTGAAGGTGCCGAGCCAGAAGCGGGTGCGGTTCTTCAGGAGGCGGAACTCGGCGACCCATTTTCCCCAGTGACGCTGACGGACGCCACGGTAGAGCTTGGGAGGCTTCGCCGGGAGAAAGTTACCTGCAAAACTTGCGAGCTCCCGTCCTTACTTCCGATGAAAATGTCGAAACTTCCAATCCGATAGGCAAAGGGAACGTCGTCGAAGGAGCGAAGTCGAACAAGAACGAAGGAGCCGAAGACGCCACTCGTGCAATCTTACACCTCCTGCAAAGCAATGAAGCTGAACAGCAACGAAGATGTGAAGATTTCTTCATCGAGTGATTTTAAAACCCGCTCAATATGAGGGTTTTCTAATTCGCGCAAAACACGCCCCATAATACACTCGTAATGCTTCAGATGATTTCCTTTTGTTCCGCTCAAATTTCACCAAACAGCCGAATTTAATAAATACCTATAATTATTTTACTATACACTCCTAATTCAGACAACCAAACAGCCCCTTAGAGAAGTTTTGTGGGTCTTGATCATTAAGGTTAAGACAAAAAAAGATTGCTACTCCTTTAATTCGACTAAGAAGGTGGAGAGATGTGAGGTGTTGGCCCACTACTTCCCTTTAATGATTTTAACCTTTACCAGTGAAGCACGGCTCGGTCCGCAGTGGCGTTGGGTCGCCAACGCCAAGCAAAAAGGCGTAGCTTCAAATCCCATCGAAATTTACGTGACGGACCGATCGTCTCCGAGATTTCAACACGTGGCATTGCACTGCTGGTCTAAGGTACGGTCCCCGGAGCGTGGGCTCCACTGGTCGCCGACCAGAAGCTGATCTGGCTACTTTTGCTGCTGGCGCATTGTGAAATCGAAAAGAACGTGGGCCCCGGTCTGGACCGTTCCTGCCGTTGGCTTTGGGATATTTTGTTCACACCTGAATTTCACCAACTAAGGGAGGATCCACTTGACAATGCTATTTAGTGCATGGTTCGAGGGCTGCAGCTTTTATTAAAGATAATGATAATTTTTTTTTGAATAAAATTAAAATTTTAATTATTAAAAATATTTTATAATTTTAAATAATAATATATTTGCAATCTTCAAATTTTAACGGATTTAGTTCTAATAGTTTTCACTATTAAAGTTACTATCCAAAAGTATTAAAATTTATGTAAAAAAAAAATCATTTTCAAATGAATGTGCAACAACCATTTATAGTATAAAATTATCCTAAATAAACATTTCATTAAAATTTTGTTTGGGACAACTTTAGCTTTTTTTATTTTTACTTTTTAAAGTTTATGTTTTAGCTAAAGTTTTAGACATGCTTTTAAAAAATTAAAATTTAAAGTAAAAACGTAAATTAGCTATTAAAAAGTTATCTTTTAAATACACTTTGGTTTTTGCCCTAGCAGCCGCCTCCGTTCTCGCCGTTATTTGGCCTCTCCATGGCCTAGTTTCTATAGGTTCTCCTTCTGTCTTTCTCTTCTCTCTAGTTGCCTTTCGGTCATTTATTTATCATTTTTCCACCACTGGCCATTCTTGATTTGGATGGCAGCTAATTGTATCAATGATTGAGGTTTTCTTAATAGGTGCTCAATTTTTCGATCCTTTCTTGAAATCTTGGCTGGGCCTTCTTCCTCGAGCGACTTTCCTAATCTCAAAGTTTCTTCCCATCGCGGGCTTCCCTCTTTGTGAATTTTCGAAGTCGAAATCTGGGCCCTTGCTTAGCCGTTCGAATATGCGTTGGTTGGTAAATTTCCAAATCGTAGACCTCCACTTGAATCGATTCGTAAGTTTGTCTTTAACCTTAAGCTGATTGGCAATTGTTCTTGACTATTTTGGTTCCTAAGCATGTCTTAATCAAGCTGGTCAATGATATGGACTATAGTAGGATTTTTTCCCCATCATTCTTACTTTGTTTCCAATTGCTACATGAAATTATTTAATTGGTCGTCATTTTATTATATTACTATGGAATCTCCGATCATTGTGATTTGGGTTTCGTTCCCAAACCTTAGGCCGCATCTTCCCCCCGTGACTTAGGCTTTCTATTTGGTTTCCCCTTGAAAATTGATAATGCTACTGCTGTTGGATCGTGCCCGTTTGTTGCCCTGATCCTTGTTGAATTGGACATCTCCAAATCCTACCTGAAATCTGTCTGGATTGGTCCTGATAATTGTTATAGATGATTTTCCTCCCTTTTATGATCATTGTAAATCTCTAGGGCATAGTAAAATGAACTGTAGTATTCTTCACCCACATTTAATTAAACTACCTTCGAATGTCTCTAAGGTTGTTGCTCAAAATGTGGGATTTGGCCCTTATGCTCAGTAGATTTCTGCTGATGTGCATGTTCGGGATACTATTGAGAATCAAAATCGTATGGTTATTGACCATGTTAAGTCCCCTATTTTACTTGCTACGATTGTTGATGATAATGTAGTGAATGGTTGTAATGTTCAGAATGTTACTAATACCCCCTTGGCCTCTAACCATGTCTTGCCTGGTCAGGTTGATGGTTTTGTTGAAAAGGATGCTGGGGATTTTCGTGCTTGTTTGACTGTTCCTTTGCCTATTGTTAATTCTATGGATTTTTAATGCATTAATAGAGAGGTTTTTAATTATGATTTGAATGGTACTGTGAATCATTTAGCTAGCCTCACCTTCTCTCTTCTTCCTCCCAATAAATTGCTATATTTCCAAACTGATGGGTTTATAGCTGGGGATTATGATGTTAATCAAGTTAATGTCTCTCCCATGGACAATGCTAATGTTTCCACTGCTTCAGCTTTGCATTTTAATGTGGATGAAAATGTTATTTTACCTCTTATTGATGTACTTATTTTACTTTTTGCATGACGATACGTTGCTAGCTCATTTGTAATCTAAACTGAAAAATACTATTGAGGATCTTGGCAATTGACTTACTGAATGTGATTCTTCTGCTAGTTGGGATGTTGGTGAGAAAACACATGTGAATAAAGTTGATTATGAAGATCTTGATGATTTAAATGTGATTCACAACAAGAAAAGTTTTACAAGAATATTGCTAAATGTCGTCATAGAAAATTCAAAAAGAAATAATTTTCTTTTTGGTTATCTCTTATTTCTGTTATGTTGGCCTTCTTTCTCTTTGGTGTTGTGGGTTCGTTTTGATTGGTGGGGCTGAATGGCTGGTTTGCTCACATGATGGATTTGTTTCTTTTTTGTTTTTGTCCTGGATAGGTTTGGCTTTAACTTATGATGGATCCTATGCTAGTTGGTGTAATGGTTCTTTGCTTAATTGAGGTGGTGGCTTGTTGCCTTGGCCTTCTTTCTTTTTTGTTGTTTGCTTCTTTATGTTTCTCCTTTTACGCAGGTTGATGTTGCTACTTGAGCTGATTTTTGTGATCTTGTTGATTCGGTTGTCCATCGATGGTACAACTTTTGGGGTGGCTCCTTGGTTTTATTCTTTGCCTCTTGTTTTGTTGCTTTTGGTACTCATTGGTTCTATTGTATTAGTCTGAATCATTAGCTCATAGGTTTTACTTCAAATGGTATAGTTTTAGAGAGCTGTTGGTTTATTAAGGACTTGTAACCCCCCCCCCCTTCCCTTTTTAATTAATGCGTAGGCCCCTCTGTGAATTTTTACCGAAAAAAAAAAAAGCTTAGATCACGCAATTCACATCTGGCTAGTGTTCTTTGCTAGAAATTATATAGTGTATCAAAGTTAATCCAAATAAATGTTATAATGAAAAAAAAAGGATATTCTTATTAAATTTGTATTAAATTTTTAAAAAATTAGATTTTTTTAGATGAGTGTAATATAACTTATTTATATATTAGCCTTATCTTAATATAAATTCAAAAATTTTAAATTCCATCATAACTATTTCCTAACTAGAAAATGCCGATACAAATTTTGCACATGATGATTATATAATTATTTGACCACATGGATGCAAAATATTGGCATGCTTGACGTACTGGTTTGGTTTGTTGGGTTGAGGACCACCCACCCACCAACCCGATAACCATATTGCAAACGTTAAACATGTTTAAATAACTAGTAAACTAAATTGTAAGATTACTCTGAAAGCAATGTTATTAGTTGCCAAATATAATATATTTTATTTCGTATTACCAATGAAAAGAATGATATTTTTTATAATGGTCTTGTCGTATTATTTTGTCATCAAATAAATTTAAATAAAATAATTACTTTAAATAAACTTATAAATTTATGCATATTATTTTAATATGAATGATAACATCATCTCTTATTATTAAAATATTTTATTATGCTAAAAAAAAAATGTAATGTAAAACAGCTCCAAATAAAAAAAAATCAAAATATGAGGCAACTATTATCTTGGGATTCTTGTCTTTTTATCGATTAAAAGTTACATATTATCTTCCTCTCACTGATAGTATCACTAAAAAGTTGTCTGGATGGAAAGCTAATATATTATCTTTTGTTGGCCGTTTGCAATTTCTAAAATATAATATCTTGAACTCAATTGCATAATGGATTCGTGGTGCTATCTTGCCAAAAATTATTTTTAAACACTTTAAGAATGTCTGCTCTAAATTTCTTTTTTATGGGGATTCCTCTGCCAGTAAAAAAAATTACATGATCTCTTGGGATTCGATTTGTAAACCTAAGCAATTCGGTGGTTTGAGTTTGCCATCCTTGCCTGCTATTCAATTTGCATATAATTGTTTGGTCATCCTTAGAATTTACAATATTGAACCTCCTTTATATACTTGATTATCTAGTAGATACCTTTCATCCTGGCGCCCGATTCCCCCTTTTGCTACCTACTTTAGGAAAGCTGTTTGCTCTACAACTGATGTTGCTAAGGAAAAAATTTCCTTTAGAATCACCACTAAGCCCCCCATCTCTATGCACTGGGATCATTGGTGCTATAATGGTAAGCTAGAGGTTTTTTCTGATGGGCATCATCTTCTGAATGCTACCAACCCTGACTCTTTAGTCAGAGATTATATTAGTGGTACAAATTGGTTCTGCCTGATTCCATACCATCCTCTGTTAAATAATGATATTGATAATATCTGTATTGTGAATGACTCTTCCAACTATCTTTTGTGGGGAAATCAATTTAGAAGTAAGCATGTTGATTTTATCAATGAGTTTTACTCAATTCAGACTAGATGTCCTTGGTATAGGTTTGGCGGCCTAAAAATGCTATGAGATTTTCATGCTACACTTGGCTAGCAATTATTGGGGGCTTGAAAACTGCGGATGAATTGCACAAAAGAAGCATATTTGTCCCTTTAACCTGCAGTTTATGTCATATTTACCCTAAAAGTGTAGCTCATTTATTTTTTGAGTGTTCTTATTCTTTTCCTATCCTCTCGGAACTTATAACTGGCTCCAAGGGTATGCTTCTTAGACCCACTATTCTTCAGCTTTTTGAATGGATTGATGGTGAGCATAGTATGCAACAGGGGGAAAAAAACTCATCCTTTCTCATTTCCTGTTGTTGTGTTTACTACATTTGGAGAGAAAGAAATTCCAGTAGATTTGAGAACAAATTTAGTAGCAGCACCACAACCTCTTTAAGCATCAAAAAAGCAGTTTTTGAGAAGGTTATTAAGTGGAGGAATTCATCAAAATATCTGGATATGTTATAGCCAGGGTCTCGTTAGAGCATCTGATTTATATATTGTTGCTGATTGGATATACTGGTTCTGAGACTAAAATTTTTTTTGTTGTATATCGTAGCTTACTAGATTTTACGAAGTCCCATATGTCACAGTTTTGCTTATCTGGAGATTTTTTTCCCTGTTGGATGTTTTTCTGCGGCTGTTCGAGGGTGCAAAGAACTACCGTATGCTGGTTTTTTCTGAAGGTTTTGCCTTGCTTGTGACGATGATGAGGCTCCACCTATATGCTCCCCTTTGGACGGTCTTCGGGCAACCAGGGGTCTGAGTGTTTTGTGATGTGTTGTTTAGCTACCCTAAGTCCAGGCTTTTATGGCGTTGGAGCTCTTGTTTTTTGACGTTTTGTTAATTCTGTTTTTTGATAGGGCTATTTTTGAGCTCTTTTTGAGCTAGCCTCTTTTTTGTATGAGGCAGTTTTTGTTTTACTCAATTGTAACATTTTTCTCATTTATATACAAGATAAGCCCAAATTTTCTCAAAAAAATAAAAAATAAAAAAATCTGAAGCAACCTTTCTTGATGTGAACATTGGCGGAGCCTCTCCATTGACCCAAATCTATCCTACTAAATTATTTGCATGGGTAACTTAGGCATGACATCTATATTTATTTATTTTATGACTTATGATCAAAATATTTATTAAAAATAAAAATAAGATATAATATTTGAATATAAAGAGATAATTACAAAGACCATATGTATTATATAATCTTATAAAAATCATAAATGACAATACCGACTCGCCATTCTATTTTAATTTAAGTCAACAAAATGATTTTAGACTGTGGGGTCGGTTATAATAGGGAGGATCGAAATAGATTTTTATGATAAGAGTAATAGATGCGATTTTTATTTTATGGATATGGCTAAAAAGAATTTGGTAATGAAGTACAAATCTTCCGCTCAAATATATTTGTCCGTTATTTATAATGAGGGCCAAAATTAGAAGAGTAACTCATCATTATAAATGATGGGAAAATATACTTATTCCTAATTTTTCTTGATTTATGTTTTGTTTGGTTAGAAAATATTTAGTAGGATAGATTTGGGTCAATGGAGAGTCGCCTTAGATGGTTTGGTCATATAAAAAGGCGGCTTTCTGATGATCCGGTTAGGAGAGTAGAGGTATTAGATTTGATTTGTGTTAAGAAAGGTAGGGATAGACCTAAAAAGACTTGGTTAGAAAATATTTGAAATGACCTTTCTTTATTAGATTTAAAAGAGAATTTGATTTTTAATATGACACAATAGAGAAAAAGGATTCATGTAGCCGACCCCACGTAGTGGGATAAAGGCTTGATGATGTTGTTGTTGTTGTATGTTTTGTTTGGGACGACTTTCTTATTGCTTCTTAAAGAAATTTTTTAGTACAAAAGTTTTAATTCATGTACTATAAATTTGCTTTAAGTAGCAAGAAAGTCGTCCCAAACGAAACCTTAATCACAAATGATGCTTTGCCTCTCTTGTGTATTGGATATCATGGCCCTCCAAATTTTCTATTCTCTTCGCTCAAATATATATTTATCATTTATAATGATATCTTATTTTGTCATTTTCCGTTCAATTTTTATATGAATGGGCATAATCAATTATCGAGTGTCAATATTTTTATATTATGTATTTGATTTTAATATAATTAATGGGTAATTACTTTATTTTTAATGCATGAACATATGAATTTTAATATTTTATATTAATAATTTTCTCTTATAAGAAATTTTATTTAAAAAATCTTATTAATCTTTCAATCACATAAAAAGGAAAAATAAAAAACTTTCTCACAGATCTCTTGTCATTTTCATTTTATTTAAGCTTATCTCTTTCGATTGCTTCGACTAAGGCCCCCTAAGAGAAAAAGCAATCGAAATATTGATTCTGATAGAATAACGTACCCAATGGGGATTTACCACTTACGTGATTAATAGTTGCAAGTCCCCATCAACACTGCTCCTGATTCTTTGTTTGATGACTTGTTGAGGACTCGTATGGTTTTATTTGGTGGTGTTTATTGAAGCAACGTTTCTCTACATATCCTATAGATAATATGCGCGAATCTTGATATGTTCTCTCTATTTAGAGCCACATATTAGCTCGAGGAATTTTTATTAGATCCGGACATCTGACGTAGCTCTACATCCGGGCGCCAATAAAATGTCGCCACGTGCTCTTACTCTTTACCGCGCGGCCTGACGACCCAACCTGGACCGGAACCCAATATTGTTATGTATTAGCTGATTTGTACAGACTATGGTATTGCTTGGTAATGAGAAATACTATTCTGTCAAGACCAATACCTAGCAATACCGGTATTGCTCCATATTGATCTTGACAGAGCAGTATTTTTCGTTATTGTCAAGCAATACCTAACAATACCGAGCAATACCTAACAATACACGAACATAGCAATACCGGGTTTCCGTTCCGGGTCGGATCGTCGGGCCAAGCGGAAAAGAGTAAGAGCACGTGGCAACATTTTATTGGCGTCCAGATATAGAGCTACGTCAGGTGTCCGGACCTATTGAAAATTCTAGCTCGAGCCTTTGCCACCAAAGTATTTTTCATGGCGGTGATAAATCATCAATGAAAAGCCGTAATTAATTAATTAAATAAATGTTTGGAGTCAAATTTATTAAATTCTGAACTGTTATTTCTACGGAAAATCATCAGTAGTAAGTTTTTATTTTTATGTATTCAAATCTTCATATATATTTCAATTTTCAAACACAATTTTTAAGAAACAGAAGAAAAAAAATAGGACATAGGACTAGTTTACAAATTAAGTGGTTTGTTATTATGATTTATGAGAGAAGGAGCTATTGATTTTCGGATGTTTGAATGAGTAAAATAATTTTTTTAGAGCAGTTTGGAATGTCTCTCGTAATTCATTTTTATGGTATTTAAAATTCATCAAAATCAGATGAATTGTAAATACATTATGATCATATTTTCAATCTTTGTACGTTCTCCAAGTCGCCATGATCTCTTTTTTGTATCGATATCCTACTCTCATTATATTGTGATAATCACCGCTGCTATGATCATATTGCCCTGATCTCTTTACTTGAATGTGTTGCAATTTTGTCTGGCAATGATGCGATTTCATGCCATGTTATGATCCCATTGTATTGTGATCCCACAACTACAATCCCACTGTTCAACTATCCCACATTGTCATTCATTAGCACTTTATGCGACTATTATCCCTGTCATGTCATAGTTAGATGGATTTCATGACTTTATTTTATAATCTATCAAACACAAAAAAGAAAATTTTAAGTTTGTTTGACACAACAAATTGAAAGACTTATATATATATATAAAATAAAGAAACAATCAGCTCCTATACAAATTACATACTAACTCCTCATTGATTTATCTTAAACCATTCTCCAAGTTGTAAAATTTAATTACTAGAGAATGCCTTATCATGATAATTTATTCATTTAGTCCAATCCTAACCATTATTTCTACTAATTGGGAGGGCTATAATTGTAGAAAATCAAAATAAATCCTTCAGCCAAACATATGCCCATAGGTAGGGGTGTCAATATTTGACACGACACGAAAACCCAACCCCCCGACCCGAAAAATTCGGGTTGGACCCGACCCGATTTCAAAACGGGTCGGGTTCGGGTTCCAGAAATCGACCCGTTTGAAAAACGGGTCGGGTTCGGGTTGACCCGATGGGTTGCCGGGTCAACCCGTTTGACCCGAAACACGCAGTCTGAGTTCGAGCCAGCCCGCGTCACGCTCGTGCCCGACCGCGTCCACGCTCGCGCCCGACCGCGTCCGCGCTCGCACTCGCGCGCTGCTGCCGCTCCGCGCTCGCGCGCTGCTGCCCGTCCGCGCTCGGGCGCTGCTGCCCGCTCCGCCCGCGCTAGCGCGCTGCTGCCCGCGCTGCAAGCGCTCTGCCCGCGCTGCCGGCGCTCCGCCTGCGCTAGCGCGATGCGCTGCTGCCGTTCCCTCGCTGCCGCGATTTCGGGTCACGGTTCCAGGTCGGGTCAACCCGACAACCCGCCGGTTCGGGTTCGGATTTTCGACCCGTTTGCCTAACCGGGTCGGGTTAGGGTCGACCTGTTTGAACCCGGGTCAGTTCCGGGTCCGACCCGAACCCGACCCGTGACCCGAAATTGACACCCCTACCCATAGGTCATACTATATCTTCAAGCTTGGCAATAACCCTAAAAGTCTCAGATATATCCTGGGTGGGTTTGCAGCCCCATAAATTTCATATATATATTTAGGTTTTATTAGAATCTTATAAATCACACTTGTTAGGCTAATATATATCTAAAGTAATAACCCCGACCCTGCTATCTTAATAATAGTTAATCTAGCAAAATGAATCCTACACACATGAAGGTGGAGACCAATTCACTCTATACTTAAAAGCATTATTTAAGTTAGGTAGATTGGCTTTACTCATGCTCCCTACTTAAGAGAACTTATGGAAATTATAATTTGCCCTCTACTATAGGATGTTAACATTTGCAATAAGGGATGGAGCCAAAAGAATTGAGCCTCGTGATGATAGTTCCCATAGCATATAATTAATGCTTAGCTTATATTTCGTAGGGTGAATTCCTTTAGAGTGAGCCCAATTTTATATTGGATAATCAAACTAGCTACACTACAGGAAAATCAATCATTTCAAGTGACATTTTTCGGTGGCAAATGTGCTTTTTACGGGGGTTTTATAAAGATCCTGCGGCTTTCCGACGGTATATATTTCCGTAAAACATGTCCGGCGGCATTTTCCGACGGCAAATGGGCTTTTTCCGGCGGCTTTCCGACGGTATATATGTCTAAATTTGCCGCCGATAAAACAGGCGTCGGAAAAAAATTTCCGGTGGTATTTTCAATGATGCCTTTTTTATTAAAAAATTTTTATCTTCCATACTTAAATTCACCACGTCAAGTTTTATTTGGGACTATTCCATTAAGAGAATTGTTATATTTCATTCAACTTCTTAATCTATATAGACATTATTATAAAATTTAAATATAAGATAATTAGGAACAATAAGCAAATATAAAAAAAAAAGTAATAACCTTATTACAACAATAAAACCTCTATAAGCAAATATAAAATACTAATAATTTTGTTATAATGATTAAGGCTAAATTATTATGCTGATCTGAACGTTTGAAACCCTCCTCCTTAACGACAATAGATGAAAATATAATTACATCAAAACATAATGTTTTTAATTAAATATTACTACGTGTAAACATAATTTTTTAATTGAGTTAATATTAATTAACATTATTACGTGAATATTTGCATATCTTGCTTTAGATGTTTAAATATCTGTGGAGTAAATTTTATATGGTGTGAAAGGTGGACATTGATGATTTTCATACTATGGATCGAAGGTTGAGTTTTCTTTCTTCAGCATGTTCATATCTAATGCATTATGATTGACTAAGGCTAGCATCATTTAGGACAGGCTTTTTATTGCTTTCTATAAGAACTTTTTAGTAAAAAAATTTTAATTAAAAAAAAAAAGGTTTTAGAAAGCAGTAAGAAAACTGTCACAAACTAAACCTAAATATGACTTATTTTCCATTTCATATCACAGTTTCATATGAAGATTTTCCCTCTTACTATTCTCATTGTAAATCATTAGGGAACTCGAAATAGGATTGTGGCATTTTACATCCTCTTATTACTCATACTATTAAACCTATTTTTTGTTTATGGAGCTGAGATGGTTGCTAATGATGTGCATGAAAATATGCCTAGAGATGTTTCTGTTGGTTTATATGTGCATGAAAACTTCGTTCATGTGGTTGTGGGTCATTTGGATAATGGACATTTGATTCATCCTTCAAATGCTGGCGATGTAGGGCTATTGGATGAGCACGAAATGTCGGTTTCGAATATCCCTGTGTCTTCACCTATTATCGGTCTTGTCTCAGAGAATATTGTGGATTTGGAGGCTTGTGGGGATATTAATAAGGGGGTTGATGACAATTTAGCTATAGCGCCGCCTGGTGGGGAATTTACTCTTGTTGCTTCACATGTGGAGGTGGTGAACAATGGATAGAGTGTGTGATATTAATACAATGGCGCTGATTGTTTCTTCTAGTGGTTTGGTTATTGCATCTCATGACTCTCCCTTTCCTGATTTCAAAGTGGCTTTCTCGGCTAATAAGAATGTTTTGAATGTTAATGTGTCATTGATTGATGTTCCTATTCTCTTATTTCTAGTGATGCCTTTAAAAGCTCAATTGGCTTTGACTATGGATGACACTTCTGTAAATCATTCTAATTGGCTCGAGGAATCCTTCTCATCGCCTTGCGTGGGTGTTGAGGAGAATTTATATGACCCTATAGATGAGTTTCAAGGGATATATAATTTGAATGTGAGTTGCATTGTTGAAAAATCTTTTTTTCCCATGATGGCAAGCATTATAGAAGAAAGCTAAGAAGAAGTAATTTTGGTCTTATGAATAATCATTTACTCTTGTTGCTTCTCATGCTATTGTCAGGAGCTTCTGTTGGAGCATTTGCTTGGTTGGTCATTGTTTCCACTCTTATTATCTTGGTTAGTTTTGATTGTTTTTTTTTTTTTAATGTTTGTTCTATATAATAGATTGGAACAATGACACTTAAGTTTTATTTCAATTATTGTATTTCTAGGGAGCTTTTGTTTTATTAAGGACCTAAAATTTTTACCCTTGTTTTGTCCTGGAGTATTCACGGCGGTAGAGAAATATAAAAGTTAAGGTCTTAACTTTTTACGAAGATCCGGCACGCAATGAGATAAGAGAGAGGGTGTAGTATTTATGAGACATTAAGATTTTTACGTGGAAAATCCCTAAAAATAGGGAAAACCACAGGGCCTAGCCCAATTTGAATGAATCCACTATTATTTGCAGTCGATTACAAATGAGGTTCTTCTTTAAGGGAAGGCCTTGGCTTGATGTATATTAAATAAAGTACATGATGGAAATACAAAGAGCCATTGTTGACGTGTTCGTTTGTCAGAAGCACTGTAATTGGCAAGCGACGGAGGTTGGAAGGACCATTGTCTTACGACGGAGGTCAGAAGGATGATGTCTAGTAGAAGTTTAGCAATGGACAGAAATCCAACATTGGATAGATGACCGGCAAAAGTCCGACAATGGGTAGAAGTCCAGCGTCGAGTAAAAATCTGGTGATGAGTGGAGGTCTGGCGTCGAGTAGAAGTCCAACGTCAGTCGGCGGCCGGGTTAGCTTCAAATTGCGATTGATTTCAAGTTAGCCATTTGTACAATAGTTTCATATAGCTTTTTTTTTTTTTGTGATTTATATGTAATTGTAATATATGAACTTCTTACTTTGATTTGTTTGAATGATTCTTGTGAATACCACACTCATGCTATTTGATGAAATATTGATTGAAAGGAAGTAATCGTCGTCTTGCTCGTATTGAAATTTCATACAACTTTGTTCATATGGAGATTTCCTAAATACATTATTTAGATGTTTATTAGCAAAATTTGTTTGTTGAGATTGTGAAAATATTAGCTTTCATATTTATTTACTTCAAATAATCTTATGAGTCTTTCATGTGGTCTATGCGTGGCTTGTGATAAATTTTCATGGATTTAACATGTTCTCTTGTAACGCTTCCAATCAAGTGCATGTCCAAAGATTTCATGAGAATGTATTATTTTAAAATATTTGATGTATTCTCAAAAAATTATCTTGATCAAGCACGAATCTCGAGGCAAAATCTAACCGGAAACTTCAAAAATTAAAATCAAGAGCATTCAAACTTTGATTTCAGCGAGCTTATAGTCAAACTGAGCGTCTCGGAAATACGAACCCAACGACACTAAATTCAACACGATCCGAGCCCAAATGGGTCCAAATCAAGGACCCGAAGCGCCATTGGAAGGTTCAAATCGCAATTTGAGTTAGCAAATGGTCTCCGATTTTAACGAGCTTATACTCGAATCGAGCGGCTCAATGAGACGAATCCAACGAGCCCAAGATCGTTGAATTCCAACATCATTAAGGCTTCCAAATGTCCAATGAACGGTGCACGATCGAAGGGTTCAATATCGGCCGTCCATTCAAACCACTCCCTATTCGCCCCTGATCTCCCACCTATTTACAAGCCATGTCACTCCAGAAAAATTATAAATAGAGCCTTCATTCTTCACAAAGGGGACTCAAGTGAAGAGAGAGAAGAAGAAGGGAAGAAGAAGAGAAAGGGGAAAAGGAGAATCCTCTCCTCCTCGACTACCGCCGGAGCTCTTCCCGCCGCCTGAATATGCTGGAACTCCACCGGATTTTCGGGAAATGACGGGATTCTGCAAAACTTTGTAAATTTGCTTCAAGTTGTAATATGATCGTCCCGATTTGTGGGACGAATCAATTTCTTGTAATTTACAAAAACACTAGTGGAACTTTTCAACTGGGCGTGACCTCGTGGTTTTTTCCCTCTTCTGGGTTTTCCACGTAAAAATCTTGGTGTTCATTTTCTTTTCTGTTTGTGTGCTGAATATTCGTGCAATGCTCGGACGTGAATTTCTAAACTCTACCGCCACGTATATTCTAGCCCGCAACAATATTGATTTTCATGTTGATTAGTTTCAAGAAGTTTTGCGAATATTATACGTTAGCCGTTTGATAAAAAAAAAGTTAGAAGTATTTTGCATGCATTAAAGTGACGATCTTGCTCATTTGGAAGTTCATTAAAAAAAAATATGAGAATAAACTTAATTATTTGTGAAGGATGTTGTGAGTTGTGGACCTTTGTTTCCTCTTATAAACTTTCCTTTTATTTAGCAGGTATAAATGGAGTTGATGCTTTTTTTTTTTTTGAATAAAAAAAATAATATAATGCCTTCTTTCCTAAAAAGTCGAAGGTTAGTGCTTTAAACGTATATGTAATCTTTGTTTTGGATCTCCTTTACTTCATAAAACCTGATTGGGTAGGAATGAATTTTGTTGGAAAGCATATTTCACAAAGGTGCAAGGAAAGATTTTGTGGGTTCATATTGTTTAGAATGAAAGTTTGATTTGTAAAAGTTATGCCCGCTCCTGATTTGCATAGCATGACTCAAGGTTCCATGTATGGATTTTATAAGTCATCGTTGATTGTATGGGATGGGTGAAAGCTCATTGTGAATCACAATTCTATGAGTACATGATTTAATTAAGAGCATGTGTACACCATGTTTTTCTTGTTTCAAATACTATGTCCATGTATTTAGCAAAATATATTAAAAGGAGTATATAGAGATAAATTTATCCTAGTTTACTTTAGCACTCATGTTAAGTTTAGAAGGATGAATGAAAAATAGCATTGGATAACGTCCTTATGGTTAACGAAAATTTATAACTTTATTTTTGATCGCTAATAAAATTCAATAGCAAATTTGTACGTTGTCCATGGAATTTTAAGATCCATTATACATGTTTAAATCTTTGAGCGTGAATGAAAGAGGTATGGTAAATAAAACATTATTTGCATGTAAAGAAAATTATATGTTGTAATAACGAAAGAATTCCCATGAGACTTCCCTCGTCCCGTAGATGATTGCTTGTGGTTAGAAGCTAAATTTTGTATGAAGCATGTGATAGATTCAGAGTTTTTTTCCTTATGTTTGCATAGTAGATATTCATATAAGTTCATAAGCTTTGACATCATATATGTGTACACATATCTTTGGTATCATGTGATGAAGATTTGTTAACAGTATTAAATAATCTCATCTTTTTCTTATGTTCCAATTGAGAGTATGAATAGAATCAATGTAGAGGGAGATCTTCATATTAGCAAGTTCTAACATGTTTTATGTATAATCTCTCTCACCTATGCCAATATATTCTTATATGCTTTATATTTTTTTGTGATAATGAATCTCTATGCTCTATGTTAATAGAATTTCATGTGTTTCATACTCAACTCGTTTGTTTGTTAGTTTCTCCCTCATGTTTTGTAACTATAAGTATATCATATATTCCATGTGTAGATACATAGTTGTGTTAGTAGAATTTCACACAATTCGTATATAGCCTCTTCTCATGCTTTATGTTAGTAAATTTTTGAATGTTTAATATATGATTATTGTAGCAAATCTTCATATCATGCCAATAGACTTTATATGTGTTGACCTCGTTTTTCGCTCGAATACCGTCGAGCGCATTCGATCAATTCGACTAGACCTCGTCGAGCCTAATTCGAGTTCAATTCGATCCAAATTGGTTCAATTTGAGTTTGATTTTATTTAATCAAATTGATCGAGCTTATCCGCATTTAAACCAGACCAATTTGAGCCAAATCCACATCCAAACCTAGCTCAAATTAGCCCAAATTAATTTTGAATAAATTCCAATTGACTTTTGGCTTGGTTTGAATCAATTCCTAAATTGAGAAATCGCTTGAACGGTCCGATCTCCCCGAATCCTAACCCTGCCGTTACTGCGGTGCTCGGGTGCGTGATATGCTCATTTTTAGGAAGAATGCGGTCGTCGATCGATGAGGAGCAGCGATACAGAGCACGGTTTAGCGTTTGGAAGCGGGATTGAGAAGACGAAACAACGGTATCATCTCAAAAGCTATCGATTCTCTCAGGAATGGGGATCGGCTCTCTCTCAGCTCCTTCTCCCCCTCTCACTCTCGGTAGAAGCTCCTAGGGCGGACCGATCCCGAGCCCCCCGACCGTCTCCCTCTCTTCTCTGTTCGCACGACGCCAGGCCGAACCCACAACCCCAAGCTCTCGATCGCGATTCCCCTCCCTCTCTCCGTCTCTGCTCTGCTCGGACCGAAGCAGGGAGGCCGAACTCCTCTCTTGCTCTTCTTCTCTCTTTCGTGCGAGCCAAGGGAGAACAAACTCAAAGTCCGTCCGACCTCCAGGACCGAAACCCGCCGGCTAGCTCTTCCGTCCCGAGCCTGAAGCAAGATCCGACGACCTGATCGCACGATCTCCCTCCCCGGACCAAACCCGACACTAGCCCTAGCCGACCGAAACCCCATGTGCTCTCTCTGAGGTCGGATCTCTCACGCCCTCCTCCCTAATTTCTCTCTGATTCGCAAGTCCCAGGTGATGCCGAGTATTTCACCTCTCTGGATCGCTCTCTCTCTCGGGTCCGTCCAGAGCAAGAAGCCTGAAGGTCTCCAGCTCCCTCTCCCTCCCTCGCGTGAGCTAGGGGAGACCGAGCCCGGCGACTCCAGCTAGGTCGGACGCTCCGCCTCCAGCCAGCCATTTTTCCTGGGTCGTGAACTCCCCTCCTTGACAGGTATCCTCTATCTTCTTCCTCATACATATTCTTCCTCTTCTCCTTCTTCGCTGTTAAGATCTTCTCCTCCTTTGCTGTTGGAGATTATTGTTGTTTAGTAGTGGTATGAGGAGTAATAGAAGTTGTTATTTGGTGATGATAATTGCTTCTTGCTATACTTCTCAAACAAACAAAATCATTTCTTTTCTTTTTCTTGGAGACCGCTTTCGTTTATTTTCCTGAAGTAATATGAAATGATGGAACGAGCTTGCATTGTTATTGTTTCGGATCAAGAAATCCTACATAATGAAGCCCTTGCTTGAAAGATGACCTAGATTATTCTTGAACGTTTCTTCCTCAAAAGTTTGAGGAGATCTATATTGTAATATCAGTTTTGCTCCAGGTTCGTCCGGGACGAAGTTGGATCGTCCGGGACGATCGGTACAGGTTGTGCAGAAAATCAGTTTTGGCTGTATGATTCGTCGGGACGAAAATTGGATCGTCTGGACGAAAATTCTCCCGTGAACCTATCGCCAGGGACGATATGTGATTTGTCGTCTGGACGGAATTCCTCTCTTCATGGATCGTCCGGTACGAAGCTCGATCGTCCGGGACGATCAGTCTGGATATATATAGAAATGAGATATTTTGAAGAGAGAGAAAAAGCTGAGGAGAGAGAAAAACGAAGGAAAAAGTGGAAAAGCGGATTTTCGGACGACGCGGAGCCGTTTTCGATCGAAGTGACTGTTGAGGAAATTACTGTGCACGAGGTAAGGCACAATCCGACTTTCTAAATTTTCAGAACCGTCGTGTTTGGCGGTATTTTCTGTCCGGATTTTGTTTCCGTTAGCGATTTTCGTCCGTATCTTTTGAACGGTTCAGTTTTTACCGCGTAACTTTTTGTATATCGTTGCCGTGCCGAGTGTGCACATTTTGGTTATTTTCTGAAGATTTTCGTCCGGGTATTTTTGATTCGACTGTGTTTTTAGTCGACCGGATTTTTCTGTGAAATTGGAATTTATCTGTGCAGTAGAATAAGTGTTCTGAAATATTGATATCTGTATTCTGTGCGAATTCGGTAAATTTTCTTTGCAGGAGTTTTTGTGTAAATTCCGTATACTGCCGTTGTGCTGCCCGATTTTTTGTGTAATTTCTGAATTGTCCGGATTTCTTCTGAATTGAAATGCTATGTGTATAAGCTATACAAAGGGAGTTATAAGGGGCCTGAATCCTATGAGATTCAGTTAGTGAAACGGGAAATCTGAAATGAGCTCAATCTGAAATCTGATATCTGTTCTGTTCCGGATCCGATGAATTCTGTTTTGGTGCTATAAGCACATCTGTTTTGGTGCCGTGAGCACAAAGGGAGACATAAGGGGCCTGGATCCTATGAGATTCAGTCAGTGTCTGGGAAGGGAGGCATAAGGGGCCGGAATCCGTAGAGATTCCGTCAGTGTCAGGGCATTTAGCTATATGTATCTGTGCTACTTTCTGTATCTGTTCTGTTCTGTACGAAATTGTGATTATGACATGATATAATGTGATCCGTACGATTCTGATTTCTGTTCTGACTCTGTTGATTTGTTCTGTTCTGATACGATCTGTACGATCCGTACGACTCTGATGTGATTTGATATCTGTCCGTAGGTTTTGATTTCCGATTCTGTTCCGACTTCTGATCTGATTTCTGTCTGATAAGTTTGGTTTTGTTTTCTGAGGATTTAGATTGGAGGTTTGTTGCTTTGCTGAGCTGTTGAGCTCACCCTTGCTTTCTGGTGGTTTTCAGGTTCTGGGAAGGGCAAGGAGGTCCAGGATTAGATTTCAGAGTCTGATCAGATTAGGTACTTTTGTACTTTTGATTTTTGTACAGTCATGGCTTTCCTGTTCTGTCTTTCTTTCTGTTGAAAGCCATGTACTGTTCTGTAGATGATTATTTTGAGGAAATGAAAAGATAGATGTTTTGTTCCGCTGCATTTGATGTTTTTAGTAGCTCTGTTGTTCTGTGTGCTTCTGTTGAGTTAAGAATTTGGAAGATCAGTTCAGTAACCTAATCCAAAGCCAGATCCTGGTTAGCTATTTTTCTCCCCCGTCGCGATCCGGCGCGGGCGGGATCCGTCTCGTCTCGGGTCGGGTCGTGACAAGCTTTTGTGGTATCAGAGCACTGGTTTTGGAAACAGGTTGGATTGTAAAACAGAGCTCTAGGAAGTGATCAGTGAGTCTGTCTGGGAGGTAGTTTTGGGTCGTTTGGCTTTTTATTGTGTTATTTTGTGTTGTTTTGTGATAGTTTTCCGGATTTTCTGGATTTTTCTGTATGGATCAGCCAGACCCAGACATGACAGACGGTCAGAGTGACGATCAGGCAGCACCAGTGGGGAGTACAGCCCCAGTGGTCGGTGCTGATACGCTTTCTCAGTTTGCTTCACTTGTTGCTCAGATGATGAGCGAGACTCAGAGCAGAGCTTCGACTGTTAGATCTGAGGACATTGATCGACACCTGCAGTTATTTTTGAGGTTGAAACCTCCGAGGTTTGAGGGCGCTGTTGAGCCCAGAGCAGCCGAGGAGTGGCTGAGGAGATTGGAGAAGACTTTTGACGGGATGCAGTGTCCTGCAGACAGGAAAGTTCCGTTAGCTGTTTTTCTGTTGGACGGAGAGGCTGAGCACTGGTGGGATGGCCAGCAAGCAGCCAGATTTCAGGGCAGATTGAACTCTTTGATCACTTGGGAGGAGTTCACTGAAGTATTTCGGGATTGGTTTGTTCCCCCTTCTGCACGACAGCAGATGCAGGAGAGTTTTCTGAGACTTGTTCAGGGGAGCAAGACGGTGATGCAGTACGAGGCTGAGTTTACTGCATTAGCCAGGTACGCTCCGCAGTTGGTTAGCACGTCTGCTGAGAGGTGCTACAGATTTCTGAGAGGCTTACGAGACACTTTGAGGCAGCCTCTGATACCGTTCCGGATTACTGATTTCTCTGAGCTTGTGGAGCGAGCTCGTCTGATTGAGAATGACATGACGGCTACTCAGCAGCGGTGGTCTGCGAGTAGGAAGAGGTTTGGAGGAGATACTTCTGGCAGTGGTTCCTCTGGGAAGAGGAGATTTGTTCCTGGATCTGGATCTGGAGATTCCAGGAAGAGCGGAGGATCGTCTGGTACTGCTACCAGTACGACTAGTTCTGGATCTGTCAGTTCGGCACCTGTGTGCCAGAGTTGTGGACGACGACACCATGGCCAGTGCTACAGGATAGCTGGTCTTTGTTTCAGATGTGGTCAGTCAGGACATAGGATTGCAGAATGTCCGCAGATGGGATTTGATCAGCGTTCTGAGCAGCGATCTGAGGGCTTTGTCAGACCTGTTGGTTCAGCAGCAGGAAGACCGAGGACTGTTCCTCCACGCCCTGAAGGATTTACTGGTAGAGGTGGTGGTTCTAGTTCTGCACCACGGAGACCACCTACGATTCAGAGGGAGCAGAGTAGTTCTGTTGCTTCAGTTCCTGCTCCAGTTCAGCCCCGAGTTTACAGTCTGAGTCAGCAGGAGGCTCGTGATGCTCCGGATGTTGTGACAGGTACGGTTTACATTTCTGATCAGCCCTGTCGTGTTTTGTTTGACTCTGGAGCGAGTCATTCTTTTCTGTCCGAGCATTGTTTTGAGATTTTACATTTGGATTCGATGGTTTTACCGGTTTCTTTGTCTGTGATTTTACCGGCTGGGAATCCATTGATTGCTCGACAGTTTTGTTTGTGTGAGATCGAGATTTCTGGCAAGAAGTGGAAGTCTAGTTTGATTCGATTGCCGATTTCTTCGTATGATGTGATTCTGGGCATGGATTGGCTGAGTCAGTATGAGGCCCAGATAGACTGTCTGAAGAAGCAAGTGAGTTTGCTTATGGCTGGAGAGAGAGTTGTATTTCAGGGATTACGAGGTGTTCTCTCCAGTCTGATTTCTGCGTTGGAGGTGAGCAGGATGTGGAAGAAAGGATGTCCGGTATTTTTGGCTTCGGTGCGGGATCTGAACCTGGAGGTTGGTTCTGTTTCTGAGATCCCTGTGGTACGGGAGTTTGCTGATGTTTTTCCTGAGGAGTTGGTTGGTTTACCTCCGGATAGAGATGTGGAGTTCTCTATCGATGTTTTTCCGGGTACCGCTCCGATATCGAAAGCTCCGTACAGGATGGCACCGAAAGAACTTTCTGAGTTGAAAGTTCAGCTTCAGGAGTTGGTTGACAGAGGTTTTGTACGTCCTAGTGTTTCGCCCTGGGGAGCACCTGTTCTGTTTGTGAAGAAGAAGGACGGTACACTCCGTATGTGTATTGATTACAGAGATTTGAACAAGGTCACGATCAAGAACAAGTATCCTTTGCCTCGGATAGACGACTTGTTTGATCAGCTTTCCGGATCTTCGGTATTTTCGAAGATTGATTTGAGATCCGGATACTATCAGGTGAAGGTGAAGGAAACTGATGTGGTGAAGACTGCTTTCAGTACTCGGTACGGGCACTACGAGTTTTTGGTTATGCCTTTTGGGGTAACCAATGCGCCTGCGATTTTTATGGATCTGATGAACCGAGTATTCAGAGAGTATTTGGATCAGTTTGTGATCGTCTTCATTGACGATATTCTGGTATATTCTGCATCTGAGGATGAGCATGCCAGACATTTGAGGATTGTGTTGGAGACTTTGAGGAGGCATCAGCTATATGCCAAGTTCTCCAAGTGTGAGTTCTGGTTGAAGAGCATTTCATTTCTGGGGCATGTGATTAGCGGAGAAGGCATTTCTGTAGATCCCCAGAAGATTCAGGCTGTTGCTGATTGGCCAAGGCCGACTACGGTATTTGAGGTACGTAGTTTCTTGGGCATGGCCGGGTACTATAGGAAGTTTGTGAAAGGATTTTCACAGATTTCGACTCCTCTGACGAGACTGACTCAGAAGTCAATACCTTTTGTTTGGACACCGGAGTGTGAAGCAAGTTTTCAGAGATTGAAGGAGTGTTTGACTTCAGCTCCAGTATTGGCACTTCCGTCAGGTACGGAGGGTTTTCAGGTGTTCAGTGATGCTTCACTGAAAGGATTGGGTTGTGTTCTGATGCAGCATGGTCAGGTAATTGCTTATGCTTCGAGACAGTTGAAACCACATGAAAAGAATTACCCGACGCATGATCTGGAGTTAGCTGCAGTTGTTTTTGCTTTGAAGATTTGGCGTCATTACCTGTATGGCGTCAGATGTGAGATCTTTACTGATCATAAGAGCCTGAAGTACATTTTTACTCAGAAGGATCTGAATCTGAGACAGAGGAGGTGGCTCGAGTTGATCAAGGACTACGATTTGACTATTCAGTATCAGCCTGGGAAGGCGAATGTGGTAGCGGACGCTCTGAGCAGAAAGTCTTCTGGATTCTCAGGTATTCAGCTTACCTGTGATGACTTTCTGATTCGTGATTTGGAGAGATTGCAGTTGGAGGTGATTTCCTCCAGTGATTTGGAGTTGGCTCAGATGAGTATTCAGTCTTCTTTGGAAGCACGGATTCAAGAAGCCCAGAAGTCAGATTCTGATTATTCGAAGTTGATAGCTCAGATTGGATCTGGTAAGACTCCTGAACTTCGAATTTCTGATTCTGGTGTTATTTTCTGTAAGAACAGGTTGTGGGTACCTGTGTCTGGAGACTTGAGACAGGAGATTCTGTACGAATCTCATCATTCTGGCTACACTGTTCATCCAGGCAGTGGTAAGATGTACGCTGACATGAAGCTTTTGTTTTGGTGGCCTGGGATGAAGAAAGATGTAGCAGAGTTTGTGTCGAGATGCGAAGCCTGTCAGTTGGTGAAGGCAGAGCATCAGCGACCAGGTGGGCTGTTGCAGTCGTTGCCTATCCCTGAGTGGAAATGGGAGGAGGTAACGATGGATTTTGCGATGGGTTTTCCTCGATCTAGACAAGGACATGATGCCATTTGGGTGGTTGTAGATCGATTGACGAAGTCAGCCCATTTTCTTCCGATCAGACAGACGGATTCAGTTGATCGTTTGGCACAGATTTATGTGAAGGAGATAGTCAGATTGCACGGTGTGCCTCGTGTGATCGTATCTGATCGAGATGGACGTTTTACTTCCAGACTTTGGAAAGGCATTCAGCAAGGCTTGGGTACGAAACTGCATTTCAGTACAGCCTTTCATCCTCAGACCGACGGACAGTCTGAGAGGACGATTCAGGTATTGGAAGATCTGTTGAGGCTTTGTGTTCTGGACTTTAGCGGAAACTGGGAAGATCATATTCCGTTGATTGAGTTTGCCTATAACAACAGTTTTCAGTCCAGTATCGGTATGGCACCGTACGAGGCTTTGTATGGCAGGAAGTGTCGTACTCCTTTGACTCCGACCTCCTTCGGAGATAGACAGGCTTTGGGGGCCACTTTTGCTGATGAAACTGCTCAGAAGATCAATTTGATAAGAGAAAGATTGAAAGCCGCTCAAGATCGTCAGCAGAAGTATTACAATCAGAAGCACAGGTTTGTTGAGTTTCAGGTCGGTGACTTTGTGTATGTCAAAGTCAGTCCGATGAAGGGTGTGAGCAGATTTGGTCAGGTGAGTAAGCTTAGTCCAAGGTATGTTGGACCATTTGAGATTTTGGAAAGAATTGGAAAAGCTGCTTACAAGTTATTGCTTTCTGAATCTATGCCGGATGTGCATAATGTGTTTCACGTATCCACTCTGAGGAAGTGGGTTTCAGACTCTGGGAGGAAGTTGTCAGCTGATGAGGTTGAGATTCAGGAGAATCTGGCGTACAAGGAAGAGCCAGAGCTTATTTTGGCGTACGACGTCCGAAAGTTAAGAAATAAAGAGATTCCGATGGTTAAAGTCCAGTGGAAGCACCGGACTGCACGGGAAGCAACTTGGGAGAAGGAGTCTGATATGAGACGGTCGTACCCGTACTTGTTTTGACTGAGTTTGGATTGGATAATGTCGAGGACGACATTTTTTTTTAGTTGGGGAGATTGTAATATCAGTTTTGCTCCAGGTTCGTCCGGGACGAAGTTGGATCGTCCGGGACGATCGGTACAGGTTGTGCAGAAAATCAGTTTTGGCTGTATGATTCGTCGGGACGAAAATTGGATCGTCTGGACGAAAATTCTCCCGTGAACCTATCGCCAGGGACGATATGTGATTTGTCGTCTGGACGGAATTCCTCTCTTCATGGATCGTCCGGTACGAAGCTCGATCGTCCGGGACGATCAGTCTGGATATATATAGAAATGAGATATTTTGAAGAGAGAGAAAAAGCTGAGGAGAGAGAAAAACGAAGGAAAAAGTGGAAAAGCGGATTTTCGGACGACGCGGAGCCGTTTTCGATCGAAGTGACTGTTGAGGAAATTACTGTGCACGAGGTAAGGCACAATCCGACTTTCTAAATTTTCAGAACCGTCGTGTTTGGCGGTATTTTCTGTCCGGATTTTGTTTCCGTTAGCGATTTTCGTCCGTATCTTTTGAACGGTTCAGTTTTTACCGCGTAACTTTTTGTATATCGTTGCCGTGCCGAGTGTGCACATTTTGGTTATTTTCTGAAGATTTTCGTCAGGGTATTTTTGATTCGACTGTGTTTTTAGTCGACCGGATTTTTCTGTGAAATTGGAATTTATCTGTGCAGTAGAATAAGTGTTCTGAAATATTGATATCTGTATTCTGTGCGAATTCGGTAAATTTTCTTTGCAGGAGTTTTTGTGTAAATTCCGTATACTGCCGTTGTGCTGCCCGATTTTTGTGTAATTTCTGAATTGTCCGGATTTCTTCTGAATTGAAATGCTATGTGTATAAGCTATACAAAGGGAGTTATAAGGGGCCTGAATCCTATGAGATTCAGTTAGTGAAACGGGAAATCTGAAATGAGCTCAATCTGAAATCTGATATCTGTTCTGTTCCGGATCCGATGAATTCTGTTTTGGTGCTATAAGCACATCTGTTTTGGTGCCGTGAGCACAAAGGGAGACATAAGGGGCCTGGATCCTATGAGATTCAGTCAGTGTCTGGGAAGGGAGGCATAAGGGGCCGGAATCCGTAGAGATTCCGTCAGTGTCAGGGCATTTAGCTATATGTATCTGTGCTACTTTCTGTATCTGTTCTGTTCTGTACGAAATTGTGATTATGACATGATATAATGTGATCCGTACGATTCTGATTTCTGTTCTGACTCTGTTGATTTGTTCTGTTCTGATACGATCTGTACGATCCGTACGACTCTGATGTGATTTGATATCTGTCCGTAGGTTTTGATTTCCGATTCTGTTCCGACTTCTGATCTGATTTCTGTCTGATAAGTTTGGTTTTGTTTTCTGAGGATTTAGATTGGAGGTTTGTTGCTTTGCTGAGCTGTTGAGCTCACCCTTGCTTTCTGGTGGTTTTCAGGTTCTGGGAAGGGCAAGGAGGTCCAGGATTAGATTTCAGAGTCTGATCAGATTAGGTACTTTTGTACTTTTGATTTTTGTACAGTCATGGCTTTCCTGTTCTGTCTTTCTTTCTGTTGAAAGCCATGTACTGTTCTGTAGATGATTATTTTGAGGAAATGAAAAGATAGATGTTTTGTTCCGCTGCATTTGATGTTTTTAGTAGCTCTGTTGTTCTGTGTGCTTCTGTTGAGTTAAGAATTTGGAAGATCAGTTCAGTAACCTAATCCAAAGCCAGATCCTGGTTAGCTATTTTTCTCCCCCGTCGCGATCCGGCGCGGGCGGGATCCGTCTCGTCTCGGGTCGGGTCGTGACATATATAGCTTTATTTTGAAGAGGATATATTGCTGATTCATTGTGATTCATTTCCTGTACTTTCCATTTAGAAATTTGAGTTTTGGATTACTTTGAGATGTAATATTCCTTGTTGTATCATGACACCTTATTATCTATGAGTTCTTGAAATCATTGAGCTCATGAATCTATACATTTGAAGAAAAAAAAAATGTTTTAATAAATTAAAGGAAAGGTGCCTAAAATAAGTGTACTGTAGAGAGAATGGATGCATTCCTCATGTTTATTATTTTATTTGTTACACCCAAGACATGGTTTCAATCAAGCAAGTGCGTAAACCATGACTTTTATGATGATTTGCTTTGTGTGACTTCGCAACTGTTCCATGCCAAGTGTATGATGAAATGCTTCAAATGAAATCCATAGTTGTCTTTTTTTATTATACTGTTGATCTTCTTCATATCAAAATTTCTTCAATGCAATGCTTAGAGTATTGTGAAACAAAAAAAAAAATAAGAAAAAAAATCATTCAATGGCGATGCGTTCCTAAACTAGTAAACTTTGGTATAAACATTTGAACACTATATGAATAGAGGCTTGTTAGAATGTGCTTATAAGTATCCAACATCATTTTGAATAATGGGATTACTTTCTCTTGCTAGCCCGTTACAGGAGAGTGTGTTCCCTCCTCCTTGAAAAATGATGGATAGCTTTTATTCATGTTCTTGAGATAATATGAAAGGATGAAAAAAGATTTATTTGCCTTCTTTTTATTTATTTTTGTGGATTCATGCCGTGAGTGGGGAAGATTAATATGTGCTAATTTGTTGTAATGTATGCGAGCTGCTGTGGATTTTTCTTGCTCTCCAAATAGTTGATATTGCTTTTTTTTTTGTGATTTACTGAGAGAGAGGAGTACGATTCGACCTCTCTTCTCTTCTTAAAAATATAAATATACATATAACGAAATGCTTCTTATTTTCTTTGAACTGTGAATCATGGAGTTCTTGATGGCATGTGATACAAAGGGAGAAAGTTGGTTGGAAGAACTCTAAAATTTGTTTTGTGTAAGAAAGAGATTTAAAGTGGTTTTATGGGGATGAATATTTTGTATTGAAAAATGTTAAATCTTGCTTTTCTTAGAGGGTGTCTTATTGGCACAAATAAGTTTCATATAGCATATGTTGAAAGACAGACTTGAGTTCTTTTGGTCGAATCTTTTATTCCTTCTTTGAGAAAATTCCCACAGCTTTTGTAGAGATTTTGCTACTGTTTTCGTAAGCGAATGAGTGCAGATTTTGAGAGTTTTCTCACTGTTTTCATACAATAATACCTATAACACTTGGGTGAATCCTTTATGGCTTTTCTATGGAAATTCCTACAGCTTTTTGTGGAACTTTTTCCACTGTTTTGGTAAGAAACAAGTGCTGTTTTTTTGCTGTTTTTTGCTTCCTAATCGTGTTGGAATCAAGGTATATGCAGATTTTTGCTATTTCGATGTCCCAAACTGTTTTGGTAACAATATAAGTGCAGTTTTTTTCATAGTTTTTAACTTCCGGATCGTCGTAGGAATGTTATAAGTGCAGTTCTTAGCGGTTTCATGTTCAAAAATGCTTTTGGAAATAAATATATGCATGTTTTTTTTTATTGTTTCTGGATTCCATATGCTGAAATATTAAAGTCACACCTTAAAAGAATATACGCATATAATTCACATGTTTGAGACTTGTTTGAAGGGGTTGTTCCACATGCTCCTCATAAGTTTGGATATGGAAAATGATTGCAAAGTATAGTTGAACTTGAGAACTTGTGCGCATATTTAAATTACCCAATCATATGTTTCAAATAGAGATTTTAGGGTGTTTTATGTGTACAAAGCAATAGCTTTTGCTTTAGATTTCTACATCGAATTTTTGTGAACGGTATACATCAATTGTTCGGTAAAATGCCACTGGAAGAGAAAGTCATTTGATTATTTGAGAACTTGTCGGTATTGCTAAAAAAAAATAAAATCTCTCTTAGAAGTATTTGAGACATTGAAGGTCATATGTGATGAGTTGAGCATCATGTTGGAAAGACTTTAAGAGTTGGCATGTCCTTCATACCTTTCTTGCTTAGTCATGTTTTATGTCGAAGTAAATATATTTGTTCTCCTTATTGTTGGAAATGGTTTTATATGCTGCTTCATGATTCGTTAAGAAGCCCAACTAAAGATAATGTTAATTCTATAAAAAAATGTTTGGAGTTTCTTTTGGCCTTTCTGAGATGAAATTTGGGGAAATTCGGTTTGAATCAGTACAAGTTTATATAACATTTTGCGAGGTAACTTTCATGTGCTATGTTGTAGGGATCTTTATATATTGTTGAAATACTTTCTTTGAGTTTCTTTGAGCATAGAAGGAATAAATTGCATCAAACCCCTTTCTCGTTATCACTTTCTTTTAGTAGAAGCATTGAGTTTCAACTTTAAATTTATGTGTCGTCTCATAATAGGAGAGTTTTATGTTTTATCTTATATCGAGGATACTTGCGATTTGCTCCACGAATGAGAAAATTTACAAAGGGTTTTGTATTGAATGAGTTTTACGAGTCTTTTGTTGAAGGAGATGTATTATAAGATATTTTATATCGGAAACGTTTTTCGAGCATTTATTTCTATGATGTGAAAGTTTTTTTTTTAGGGCTCGAATGATTCGGATTTCAAGAATGCTTTACAAGGAGTTTTATAAAACTTCCTCGTTGGAAAGCTTTATGTTTTCTACCCCACTCCAAATGAGAGGAGGCACTTGATTATTGTTTGTTGGGTAGAATTTTGTGTCAAAAGAAGGGATTTTGGTAGGTGATTTTTGTAGAGTTTTGTGTCAAAACAAAAAGAAAAGAAAGAACAGATTTTGATAAATGATTTGTGTAGAATTTCATGTAGCTTTTCATTCAAATAAAATAAAAAAAATTCATAAGTTAGACTTGAGTTTAAAAACTTTTGTAGAATAGATTTGTGTTGGAGAGTTCTCTTGTTTTTTTTTTTTTTTTGGGATGGGTAATCTATCTTACATAAGTTGTCTATCTTTTATTTATATTTGCCCTTTAAAATATAAGTTTGGAAGGATGTGATGAGTAGAAAGAGGTGATGATTTAGGTCTAGTTTGTTTTCTTTTTGGAACTTGAGCTTCCCTTGTTTGCCTTGAGTTTGGTAGGGAATAGGTTGGGTAGTAGAGTCGGGTTTGTATCAAGTGCCTTATTTGGATTGTGGGAACAACAAAGGGCATTGTAAATGTTGCTTTAGGGCACACTTGACTTCACAGAAGTGTGCCCAATAACTACAATGCCTACATTCCTTTTACTTTTAATTTTTATTCTTCTTCTTTTTACTATTTTTGCTACTTATTATAGTAATTATGTCCGTAGATCCCTAAGCTTATTAATACACGTACGAATGTTCTAAGGGTTAGAAAACAAAACTCTTTTTGATCCTACGACTTTAGTAACACATAAGGACAAAAATTAAGGACCGGGCCTTAGAAAATGTAGACTTAGGGTGTATGTTCCCTATAGGATAGAAACATTAAAACAAAAACTTAGTGACACGTTTTCCTAGATTTCTATTTTCTTTAATCTACTAATAATTAACCAACGAATCAACCTTAATTCAATCCTTTAAAATATACTAAAACACTTAATTTTTTTATTCTAACCGTAATTAATATTTCATAATCATTAAAAAAAATGTCAAACCTAAATCAAATTCAAATAATCTAATAATAAACCCTTAATCAATCTAAAATCTAAAAGATGTAGATTTAATTAGGAGATCAAATCTTAAGCTAAAATTCATTATGATAAAAAACTCCTAAAATATCAAACCTTAGACTAACCTTTAAAATCAATCAACAAATTTGATTAATAAACTGTTCAATCTATCTTTCTTTTCTAATTTACAACCAACTAAATAATTCAACCAAAATTAGTTGCCACTGGGTAACCCAGGCCTACGAGGCTATTAAGTTAGCCCCAAGGATGGTGAAATAAACCTCACGGCCTCGGTGTGAAACAAAGGTGGTAATCAATCAAATATTAAAATAAAATTCTAAAATCAACCCTAAATTACTAATATTTAAACTTCAATTAAAATCTCCCCTTGGCCTTGAACAAATAAAAATGCAAATAACTTGAACTAATCATCCAACATAGGATCTACCTAAAACCACACAGCCTACACACACCTTAGACTGGTTTGGTTAGGGCACGACTTTTAGCCTTAGGATAGGCTTACATTTTCTTTTGATTATTCAATGTTTACTACTTGTACATGTTTTATGAATGTTAATATTAATCTTCCTGCTAGTTATATTTCTATTTATTTGTATTTCTTTTATGAATGGCATCTACGCTCATTTGTGTATTTTTCTTTCATTTGTCTTGCGAGGTACATTGGGGTAATTCGCTAGCTTGGAGTTCTTAAGGGGCCGCGCCACAATTTGAGATCATTTGCTTATAAGCTTGTAAGTGGCAGCGTCACAGTCAGGTATAACTTCTGCAACTTGTAAAACAATTTTCTTTTAATTATATATCGAAATTGCTACACATCACACACGATTTGTTGATAGGTATTCTAGCATGTTTAGGTAGTTAGCCTTAGGGTAGTTCACTAACGAAGCTTTGGCCCTATAGGTCAAAGCTTGCCCCCTTCTGTGAGCCCTAGAGACCATTAGGGTCATTTAGGCCTGTAGATTAGGCCACCTATCTGTGCCAGTTGGCATCGTTGTTTTCCCACACGAAGTGGGCATCGCTAGGATTTTGGCCTTTTCGATTTTGGGTTTGATACCCCCTTCCCCTTTTTCTGTGAGCCTTAGAGACCATTAGGGTCATTTAGGCCTGTAGAGTAGGCCACCTATTTGTGCCAAGTGGGCACCTTTTGAATGATTTTCTGTGCGGGTATCTTGCCTGAAGGATACCCTTAGGGTGTGTTTATTTATTTTTTCTGTACTCTGGATGTCATGCATACGTTCTTACACACCTTTTTGCCATAATGCACTTCACTTACATGCATTCATTACATTAATGGACCTAAGGACATTTGTTTCATGCATCATACGACACTAGGTACATTCGTTTGCATATTACAGAGTCTCTGATTTAAGTCTTTTTGAACTACAAATCCTTGATTCTTTAGGACAGAGCCTTCCTATCTTGCATGCATATAGGGCGGTTGGTTGTGCTTAGGATTTTAGCTGGCTTCCTTTTTCAGGCAAGGGATAAGTCCAGATTGCATTAGTTAGGTCGTAGATGTTAGTAGCGTATGTACGATACTACATCTTCCATAGATTTAGGGTCTAAAGGTGAGGGGTACGAGTGTATCCCTATACACCTTATTGGCGAGTAAGTTCTCCATTCTTTCGGATGCTATAAATCCTACCCATTCGCGTCACACAGATGACGCCACCTCCTTCCTTCTCTCGTGCATGCTTGTGAGTGCGCTGTCTCTTCTCTTTTTTCTCCAGTTTTCTCTTCCTCAGACCGGCCGAATGTTGATTGAACCATGTATGCTGATTGAACCAACTTGGGACCTTCCCCTTTGATTAGGAGAGCCTAGAATTTTCCCTTTGCACTAAACCCATTAGAGAAGATAATCTAACATCCCTAATCGAGAGTCTTCTTAGATCGAGGTCTAAGATGTAATTAACTACGGGGGCTTGCGCCCGTAGGAAACCGATCCACACAATCAAATAAACCCTATTCGAGCTGATGTATCGAATAGGGAAAATCTCGTGAATTTTGAGTTATAGATATTATTATCCATCGAAGTGTGTTGGTGAAAACCCGCTATCTTCAATGGCTAATCGTATGTATAACTCCATCTGCTCTTCCATCGGTCTGCTTGTGTCGATTGTAAAGGTCTACGACCATTTTGTCCTACGGGATAGTGTGATCGTACTCTTTGCATTCGAACCACACGAGCAGAATCCTTTCGGAGACCCACAATATGCTTTACATAAAATGTTATTCAATGTCCATCCTCCTTATTCACATTAGAGAACTTTCACATTGCTTTGTGTCCCAATGACGCATGTCTACACAGTGACCTTTTATGTGTTTTATGCTTAGCTCATTCTCTCATGGGCTTCCTCCCATGGGCTTCCTCCCATGTAGGTTAGTAAGTATTTACATGCTTTATGTATAATCTTTTCATATGCGCTAAAGTAGTAAATTCATAAATCTTAGGTTGCTAATTTATCATATGATTCATGCATAATTCTTTTTTTTTTTTTTGCACTCTATGCTAGAAAATTCCTTACATGAATTTATGTTCTAACGTTTGATAGATATAAATGTTGAATTGTATGATTATTAGATTTTTGTTTATTTGCATTCTTCTTATGTATGGCATCTACGCTCACGCATATCCTTCTCTTTTTGTTTTGTCTTACGAGGTACCTTCGGCATTGTGTACACATTAGTTAATGGGCTGTTTGTACGGGAACTTTTAAGTGGGCACCCCGGTTCAGGTACATCTTGATAGTCATGTAGAGACTTCCAAATGCATGTCGAACGGTTACACATTAGCACACACATTTGATTGCTTTTACTTTCCCGCCCAAGTATACCTGCTAGGATGTTTAGTTAACTAACCATAGGTTAGTTCACTAACGAAGCTCTAGCCTTGCGGGCTAAGGCTTGCCCCCTTATTATTAAACCTAGAGACCCTTACAGTCATTTTAGGCCTGTAATGTAGGCCACCCATGTGGGTCATATGCATCATTTTTCTCACACTAAGTGGGCATCGCGATGATGATTTTCTTTGGGCTTTAAAAAAAATATTTAAATAACTATAAAAATTATTTCTTAATGATTTTTGGGCCTCTAAATGTCTCTCACAAGCATGCTAAGGAAAATTGTACAAAAATGAAATAAAATATGAGCTATAGTATGTTAGGTAGCTTCTTTCGATTAATTTTATGATTAAAATTCCTTAACAACTAGTATGTTTGGTTACTATTTGAGCTTAGTGTAGAACCTATATCCTGATTTTCATTTGCTCTAATAATGCATAAAAGGACCCCTAAAAGCTACAAAACCAACTAATAAAATACACTAATGAATTCATAACCAATCTTAAATCATTAATGAACCAATCATAATGATAATCTTTTGCTAAAATTCATTAAACAATAAACATATAGTTTAATAACAAGATGATTACTTGGCAACCCGGGCCTACGAGGCTATTAACTTAGCCTCAATGAGGATGAAATAAATCTTACGGCCTTGATTTAACAAGGGTAATTATCGTTTAACTTAAGTAAGCAATAATAAGCTACCAACAATTTAAATCTTTCAACCAATATTTTTAACTAATTCAAAAATATAAGAAGTACATATCAAATCTAAGCATTAAGTATTAAAACTGGCTAATAAAATAGAACCAACACATAAGCCTCTAATTGAATTCATAAATTATTAAAACTCCAATTTTGAGCGTAGAGGTCTCGAACGGCTTTAAAAGTATCCAAATTGAGTTCGAAACGTCAAAAAATGTGTGCGGAGACCCCAAAAATGTCTGAATTGGATCATCCGAGTCGAAATTTGGCCCAAAAATGTGTTGAGACGGACTAGCCGTCGGCATGCGGTGTGGCGTAGCCGCTGCCGCGCGGCGTCTCCACTCGCTGCCCGCGTGCCCTCTTGCTAACCCTCACGCCCGGCCTGCAGGCCTGCGCCTGACCCGCCCCCGACCTGCTCCTGCCGGCGCGGCTTGCCCGATCGGCCCGCACTGGCCGTAGTTAGCCGCTCGGCTAACTGCCTGCGATTAACCGCCAGCGGTTACCGCCAGCGGTTCTTTTTTTTTTTTTTTTTGCTGAACTTGATAAATTTTTTTCTTTCACTCTTTTTTGTTTCCGTGAGATAGAAAAATAGCTCTTCTTTTTCGCAAGAGAGGGAAAGTTTTTTTTTCTCTCCCATAACTTTCCCAACTTCTCCAACTTCCCCCTCACACCTATAAATACCCCCATAAGGGGTATGAAATTCTTGCACCTTCTCTTCTTTCAATTGAGGCATTCACTTAGCCTTGTACGAGTGATATCTCTCGTCTAGGCCCAAGGCACCTCTCTGTGCAAGAAGGACCGGAGATCCCCCCTTCTCCCCCAAACGCCCTTCATCTCTTCTTTCAATTGAGGCCTTTCCTTGGCCTTTTATGGGTGGTATCCCTCGTCCAGGCTCAAGGCCCCTCTCTTTGTAAGAAGGTGATCCACCCTTCATCTCTTCCTTTCTTCTTCCCTCTTCCTATACGGGAGGTTTTCCCCTGCTTTTGGATAGGTGGAATCCCTTATCCGACTGCAGGGTCCCTCCTTATACATAGGACATATCGACTGGCCATTCTTCTTTGAGAGATGTCGCGACCAAAAGGGATTCACATCAGTAGCTGGTTGGTAATGGAGGTCGGAGAGATCATTATAAGGATGGAGGTTGAAAAGACTATTGACAAGTAGAAATTCGGCGTCAAGTAGAAATATAGCGTTGGGTAGGAGTCTGACGACGGATAGAAGTCCGACGAAGGATGAAAATTTGTTGTCAAGTAGAAGTTCAACGATGTGCATAAATTCAATGTCGAAGTACGACGATAGGTAGAAATTCAATGTTGGGTAGAATCCCGACGAATGTCCGTCGACAGGCATGAGTTCGACATCGGGTAGAAGCCCAATAAAAGTTTGATGATAGGCAAGATTGTGGCATCGGATAAATGCCTAATGAAAGTTCAGCAACGGGCAGGATTCTAGCATCGGGTAGAAAGTATAACGTCGTGTAGAAGACTAATGACAGTCCCACGATAGGCAAAAGTCCATTGTCGAGTAGGTGTATGACATTGGGTAGAACACCGACAATGGTCCGATGATCGGTAGAAGTCTGTCATCAGGTAGGTGTATGACATCAGGTATAAGACTGACGATGATCCGACGATGGGTAGAAATTCGACTAGAGTCTGAGGCTAGAAGTCTGATGTCGGGTAAAAGTATGGTGCATAGGTAGAAGTCCAATGAAAGCTCGTCGACAGAATTTTGGTGACGTTAACCTATCCGAGATTGTATGTCATAGCCTTTGCTCGATGATGTTAATATATATGAAAGAGATTGAGAGAATACACCAAAGATGTAAGACCATTCTAAGGTTGTATGTCAGAGCCTTTGCTTGATGACGTTAACTTATATGAAAGAGGTCAGGAGAATCTATTAATGGTGTATAACCTATCCGAGATTATATGTCAAAGCCTTTGCTCAATGATGTTAACTTATATAGAAGAGGCCGGGAGAATCCATTAAGGGCGTATAACCTATCTGAGGTTGTATGTAAGAGTCTTGGCTTGATGACTTTAACCTGTGTGGAAGAGATCAAGAGAATCCTCTAAGAATATATGACCTATATGAGATTGTATGTCAGAGCCATGCTCGATGACGTTAACCTATGTTGAAGAGGTTAAGAGAATTCACTAAGGATGTAAGACCTATCCTAGGTTGTATGTCAGAGCCCTACTCGATGAATTTAATATATATGGAAGAGGTCGAGAGAATCCACTAAGAATATATGACCTATCTAAGGTTGTATGTTAGAGCCCTGCTCGATGACGTTAACCTGTGTGGAAGAGGTTTAGAGAATCCATCAAAGGTGTAAGACCTATTCGAGGTTATATGCCAGAGCCCTACTCGATGACTTTAACCTGTGTGAAAGAGGTTGAAAGAATCCACCAAGGATGTAAGACCTATCAGAAATTATATGTCACAGCCTTTGCTTGATGACATTAACCTATATGAAAGAGGACGAGATAATCCACTAAAGTTGTAAGACCTATCTGAGATTATATGCTAGAGCCTTGTTCCATGAAGTTAACTTGTATGGAAGAGGTTGAGAGCATCCACCAAGGATGTAAGACATGTCCAAGGTTGTATGTTAGAGCATTTGCTCGATGACCTTAATCTATATGAAAGAGGTTGAGATAATCCACTAAAGATGTAAAACTTATCCAAGATTATATGTCAAAGCCTTGCTTGATGACGTTAACCTGTATGGAAGATGTTGAGAGAATCTACAAAAAATGTAAGACCTATCCGAGGTTGTATGTCAGAGCCTTGCTCGATAATGTTAATCTATGTTGAAGAGGTCGAATTGAATTCCCCTGGGATTGATTTTGCCTTTGATTGGGAGGGGGCGAATGCCGCGTGTATCCCAAATCAAAGGTAAAGAATGGTTTATCTTTAAACCATTAATGCCTTTTTTAGGTCAAGATTAATATCTTGCCCAAGGAGAAAGTCCACTATGACACTATATACAGCTTGAAATTAATTGGAAGTATTCTTGCATTTGTTGGGATTTTCCTGAAATACTATCTTGATGTTAAAAGTATTGAAGGGATCTTCTTGACCATAGTTGGAGTCAAAGTGCCCTCAATCTGAATCTAATTCCCATAAAATTGATGCGGCAATAACTGATATCAGGAAGTTGTCATGAATGACCTTTTGAGGTTGGAGCAAAAATTACTCCCTAGTCGGGAACCACGTTCCCACAGATGACACCAAATTGTTGCGTCCTGGAATATCTGTGGCGGTAGAGAAATATATAGTTTAACATCTTAATATTATATGAAGATCTAGCACACTATCATAGAAGAGAGAGGGTGTAGCGTTCATAAGAGACTAGAGTTTTTACATGGAAACCCCTAAAAAGGGAGAAAAACCACGGGGCCTGACCTAGTTTGAATAAATCCACTAGTATTTGCAGTCGATTACAAATGAGGCTCTTCATTGGGAGAAGGCCTTAACTTGATGGTACAAATATACATCATATAGAGTGCATTACATGATGGGAGTTATAATATAGACATGTTTGTTTGGTCGGCTCGACCATAGTTGATAGGATAGAGGTCAGAAAGACCGTTGTCTAGTGATGGAGGTCGGAAGGACCATAGTAGGTAACGGAGGTCGGGATGACTGTAGTCAACAGGAGATAGGGGTCCGAAAGATCATAGTTGGCAGGAGACCGGGGTCAGAAAGACCATTGTCTGGTGATTGAGGTCAGAAAGACTATAGTCGGTAGGAAACATGGGTCTGAAAGATCGTTGTAGAAGGGTGGTACTCCAGGAGAACTCTCAGCATCAAGTGGTGGCCCGGCAGAATTCCGAGTCTCAGGTTGTGGTTCAGTAGAATTTCAGGCCTCAAGTGGTGGTCCGACAGAAGTTCGGGACTCAGATGGTGGTACAACAGAACTCAGGACATCAGGTGGTGTCTTGGTGGAGCTCAGGGCCTCAAGTGGTGGTCCGGCAGAAGTCTGGGCCTCATGTGGTGGCCTGGTGGAGCACAGGGCCGCAAGTGATGGTCTGGCGAAAGTCTGGGCCTCAAGTGGTGGTACAGTAGAATTTTGGGCCTCAATTGATGGTGCATAAGAAGTCTTAACCTAAGTTAGTGATTTGGCAGAAGTCTGGGCCTTAGGTAATGGTCCGAAGAAGTCCGGACATTAGGTGGTGGTCTGGCAGAAGTTCAGGCGTCAAGTGGTTGTCCGGTAGAAGTCTATGCCTTAAGTGGTGGTCCGGCAGAGCAACGACATCAGGCGGTGGTCTGGCAGAGGTGAGGGCCTCAAGTGGTGGTCTGGCGGAGCTCCGGGCCTCGGGTGGTATTTCCAAGACGTTCAGTTTGACTGTAAGTTTGCTGAAATTGGTGTTCGAATGATCCTAATTTTAATTTTGGAAGTTTCCAACTTAATTTTGCACTGAGATTCATGCCCGATCAAGATAAATTTTTGAGGACGTATCACATATAAATTTTTTTCTCCCCAACAAGTCTTATAGTGTCTTTTACCAATCTTCACAATTATATTGTCTTTTACTAATCTTCACAATTATATTACCTACCACAATTTACGCCACCGGATGAGGCATAACATTTCAATAAATAAAAAAAAAAGAATGACGCTTAACAGATTTGGGCGGTGTGCTTATTTTTCTCTTAAGAAGTCAAAATATTTTCTAATAATCTATAAATAAGCCACTTAGAATATTTTTTAATATATTATTTAGCTCATTTTCCAAAAATAAAAAATAAACAATTTAATTTTAATAATTTTATAAACAATAATTTGAGATGTTTTAAATATTTTTAAAAATAATTATCACAACCAGTAATAGTATGATCAAATATCATCGGTGCTCTGCCAGCAAGCATCAAATAAATCAATTTATTTGATATTCAACAAAAAAATATAAAATATATTTTACTTCATATTAAAATATAAATAAAATAAAATAAAAATAAAAATGATCTGTTATTAGTTTCATTCTCTTGAGATATATAGCATGTTGACCAGTGATGTATAGCCCATGTGGACTACCAACTAACTTAGAATAATGTCGCAATCAACAGAGCTAATCAAATGGCAAATACGAAATCAACTTCTACCAGTTTGGTCAAAAATGAGTACGATCATTAAAGAGCAAGCAATTGCTTTAAGAAAAAAAAAACATAGTAAGAAATTGCTTTGGCTTTTTTTAAAATGTGGTCTTTTTAATAATTTTAATTTGTATAAATGTTTTATAACAATGTTGTACATTAACTTCTTTTATTATTGTTATCATGATTATAAAAAATGTATTAATAAAACATCTTATTAATTTCTATAATAATAATTATTATTTTAGTTCATGCCAAATAATAAGTAGCAATAATATTATTTTTATCAAAATGTTATGATAATTGAGCAAAATGATAATCTAAAAAAAAAAAAAAACAGATTGCTTGGGTGACAAAAATGGCACGCAATGAATTGGCATTGGTTAAGACCCAAGTAACCAAAAAACATTAATAATATTTTATTTAAATGAATAATTAGATGATTGTAACTTGTCTAAAGCTCCTAATAGATGGGGCTTTAGGCAATTAAAGGATGCTCAAAACTCTTGATATAGGAGTAGAAAGAAGATGAACCAAAGTTCGGTATCATATTTTTGTTTTTCATGTCTGAATATTTTCTAAGAGCCTTATTTATAAATTATAAGAAAATAATTTGAATCTCTAATAGATGAATGATCATAATAACAATATAATAAATCTTATTATCATTCCACATGCCTTCCACAATAACCTTATCATCATGGTCGAGTAGATCATCATAAAATCGGGGGGCGGGGGGCAGGGGTTGTCACCTTCAATGATATTGTGGGGAGAGATATTGTGGATTTGGGAGGTGAAGATCTCTTACCGCTTTGATATATTATAGGCCACAAAATGGAAATCAAAGGCCAGGCAGCAAAATCACAATGATCTAAGATTAAATTAGGTTGGACAGAAAAAAAAGGTTAGGGACGACACGATGTTGGATCAAGGCAATGAGTGAAGGTTATTAATTAGTGGGCAATAAGAAAATTATCAATGCCAAAGCGAGTTTGGATTTGCCCATAATATGGCGACAAAAAGTTTGTATGCAACAAAAATGTGTGTGACATGGTAAAGATTAGGATGACCAAAGAAAACATATGATGTTGTAACCATGCAAAACTGCTTTAGCAATGTGGTTGTGATCTAAGATGACGGGGGTTGCATATTCAGTGGCCAAGGACATGACTAGATCAAAACAAAGATGGGAGGTTAGCTAGCCAATGAGATCTGTGAGGGTTTCGTGAACACGCGTGGTAGCAAAAAATGTCTGATATTTATTAGATATGAAAGACATTATCAAAGGGAAATAGAATTCGAGTTTCTTGAATCTTATGATTGTTCTGTACAAATGGATGTAAATTGTGAAATATGGGATTGTGTGAGCTACGAGATGAAATTAAAGGCTAATCTCAGCATATGTAGTGATGAAATGACTAGAACGAGATGAGTTTGAGAGTTTATCTCAACAAATCTGATGATGAAATTGCAAGAACAATATTAGAAAAAAGTTGACGTCGTAGATACTTGCGACAAGTAGATCCAAGCTAATCTAGTGGTGAAAGGAGGGCTGTGGAAATAGGTGATTGCGCTTGGAAGTGAAGGCAATTTGGATGTGATCTCAAGCTATGAAATTGGTGATGGTGAGTTGGGGTTGGATGAATCTGATGACTGTGTGACCGGAAGAAAGATGAGATGATGCACATAGCTAGAGGCTCAATGAGAACACTATCATTATGATCCAAATAAAGAATATAAAAAACTAATAATATTTTATAAAAAAAATAGCTAGGCAACTAAAATTTACCTAAAACTCCTTATAGATAGTGTAGAAATTAAGGTTTGAGGAATTAAATGATGCACGCAACTTCTAGAATTAGAAAGGAGGTCTTCTCTTTCATTGCCTTTATATAAATATATAATAAATTTTTTTTTTTGGGAAAAATCGGGAATATATAATAAACTTGGAAGATTGAAAGTTGAAGTCATGGCTCCCAAATCCACGTGCGATCTCACAACTCCACGTGTGATCAAATAATTTAGACTCACAGATAAATCTGGCAGCCTTTCTTGACTCCAAAACCATATAAAAATCTCAGGCCAAAGAGCCAATACATACCATCAGCATCTCTCTCCACCCTTTCCACCAACTATTAGAGAGAGAAAATAATGGAAGCATTCCCGATTCAGTTCTGCAGAGCCGTGAGATCCTACTGGCTTCGCCGGCGCTATGAACGGCTTGAAAGAAGTAATAAGAAGACCGTGAAGGTTGCCCGGCTCGGCGGTGGCTCCGGTTTTCGCCGACCGATCAAGTTCAGGCGGACGTTCCGGATCCGGTTCAAAATGCTGTCGCCGGTCCGCCTCTTGGCCCGGCTCAGGGATGCTTATGTGGACGCTATGCTTGGGCTTGCTGGGAAGGGATCGGGCCTGTCCACCTCAGCCGGGGCGGAGCTTCTCCTGACCCGGAGGATTCCTAAGGCCCGATCTGGCAAGCTTGAACCCGGTGCTTTCGAGCGCCGGTTGCTACTTGAGATCTGCCGGTCCATTCGCGAATCCGGCGGGTTAGCCGCTATTTAACGGCCGAATTCATTAGGAGTTGATGAGGTTGAGCTTGCTGCGAAGTTCTTAGGGAAGGGCTAAATTGTAAAATACATTCCAAGGGTATAAATGTAAACATATTTCTTTCATTTTTTTTTTGTGTCGTCATTGCTGGGTAGAAATGTAATTTTCTTTTTGTTCTTGCCTTTTTTATAAACATGTAGTCTCGTGCAATATTGGGTGACTACTTTGCTACAAGTCGTGTAACTCCTTCGTTCTTAAATTCCAAGTCAACATTCGCATTTGAAGGGAAAATTTTCTGTAACCTCTTAAAGTTTTACTTGTTTTAAAATATAAAATTTCTTATTTTTTGTGATTAAGTTATGTTAGGATATGTTTGGTTTGAGGTAGAAAAAGTTATAGATTTTTTTTTAATGTTTTTGAAATGCACTTTTATAATATTTAGAAATTATTAGATTTAAACTGTTTTCAAATACATCACAAATTCTTTATGATTGGCAATGCATGTAAATCAACTCCGCAACCACCAGCCCCTGTCATCAGCTACTGCCACCGTTGTTTATCGTTGTCGCCACCACAACCAGTTGACATCGTCGCCACTTGCCACTTTCTACTGGCTATGATTATCCATGGGTTTTACATGGCATTCATTTTATTTCAAAACTATTAAGAAAAATAATAGCATGCATTTATTTTGCACTCGTCCAAAAAAACTCTAAACAATTTAAATATATTACATCATTTCATTTTACTTTGTATTTCTCTTTTAGTAAACTAAACATCCCTTTTATATATATATATATATATATATATATATATATATATATTACAACAAATATATTTTTTCCGTAATTAAAGAAGGTATTGATACAAGGTAACATACATTAATTCTAGCTAGATGATGACTTCCATGGTGGAAGTTGAATGAGACATTTTATAACACCTACAAATCAATACACCATTCCACCTATTATAGCATGATCTGATTCAAGATAATCCACTAAATTTTTGTATTTGAACCATTCTGCATATGTCTAAGATTGCTTTGTATGGATGTGAAATTCTTCATGCGTTTTAAAGCAGATCTTGGGGATCTGTGTGTATGTTTTGCATATTTGAAATTTTTTCTTGGGCGTCGTTGCATTGGGGTAGGCGGCATTGTGGATTTTGGCCACTTAATTAAATGTTGCGGTGCTATGGTGGCATTGTGACATTGTATGCTCCCAAAGGAGAGTTGCGACAGCATGCATCAAGATCAATTATGATTGCATGCATTAGCGTTAGAGTTGATGACATGCTACCTACTTAGCAAATGACATTGGTTGAGGTTTATGTTACCAAAATGCCTTTGGTCATATTGGTGATGACATTCATTGTTGTTAGTGCCAATGACATACAGAAGCATTTATCAGTGATGATGTGGGTCAATGTTATTTTACAAAAGACGATGGATGTCGGAAGACAATAATTGAGGATTGTGTTTTAGTGATTGTAGTTGAATGATTATGGTTAAATAACAATGATTGAGGGAATATATATGAGAAATAATAATCAAGCAATGATGGGCAAGCGATAATGATTGGGCAAAAATGATTGAATAATTATAGTCAAGTAATTGTGTTCGAAAAATTATAGTCAAATAATAGTGTACATGCTATCATAAATGGGCAATAATATTCATAGTCATAATTAGTAGATAGCAATTAAACAACAACAATTGGTGGTTACTAATAGTGATCACTCGAGAATGCTTCATATCTCGATCTAAGCTCTCGCCAACTCCAACTCCAACTCCCTCTTATGTGTAGAATGGGGATGTATCTATACTTTGTTTTGTTTTTTATGACATTTTTGTTATCTTAGTCAAACACTTTAAAATTTTAAATAATCAATTGGATGATCCATATTCATTCTCTTGATCATAATTCATTATCTAAGCTTTTTAGTGTCTTACTAATACAAAAATGATCAAGGGATCTTAGGCTCATTGGATTCCTTTCATTGATATGCTATTTTTCACTGCATGCATGTAATATTTAGAGTTTTTTTGGTCATTTATATAATGCTTTAAAAATTTCAACTATGCATTTGATACGTCACCAAAAATTATTCTGATCGAGCACGAATCTTGAGGCATAATCAAGTTGGAAACTTCGGAAATTAATTTGGATACTATCCAAACTCTAATTTCAACAAACTTATAATCGAACTGAACGCCTCGAGAAGACGAGCCAAACGACACCAAATTCGACTAAATCCGAGCCCGAATGGGTCCAAATCAAGGGTCTGAAGCACTGTTGAAGGGTTCAAAGCACAATTTGGATTACCAAACGATCTCCAAATATGACATGCTTAAATTCGAATCGAGCGGCTCGACGAGACAAATCCAACGAGCCCAAGATCATGTAATTCTGAGATTGTTAAGGCATCCAATTGACCAATAAACGACCCATGATAAAAGGAATCGATATTAACCGTCCATTCAAATCACTCCCATTTTGACATTGATCCTCCATATATTTATAAGTCATGCCACTCTAAAAAAACTATAAATAGCCCCCACTCTTCTCATGAGAGGAGGGGAGAAGAGAAGAAGGAATGGAGGAATTTGGGAGCTCTCTTGCCATCGACCACGCCGGAGTTCCTGCCGACCACCGCCGGAGTTCCTGCCGACCACCGTCGGGGTTCCTGCCGACCATCGCCGGAGTTCCTGCCGACCATCATCGGGGTTTCCTTCCGACCGCCGAAGTTCCTGCCAACCATCGCCGGAGCTCCTGCCGACCACCACAGGAGTTTTCTTGCCAACCACCGCCTAAGCTTTTTTCTGGACCATCGCTAAAGCGTTTCCCAACCACTGTCTTTTTTTGGTCGGTTTATCAATCATCGCTAGATTTTTGTCTGTTATTAACTTGTTGTATTTCCAACATCTCCAAGTAAAGGAGCGAATCAAACTTTGTAACCAATCCAGATATAGTGGAAATGTCTCATCTGGGGCAGGCCCCGTGGTTTTTCCCTTTTCAGGTTTTCTACGTAAAAAAGTTTCTAGTGCTTCTCTCCCTTAATTATTTGTTGGTGTGCTGGATATACGTATATTGCTAAGATGCTATATTTTTCATTCTATCACCACGTATATTCTAGTCCGCAATAGCATTGAATGCATGATTTAAGCTCACGGGATAAATTTCTTAAAAATCACAATTGTGGAAGTATATATAGACTTCTCTAAAAGTCATGCAATATAAAATAGATCAAAGTTATTTATGAAAAAGGGGAAATCTTTTCCCAAGAGGGCCCGATGGTTAGAACTGGAAGATGAGGGCATGAGGCATATGAATTGTAATCTAAGGGACATAAGAGGATCGATCCAAAGGCCAGTAACTCTTAATCCGTGTGTTCAAGAATCCCTATCAAGATTGATTGATTTGTGGGTTTTACGATCATTCAACAACTATTTGTTTCTTAAAGCTGATCAGTTTGTGTCATTGTTGGGTTGAATTCTTTATTTTAGTTTTAGGTCAAGTTAGAGTCATTGTTAAGTTATTGTAATTTGACCACCTCTAAGTCGAGGGAAGGGTCAACCCTTGTAATTCTTTCAAGTTTAGTGGAATCTTTTCACCTGGGAGAGGCATTGTGATTTTTCCCTCTTTGGATTTTTCATGTAAAAAAGATTGGGTGTTTTATTTCTCTCTTTATGTTTGTGTGATGGATATCTGTGCATCACTAAGACGAAAAGTTTATTCACTCTATATGGCCATGAATCTTCTAGCCCACGATAATATCAATTCTAGATTGATACTTCTAAAATGACAAAAAGATATTTCATCACTTAAGTAATTGTATTTGTAGGCCTATATAATTAGGCTATAGGTTGTTAGCTTCATTTATGATGTGACATAATGATTGACAATACATAAAGTACTATTTTGATGCGAGTCCTAGATGATAATGTTGGTTGTTAGTGGTGATAACTAATGGTTCTAATTAAAGGCTTAGGCTGAAAAATTCAAGAGAGTTCTCTCAATAGTTCTATTCTCCTTCCTCCCCCCTCATGTGAAGAATAATAGCATATTTATAAGTTTTTGACAGTGCATGTGTCTGTAAATATAGAGAAAATATAGGGCAAAGTTGGAGTGCTCCATCAAATCATTTGTTTTGAATCCTTCGATCATAGAGCTTTAGTCAAATATTTAAATGCCTTAATTAGGTTATAATTAGGTGACCTTCGTCTCGTTGGACTTGTCTCGTCGAAACGCCTAACACTACAGGAAAAATGGCCTATACCAGCAGTTTTAACCGGCGATCTATAGGCCGTCGGTATAACCGGCGGCTCCGCCGGCGGTTACGCCGTCGGACTCTAACGACGGCCAAATCGACGGCTTAGCTACGATACACCGTCGGTATTACCGACGGTCTCTAAACCGCTGGTACACCGCCGGATATCAACATTAACCGGCGATTAGTCGGCGGTCTAAACCGCCGGTGATAAGTGATTTTGTTCCGGCGGTTTAGACCGCCGGAAAATCGCCGGATATCAACGTGAACCGGCGGTTTTCCGGCGGTCCGAACCGCCGGTGATAAGTGATTTTGTTCCGGCGGTCGAGACCGCCGGAAAACCGCCGGTAAAAGCCCTAATACGAGCCCCCTCGCCCCGCTCATTTCATTTTCCCTGTTTCCTTCTCTCTCTCGGTCGCTCGCTCTATCAGCTCCTCCGCTCGTCCGATCAGCCCCCGACGAAGGAACTCCGACCGCCGACCCCATTCCGACCGCCGCCGACCCCAGTTCGACCGCCGCCGTCCCCAGTCCGGCCGCCGCCGACGAGTTTACTCCGACGCCCGACCGCCGACCGATTCCGACCCCAAACAAACCGATTTCTCTTTTAAGGTTATTTTTTATGGTTTTTCTTTGATTATTTGTTGATATTATCTTGTTAGTTAATGTTTTATACTTTAAAAATGTGGGAGAGAGTTATGGTGCATAGGTTTAGGTGTGCTTGGATTAATGCTTATAATGTTTCTCAAAATCAATTTGGATTAATGCTTGGTTGTGATGCAATGGAAGTCATACATTTTTTGAGAGGTTTGATGGAGAAATTTAATGAGAATAAGGAGGTCCTATTGTGAAAATGTACACATATTTTTGTAGTTTAGATTGTATTTTAGTTTTATTAAAATCATTGTAATCTAGATTATTTTGAATATCGTATATACTCTGTAGATGAGCATTCTTTATGGTTTGAGATGATAGCTTGCTCTGGTGAAATAATAAATTACAAGAGTATTAGCAAGTAAATAAAAAAAGTAGGTTTAAATTTCTCATTTAGATCATGGGGCGTTACAATACACTTGTGTGGCTGATTTATAATCCTCTTTATGTGTAGGATAAATGAGTTGAGTTTTACTTGGTGTTATTGGTCGAATCTCAAATAAATTTGGAGTTTATGTCGCTCACTTAAGAATAACTATTATTTACTATGAGTTAAATATACCCTTCTATCGTAGAGATGTAATTCATATTACCTTTATTAAGTTATTAGATATTTGGTAGGATTTTGAGTCTTCGTTGTTATTCAGCTATTTATTTATGCTGCTTGTATATCTCTTTTATTGATCATAAGAAAATATCACATAGTGTAGGCACTTTTGCCTTGTTATGTTGTATAATTCTTGTGCTTTGGAAAAACCTATTTCCTTGGGCATTATATATATTTAATATAATATTTATTTCTTTCAAAATTCATATTTTATTATGAGAAGAACACTATTAATATAGATTTTAATATGAATGAGAATAAGGAGGACCAAGTCAACCAGGGTTGACCACCTTGCCCCTTTAGGCCCCAAGTCAAATAAATGCAACATATGGATAAGCTTTTGTTCTTTTAGAGCATGATTAAGTCCTTCAAAGCATAAAAATCTATTTCGATGTATAACAGATTGTTTATGCCTCCAACATGTAGGGTACGTTTACTTCAACGCCAGGTTTAACCGCCGGTACTTTGACCGGCGGTTTTCCGGTGGTTACAATACCGGCGGCCGAACCGCCGGAAGACCGACGGTTAAAATTCCGGTGGTCACCGGCGGTATTGGCCGCCGGAAAACCGCCGCAAAAATAAACCGCCGGTAAAAAGCCGTCGGAATTGATTTCCTACGCCGTTTTTACCGGCGGTTACCAAACCGCCGTTAGACCGCCGGTAACGTAAAAAACCGCCATTAATTCTACACTAACCGCCGGAAAAAACCGCCGGTTTTCAGCGTTTTTCTTGTAGTGTAATTTTATTATAAATATTTCATATTTGGAGATTATTTAGTTGCCCAATTAATGTTGTGAAGCTTTCAAATATGCTTTAGTCTTTTTATTCGAGCCTATTTGGACTCAAATTTGACAAATTTAATGTCATTGGATTCGTCTTATCAAGATGTTCAATTTGATTGTAAGTTTGCTGATATCTTAATTTGAAAGTTTTTGATTCAAAAATGTCTCGAGATTAGTGTTTGTTCAATGAATTTTTTTGTTGAGTATCAATATTTAAAATATATGACAAAGCACAATAGGATAAATAATTAGCATGCATCATTAATCAAGCGTTTCAAACACTATATATATATATATATATATATATATATAGTCTAAATAAAAAAATAATTATATATATGATATATCATTAAAAAATTATCTTGATTGGGCACAAATCTCGAGGCAAAAATCAAGTTGGAAACTTCAAAAATTAAATTGGAGATCATGTGAACTCTGACTTCAGCCAACTCATAGTTGAACTAAACGTCTCGGAAATAGGAACCAAACAACGTGAAATTCGACCCAATCTGAACTCAAATTGGTCCAAATCAGAGACCCGCAACACATTTGGAACAATCCATAATTTGGATTACCAAACAATTTCCAAACATGGCATAATTATAGTCGAATCGAGTGGCTCAATGAGACAAATCTAACGAGCCTAAGATCTTTAAATTCTGATATCAATAGAGCCTTCAAATGCCTGATAAACGGTCCACAATCAAGAGATTCAACATTGGCCGTCCATTCAAACCACTCCAATTCACCTATGATCTTCTATCTATTTATTGGTCATACCACTCTCAGAAAACTATAAATAGACCCCTCATTTCTTTTAAGAGGAGGTCCTAAGCAAGAGGAGAAAAAGAGAAGAGAAGGAGATCAAAGTAGAAGAAAAAAAGGAAGAGAAGGAAGAAGCTCATCCTCGAACACTGTCGGACTTTCACCTGGCAGCCGACTGATGCTGGAGTTAAGCAAGGGACCCCAAATCCAAATGGGGGGGGGGGGGGGGGGGGGTTGGGGTTGGGGAGAAGGAGGCCCAAGCAAGAAGAGAAGAGAAGGAAGAGACTCGTCCTCAATCACCGTCGAACTTTCACCCAGCAGCCTACCGACACCGGAGTTCTGCTCGAATGTCATCTAATGACGGAGTTTTGCCCGGCCGCCGATTGACGTCTAACTTCAATCTGACGCCGGATTTATACTTGATGCCGGAATTCTGCCTGTCGTCTGACGCCAGACTTCTGTCCAACGACAGACTTCTACCAAACTCCAGACTTATACCCGTCGCCAGATTCCTATCTGACACTAGACTACCACCCATCGTCGGATTCCTGCCCACGATGGACTTCCGCCTGTCACTGAATTCTGTCAGACTTCTACCCGACACTGGACTTGTGCCAGTCACCGGACATTTGTTGGACTTCTATCCGACACTAGACTTCTTTTTGATGCTGGACTTTTGTCCATTGCTGGACTTCTACTTGATGTCGTCCTTCCGACCTCTGCTGCCAGACAATGACCTTTATGACCTCTGTCGCCCACTAACTACGATTTGCTACCTTCCTTCTAACCTCCATCATCCGCTGACTACGGTATGCTACCTTCTTTATGACCTCCATCATCAGACAAAGATCCTTTCGACTTACGTCGTCTATCGACTACAGTCCTTCTAACTTACATCGCCCATTGACTACAGTCCTTTCGACCTTCGTCGCCTGCCGACTTACGTCGCCCCCCCCCCCCCCCCGACTATAGTCCTTCCGACCTCCGTTGTCCACCGACTATGGCCCTTCCGGCCAAGCGAATATGTCAGCAATGACTCTTTGTATTCACAACATGTAATGTAATTCATATGATGTACATCAACTCAAGGCATTCCCCCTAAGGAAGGGTCTCATTTTTAATCAACTTTAAACAATAGTCGATTCATTCAAGCTGAGCTATGCCGAGCTATGCCCCGTGGTTTTTTCACCTTTTCAGGGGTTTTCCACGTAAAAATCCCGGTGTCTCATATGAATATTACACCCTCGTCTATTTTCATCTCTGTGCATATTGGAACTTTGTATAAAGCTAAGACATTAAACTTTATATTTCTCTACTTGCGAATACTCCAGGACGCAACAATATATTTATAGGAAATATTGAATTGGTTTGCGGGTAAGCAACCTAAGTCCTATAGAATTATTCAAATGAGTAGTACTAAAAATATCAAAGTAGATGAATTTATTTAAATAAAATAAGCGGTGGGGCTATCAATAAATCCAATTGGACTTTGTTAATTTGTTTCTTCCAAAGATTCTGATTGTACCAGAATCTTTTAACGTTAAGGATTAATTGTGTGATGACTTAGGCTTCATTTTGGACAATTTTTTTCTATTCTTAAAGTGGTTATTTAATATTTTATATTAAAAAATTACTTTAAGAAGCAGGAAGAAAACAATTTCAAACAAAATCTTAATTTTTAAAGAAAGCGCCGGAATCTCAATCATTCAATATGAATTTAATTGCTGAGATCTAAGAGCTTTGCCTTCTATTTATCATGATAATTTGTTTTAATCTTTAAAAATTTATATGCATTTGAACACTTTTTTTAATTATAATATCTTTTAAATACAAACAAATGAAATTAAATAAAAAGTGTAACATAGACATTCAAAATAGCTAAATTTATTTTCAAAAAATATAATATAATTTTAATTTATTATCTATATATAATTCTCATCTCAGAATTAATTCAATAACTTTAAATCTTTAATTTTTTTTTAATTATAAAATGGTGAAACTGAAAGAAAAAATTGGACGTAAGCCTGCTCGCCAGATGTGAACACACCGCCGTATTCGCAAGTCTATTTAGAATCTTTCCGGTCGATTACAAAAAAGGCCTCTTGTTTCGTTTTCGGCCTCGTTGGCCGTACCTGGAATTCTGGCTTCCATTAAATTGGGTCTTTGTATTTTAATCATTCGGCGGATCTCATCCAACTTGGGAGAAGAAAGAATCTCCTCCTGTTGCTCTCGATCTCCCTCCTTTTCTTCCGAGCTTCAAGAAGTCGGCATGGCTTGGAAGGAGGAAATCAACACTCATGGTGCGCATGGCGAAAGTTCACTGGATTCCGGCCACGCCCGGCTTCATGAGCTCGGTTACAAGCAAGAGCTTAAGCGTGATCTCTCGTAAAGATCTTCTCTTTTACCGTTCCCTATTCCATCTCATTTGTTTATTATTTTCCGAATTCGTGGGTGTTTGATTGGGTGATTTCAGGGTTTTGTCCAACTTTGCCTTTTCATTTTCGATTATATCGGTGCTCACCGGCATCACGACGCTGTACAATACCGGGCTTCGATATGGTGGTCCTCTTGCCATGACTTATGGGTGGTTCGTTGCTGGAGGGTTTACAATGATGGTGGGGCTGTCTATGGCGGAGATTTGCTCTTCTTATCCGACCTCGGGCGGGCTCTATTACTGGAGTGCCAGGCTCTCCGGGGCGAAATGGGCACCCTTTGCCTCTTGGATGACTGGCTGGTATGCTTGCATCAATCATTTTCATTAAACTATTCAACCTGCATCAAAACTCATTGCATGCGAACTCCTTAGCCATGTCCATTTATAGAAAATGTCTGATTGGTACGGTTGTCTTCAATTCTTATGTGATGCCATTTCTGCATGAGCATGATCAGCATAGATGAGTAGATTTGTAAGGCTGATGGCATATCATCTGAAACATAATTTATATCCAAGTTTTGAAGGATTCCTTAATTTCTAAATTATTATCTTAATATCAGATTGTACAAAAAGATATGTCATATCTAGGGCGGAACTAGCCTTAATTTTTAAGGGGGCAAACTTATAAGTAAAAATATAGAGATTTCTCAGATATGTCGGGGGTCCAAGGGGGCGGCGCCTCTTGGCGGGGTTCGACCTGACCGGTCAGGTCGCGGGGTCAAGGGGTAGCGCTCCTGCTAGGTTTTTCGAGAGCAGCGCCCTCGGAACAAATTTTGGCTGTAAGGATATTTTTGAATTCTCTTTACTATTTCTCTTTGTATTTGGTTCATCGTTCCCTAACAATGACACTTCTACACAATGTGTTTAATTATGTTGGGGGCAATTGCCTAAAGATCATAGTATTTTAAAACTTTTAGGTTGGGTTGGGGGGGGGGGGGAGTTACCTAAAAACCCATATATTAAAGACTAAAAAATATATGACAGGGGACAAACTACTTAAAAAATCATATCATACATTTTTTTAGTGGCTCCCCCCGGGCTTCAGGTGATCCGCCCCTGCTCATATCTGTCATGCCTGCACATCTTGCGTTGAAAATTGATCATCAGTAAAAATTTTCCTTATGATGAGAAAGTGATCATGTAATTTGGAAAAATGTTTGCCATGAATATTTCTAATTTAATTGAAATGAAGAGGAGAAAAGCATATTTCGAGCAATAAGCAATATTTTTGGATGACGTCTTCATTTATTATATGAGGATTACACAAGCAGATATATGGGGAAATTTTCTATTTTCATTCACATTGGTTTCATGAGCTTTGTGAAAAGTTTTGTGAGGTAATATGGACAAGTATGGCTATGAGAAGCAATATGTTTTATATCTCACATTTCTACCTTCAACTAAACGCCTTCTTGAGTTTGGAAAAACCATCTAAGGTGCCTTACCAAGCAGTTAGTTTTATGATTGATCCGTTTGTCTAAGGATTTTTTATCTCACGCAAATAAACAGTCAAGTTGAATAAAGAGTGAAACAGAGGATTGTTTTTGTGGAAAATTCTTGGAGGAGAGAGCCAATGGACCTTGCCTAGTTTAATCGCTTCCATTATTGTAAGAAATTAATACATGAGTGATCTACCTCCAAGCAATCAAATGAACTATAGTACAAGGCTTTTCTTGGGAATTTGGAAAAGGTGGCATAAAAGCCACTTAGATAGGTCTTCATGTGTGATAGTTGTAAATATTGTACAAAAGTATAACTGTAGGAGTTGTGGCTTACTTAAGAGTTATTGCATAGGTTCTAAAAGGTTATTGACTTGGTCTTGTGTGGAATGGATGCATTGTAGGTTCTACAAGAAATGGTTGTGGCACAAGTCGGTTTGATGATGGTTGCAATGCAAGTTCTATTGATGATGACTATGGTACATGTCCCGAGGGAGTTGATTGTGATTGATGCAAGTAAGGTTGTGATAGTGATTTTTTGAAGACATGCATAAATATCGCAAAATATATAGTTTCATAGACTCATAGTATGGTGAGGCACACCTCTGGGGCTATTAGCATAGCAAGGGGTAGAAAGGCAAAATAAAGTAACCATGTATGCTATTTGTCCGTTATGTGCACATAACATGTGCCAATTTGTTGATTCAATTTTTTTAACTGACCTTTTATTTAATTTGGTTTAGATTTTTTTTTTTTGGTTGATGAGTTTGAGCATGAGCTATTTCGTTTACAAGAAGTTTTTTAAAGACTTGTTTGAGGGTAAAATCATTCTATAATTATTAAGCCATTTTTTTAATAAAATAGATAATGTTAATAAATGGTTAACAAGAAAGTTGAATGATGATTTAGATGAACATTATTAATTGTTGTTTGGAAGACAAAATTTTATATGCAGTAGTGTTGCGAAAGCTGGCGATGTCTGTGTAAGAAACTATGACATTTGAGATTGATATATAAAAAAAAAAAAGAATATTCATCCAAGAGACACTTCCTGGTGAACATGAAAATGATGAGGGTAATAATGAAGATTATGATTTGAGAGATGATATTGATGAAGGAGATAATAATACTTTGGTTTATGATGTTGATGATTCTCAAAATGGCTAATTTAAATTTTTTACGAATAAAGAATTGTAAAGAAATCATTTCCTATGTTCTGAGCCTGTTCAAAAGTTTAATATTTATCTTAAATATTATGCATTGCTATAACACTTAACAGTTTTATTTGCAAAATTAATTGCTTATTTGTTTTGATACTTTATGTTTCAATATGTTTGTCTTTTGCTGACCTTATGTTATGTCATGCTGAATTTCCTACACCTCTACTTCTTGTGGCTTCCCGGTATTGTTCCCTGTTTTTATTGTTGTTTCTCATTGTTATCCCCTGTTTCTACCATTGTTTCCCATTATTGTTTCCTATTTTTGCATGTATATGTTTCACGCTATATTGTTCTCGCTACAGCTCCGCTTTGCTTCGCACTCCTTTGTTTATCACCACTCTTGTAGTTGCTACGACTTGAGTTTGCTAGTCTTATGAAGGCTGGCTTCGTGAATTTCTGCAATTTTGTTGTGTGGAGATATAAGATGGCATATGTAATATGAAATATGAAATAAAGCCTTGGGAACGAGATGGAAACTGCATACTTCAATTACTGAAAGCATGGAAATGTTACTGTATTTATCTTAAATTACTTCGTAAAGTTTCTGAGATAATATAAACCAAAATTTTGCAGGTTCAACATCGTTGGACAGGTAAAAGATGTTCCTTAAATTGGAGATCCTAACCTCCATTTTCTCAGGAGGATTGTGCATTCTCTTAAGTTATATCATTCTTTTGTTATTCTTCTGAGCCTTTGAAAACATTCTCGTATCAGTGGGCTGTAACTACAAGTGTAGATTTCTCATTAGCACAACTTATGCAAGTGATCATCCTTCTCAGCACTGGGGGGAATAATGGTGGAGGATACCTCGCTTCCAAATATGTAGTTATTCTCTTTCATGGTGGGATTCTTCTTATTCATGCCATCATAAACAGTTTTTCAATTAGATGGTTATCTTTTTTCGGACAGCTTGCTGCTGCATGGAATGTCTTAGGTAAGTCTTGACTTCAAATTTCCTCCTTAGCTTCTTGAACAGATGTAGGCTTCGTTTGGAACGGCTTTTTTACTGCTTCTTAAAGCGGCTTTCTAGTATAAAAATAAAAAATTTTATACTAGAAATCCGCTTTAAGAAGTAGTAAAAATGCCGTCCCAAATGAAGCCGTATTCTTATACTGGAACTTGTGTTCAGGCTTGAAGTTGAACCTTTTTTTTCTTGGATTTGAAAAAGGTGTTTTTGTCCTTATGATTCTCATCCCCTGCGTTGCTACCGAGAAGGCCAGTGCCAAATTTGTCTTCACCCATTTAAACACTGAAAATGATGCCGGAATTCATAGCCAGGTTTACATATTTGTGCTGGGACTATTGATGAGCCAGTACACATTGACAGGATATGATGCATCTGCACATATGGTAAGCAAACATCTTTTTTTTCCTATGTGCAAAACTGTTTATAAACTAGCAACTTCTGTAACACATAACTCTATTGCTTAACTTGTAAACAAGTCTGTTCTCTAAAAAATGGTTTTCTCTAATCCATTAATGGACGACGAATTTCTTCATTCTGTAGATACTTATTACCATGAACTATACATCATTTTTTTATAATTTTCCCGTTCTTCAGTCTACAATTTTGTCTACTTTCTGAAGCTCAGTTGCCTTCAAATTTCATCTTGAGAGCAATTAAAATTTTAACAAGCTTTGCAACTTGAATTTCCTTCAGACTGAAGAAACAAAAAACGCAGACATAAATGGACCCAAAGGAATAATTAGTGCCATTGGTATATCTATCATTGCTGGTTGGGGGTACCTACTTGGTATCACATTTGCTGTTACCAACATCCCATATCTTTTGAACAGATATAATGATGCTGGAGGTTATGCCATTGCTGAGGTATTTTACCTTGCCTTTAAGAGTAGATATGGCAGTGGAGTTGGTGGCATCGTATGTTTGGGAGTGGTCGCTGTTGCCATATTCTTCTGCGGCATGAGTTCTGTGACCAGCAACTCTAGGTATCAATGATTGATAAATATTCACAAATTTTATTTTTAGAACTTTATTTCTATGGATATAGGTGTTAATATTGGTTTTGTGATGCTTTAATCTATGAAATACTTTTGTATCTTCGTTCCTTCTAGTTGAATTAGCTCTCTTTGAACTTCTCGTTCTTGAAAAACAGGATGGCCTATGCATTTTCAAGAGATGGAGCAATGCCCTTCTCATCGTTCTGGCATAAAGTTAACCACCAAGATGTCCCTAGGAATGCGGTTTGGCTTTCTGCATTCATATCATTTTGCATGGCACTGACGGTAATGCAAAGTTATATCTATGTGTTTAATTATTATATAAGAATTTCCTGTTTTTTTTTTCCTTCAAACATGTCTTAAAATGGAGAAATTACTACGTGCGGATACCGGACGCAGAGCTATGTTCGGCTACGTACGGTATCCAATGAAAATATAATGCGTTGATTAGTATATTACAAGGTATTTTTGTGTATTGGTTTGTATTAGAAGTGTTTTGATGTGTATTAGCTAGTACGCAGTAATACACACCAGTACACATCTAATACACACAAATACATAGCTTGTGTATTACTGTGTATTGATATGTATTATTGTGTTCTAGCTAATACTCAACAATACACACCAATACCCAACTAATACACACCAATACATAGTAATACACTAGTTTACGCGTCATATTTTCATTGGAGTCCGAGCATAGCTCTACGTGCAGTGTCCGCACGTAGTAATTTCTCCTTGAAATATGGCTTGGCTTTAATAATCGCTTGCCCTCTGAATACCAACACCATTGCTTTGCTGCCTTCTTCTATGATTGTAACATCCACAATCCACATAATTTATGTACTCAAAGCTAAAGCGATTTAATCATATTTATGGCTAATTCGCTGCTGCTTAGTAGCTTTAAGGCCTGCGTTGAAGTAAATTGTCTTTGGGTAAAGAAGTTGATTTTTTTTTTCTAGAAACTTTATTTCAAAAAGTATGAAAAACAGAAGTCCAACCAAAGGAGCCCTTAATCTGCAAATCCACCAAATTACTCCTACAACTTAAAAACTCTCTCTCCTTGATCATTTTTCTCTTCTTTATCCCATAGAACTTCATCAACTGTTTCTGCATTCTGTTTTAATGTTTCTTAAACTTTATAGCTAATTGACTCTATTAAAATTTGCTTTTGCAGTCTCTGGGAAGTTTAGTAGCTTTCCAAGCAATGGTTTCCATAGCCACCATTGGCCTCTACATTGCCTATGCTCTCCCAATCTTTTTTCGAATAACATTGGCGCGCAAATCTTTCGTCCCTGGGCCATTTAACCTCGGCCGCTACGGAATACTCGTCGGTTGGGTCGCAGTCCTTTGGGTGGCTATCATCACAGTCCTCTTCTCACTTCCTGTTGCTTACCCGATCTCTAGGGACACTCTCAATTATACACCGGTTGCTGTTGGTGGCCTGCTTTTACTCACAGTTTCTTCATGGTTTTTAAGTGCAAGATATTGGTTTAGAGGACCCATAACCAATATTAATACATAGGAGGGTATTGGCATAGGAAGTTATGATTGTTGGATGGATGGAAAGAGTTCATTCGATATCGAATTGTTGATGTTTTAACATAAATAAATGTTTTCATTGTAATTATTTTGGCATCAACTTTGGAATGGGGGTGGGGCTATTTGTTTGTAGGAGCAAAGTTTTGTTGCTCAGCTAAATTTATTTGAAATTTATCAATAATTTATTTGTAATGATTATAAAATTATCAACATCAATTTAGACTTCGTTTCGGATGGCTTTATTACCGCTTTTTAAATTTATTAATTTTAATTTTTTTTAATTACGTTAAGAATCAATAAGAAAATCGTTTCAAACAAAACTATAGTTTTGTTCATTTTTATCTGATGATTTTCTACTTTCTGACCTTTATAATGAAGTGCCTAGTTTTGATAATATTTTTTTGAAAAATAAATTTTACATGTAGAAGTGAATCCTCAAATGATTTTTGAAGGTAATATTTTATAAACCTTTTTCTTTTATTTTATACAAGAGTTTACCTTCATAAAATATAATATATTCATTTTTTTTTTAATAATTCACTTTGGGCGACTCTGCTAAGTGCAGATTATTCTTCTTCGGTCGGAACCTTTTGCTCTCTTATAAGGAGTAGTCAAGCAGCTTTTAAGTTTAACCTAGAAATAAGGCACCTTTCATTGAAGGAATCAACTTTTTCCTTATTTTATTCAAGTCTTTGTGATTTAAATCTTTTTTTTTTAATTGGCCAAATTTCATATATATGAATTAGACCAATAATTAGTGAATTACCATTCTTTTATATATACTATTCCCCTCTTTCTTTAAATAGGATAAGCTCCCTCAGAACATATATTTTGCCCACCCCAAGTACTAAGCATTTAACATGTTCCTTAAATACTTGGTTATCTAGCAAGTATGTAGAGTATTTGATTAATCAGTAGCTTATTGCATACAAAATGATAGTAAGAAAGGTGTGGTAAAAGAAAAAAAAAAATCCTTTAGTCATCTATGCTTTTAGGTTTTTGGTTCTTCTTTAACAACATGAATTTTAGAGGTATCAACATGGGTCAACTAGTTGGGTTTGAGTCCAACCTGATCCTAACTCGATCCAGTTTTCCAAACGGGTCCGGAATTCCTACGTGAACCCGACCCAAGTGAGTTACCTGGTTGACCCGACCTGACCTGCGAACCAGGACACAGGTTGATCCAGGCGACTAGGCGAGTGCTTAGTCCGAATTGATCGGAGTTCGGACGTGCTGCATACCACAGGCAAGGACAGTGCGGTTAGTGTCGGACGCTACACATGAATCAAGATACCAAATGCTGATCGAGTAGCGAGTGGATAGCATACCAAACTAGGACGTAGCACACTGATGCGGGACATCAGATGCAAACCTAAGGAGTCTAGCGGGACACCGGTCACTGGATGGCGAATGGTCTGACATGGACTTGAGAGGGACTTGGACATCAGACGCTGACCTGAGAGTGACACGGTATGTCTGTGCAAGAAGCCAGATCAGAATCAGACTCGAGGCCAACTCACCAATGAGGATCAATGGCTCGAGGGTCAAACCCTAGTTAATTTCGGGTTATTGAGTCAACCTGAACCTGTCCCAATTTTAGAAACTGGTCGGAATTTCGAATCCGAACCCTGAATTTTTTAGAATCAGGTTCTGGTCGGGTCAAATTCGACACCCATAATGAGTTTGTAGTGAGCAGCTTTGATATGTCACTAAAAAATTATCTTAATCGTTCACGAATCTCGATGCAAATATAAGTCAGAAGCTTTCAAAATTTCAATCCAAACTTCGCTTCCGCGCTCTTGTAAGCTTATAGCTAAATTGCACATCTCAGGAAGTTTAACCCAATCAAATTAAGTCTAATTCGAGCTCAAATGAACTCAAATCAAATGACCAAAACTTTCTTGGAATCTTCAGAGCATTAATTGGATGACTAAATGATATCCAAATATGACATGCTTATAGTCAAATCGAGCGGCTCGACGAGACAAATCTAACTAGCCTAAGATCACTCAATTTCAACATTAGTAAGACACTTAACACTTAAATGTTTAATAAACAATATATGATCAAGGGAGTCAATATGAGTCATCTGATGAAAAAGTCCAAAAATATCCTTGAATTTTCTCGATATTTATTTAACATGCCACTAAAAAAAAAAAAACTATAAATAGACCCCTATTCTTCATATGAATGGGGGGAGGTCGATTGAGAAAAGAAGAACTCCGAAGCTTGTAAAATCATAGAGCTCTACCCTGGCACCACCCTTGACGAATCCAGGTCACCGTTATTTTTTTTTTTAATCCAGGTCACCGCTATTGAACCTCTACTCGACCATCGCTTTTGGATCTCCATCCGCTTTCCAATGTTGGGCCTTCCTCCAATCACTGTCGTCCACTGACAACGATCCCTTCGACCGCCATCGCTCAACTGTGGTCCTTCTGGCCTCCTTCGCCCACCGACTATGATCCCTCCGACCACCATCATCCAACTACAGCCCTATAGACCAAACAAATAGGCCTGCAATCTCTTAAGAACATATGTGATATTGTTATCAAATTATGTATTGTGCTCTATACAATATGTATTTGCTACATTGAGTCAAGGTCTTCCTCCAAAGAAAGTCATTATTTATAATCTACTACCAATACTAGTAGAATCAATTGACTGGGCAATGACTCATAGTTTTCCCCTCTTTTGGACGGTTTTCACGTCTCTTATGCTGATGCATCATACTCTATTATATATGTATGTATGTTGAATCTCCATACAAGCTTATTTCAATTTGATTTATCTTGAGCAAAATTAATATTTAGTTTGAGATAATTTTCTTATCGTTTTTTATAACAAATTTTAAGACAAAATTTTTCTAGAAATCATAGGAAAAATAGTGATCAAAAGTTTCCCAAATAAAGCCTAACTTAACTTGAATTAATTTCATTGAACATTTATATGGGTAGAAATAAAACTATGGTCAAAATTTTTCCATCTTACCGCCAAATATTTATTCAGTGATTAGCATTTATAGCAATATCTCAAATGCTGTCACAACTTAACGGGACCATAAAAATCTTCTTCTCCAAATTTGAATGTTCAAATTCATAGCGTCAACGTTACGCCAATACTTCATAGCCACTTATGTAGCCTCCCGCATTTTGGTTCAGATTCGCGGTTTGCCGTTCGCGTGTAGATGGAGTTACACAAAATGCAATAATTTGCAGAATTGCGCAAAAGGTAAGAAGCGGTAACCATACCGGTCAGTGAGATGAAATCGGCTTCTTTCCCTGCAAGACTCCCCCGGCAGTTCAAAACGAAAATTTTAAATTTCCCCAATTCCCCTTCCCGCCCCATCTCTCATGCCAATCTCTCTATAAATTTCTTTCAAAGCCTTTTTCCCCTGCGCGCCATCAAATCATACAGTCGTACATCTTCCTTTAATTTCTATTTCTCTTTTCCCTTTCCAAAAATGCCGTCTTTGCCGATCTCTAACGGTGTCGCCGACAACCGTGATGAGCAGGAAGAGCCGCTACTTGCCCCAAACCCCGACCGCTTCTGTATGTTTCCGATCCGCTATCCTCAGATCTGGGAGATGTACAAGAAAGCCGAAGCCTCCTTCTGGACAGCAGAGGAAGTCGACCTCTCCCAAGACCTCCGTCACTGGGATCAATCCCTCACCCCCGACGAGCGCCACTTCGTCACCCACGTTCTCGCCTTCTTTGCTGCATCTGATGGAATCGTCCTCGAGAACCTTGCCGGCCGCTTCATGAGGGAGGTACAGCTCCCGGAGGCTCGCGCCTTCTATGGATTTCAGATTGCCATCGAAAACATCCATTCCGAGATGTACAGCCTTCTTCTCGAAACATACATCAAAGATTCCCGTGAGAAATCCCATCTCTTCCATGCCATCGAAACCGTCCCCTGCGTCGCCCGCAAGGCTCAGTGGGCCCTACGTTGGATTGACGCCTCCAATTCATTTGCAGAGCGCATCCTTGCGTTTGCTTGCGTTGAGGGAATCTTCTTCTCCGGTAGCTTCTGTGCCATATTCTGGCTCAAGAAGAGAGGGCTAATGCCCGGTCTCACCTTCTCCAACGAGCTCATATCTCGTGACGAGGGTCTGCACTGTGACTTTGCTTGCCTTCTCTACAGTCTCCTCAACAACAAGCTCTCTGAGGATAGGGTTCGAGAGATTGTTTCCGATGCTGTCGATATAGAGAGGGAGTTCGTCTGCGATGCCCTCCCCTGTGCTCTTGTGGGGATGAATGCTGATCTCATGAGCCAGTACATAGAGTTTGTTGCCGATCGTCTTCTTGGCGCTCTGGGTTACGCGAAGATGTACGAGGTATCAAACCCATTTGACTGGATGGAGCTTATTTCCCTTCAGGGAAAAACTAACTTTTTTGAGAAGAGGGTCGGGGAATACCAGAAGGCGTCGGTGATGTCGAGTTTGAATGGAAACGGTGCAATCCATGAGTTCAAACTGGATGAGGATTTCTGAAGCTGCTTACTCTGCACTCTCTGACAGTTGTTAAATTTCTCAGGTTTCTATGCTATAATTAGCGGATGACAATGTGTTTCCTTGGTTGTCTGTTTATCATTTACGAACTGGTCCAATGATATAATTAAAGCGTTTGATCGAATGTTTCATATATTTTGTAATTGATATGTTGAATGTCTCTTTTGTACTTGGGGCTGTCTGGTAGCATTTAAGATTTCTTAAATCCAAATCCTCTAAAATTGGATTTCAGAAATCTTGAGGGTCATAAATCTTGATAATTGTTTGGTAACATTCATGATAAATTCTATTAAATTTCATGTGATTGTTTAGCTATAGTGTTGATTTAATGAGCGAAATTTTCCTCTTAAGCCGATAGATTTCCTAAATCTGGCAAAAAATAGGATTTCAAAAAATAGGGACTTGGCACAAAAAAGTGGAATATTTTTGTCTACGGTGATTTTCATTTGTTGTGAGATTTAGTTTTGCATTTTAGGCCGTTTGGCTGGATTTCACTCAAATCCGCCTTAAATTTGATCTAAATCCTGATATCAAACAACCTCTTAATCTTAATCTTTCACATGTTATGAATTCAACATAATTCTGTTGAAATTTGCTTTCTGTGGTGTGGTTATAATGAATGTCTTGATTTGTGATGGTGGGATACTATTAATTAGCTATGTTGAAGTTTGTTTGGTTGATATTTTGGTTAAAAATTTGGTTGTTGAAGGCCAACATATCTCTGGTGAGAATTATTTTTATTCTTTTTATTTACTTGTTTTCAATTTCGTCTCCCTTACCCTCCCTCAAGTTCTACTCATATCCTCAAGCTTTGACAAACCTTTCCAAAGCCTTTCCAAGCTTTCCATCGCACTCCCAAACATGCCTTAGGCTTCGTTTGGGATGGTTTTTTTACTGCTTTCTAAAATGGAGTTTTAGTACAAAATTTTTTATTTTTGTACTAAAACTCCGTTTTAGAAAGCAATAAAAAAGCCGTCCCAAACGAAGCCTTAATCTCTTTCCACCTCTTCGTCAAGCCTGCACAGTCCACACCTTCTTTCATCAAGTCCCCATCTTCTTTCTCACTTTTTTGCCAAATCCATTAGAAGTAGAATTGGAGCCCCTCCATTGCCTTAAGATCGCAAATAATTACATTTTTCTGCTATCTCCTCTTGGCCTCGTCATAAACCTATTGCAACACTTAACCTTAGTGCCACTTAGTCAACCCAAAAGTTTCCTCTATTGAACCATCACTTTAAATATTTCATCATCCATGGTCTTCACCATTAGTATGTGAATGATAGGTTCTGAAATTAATCACATTTATAACCTAATATATGATGAATGTCTTGTATTAGGATATATTACTAATTTTGACAATTACAAGCTTTTTGGTTATTTGAATTGGAGTTATGTGGAATTTAAGCTTGGTGATAAGGTCATGATGCATTTAATTCTAGAAAAGCTTCAATTAGGAACATTTAAAAAAATTGAATGCAAGAAAGTCATAATTTTTTGGAATTATGCAACACATAAGAACTAATGCTTGTGATATAAAAATTCCAAGACATTTGGGCATGGATCTAATTTTCAACACACTTGATTTGATATTGTTTTATGAGCTTATTGTTGATTCCTTTGATTTTGCTTTCTTTCCATCTCTTTTGTATAAGTCCTAATTCAACCCTATATTATGTATTTTTATGGAGCTTGTTTTAGAAATTATTCTTGATGTGATTATAATTTGATGATGGATTATAGATGTCTTATTTATGGTTGAGACATATTTAATTGTTAGATTTGTTTGATTAATAAATTATTCTATAGGAGGCATGTAATTTGTCAATTTGCTTGATTAACATCAATTGTTAAATTTATTGGAGTTGAATTTCTCTAAAGTAGGCATATTTGATAAAAATCTTCATGTTTATTCTCCTTGAAGGCATCAACTCATGCAATTATCTATGTATAATTCACTAGTTGAAGACATCACATCATGTCTATTTGTGTGCTTGATCTTGCTTGTCTTGATTTCATTTGGGTTAATTTTTTACAAATAATTGAAGTGGTTTGGGTAATTTATTGGTTTGAGTAGTTTGATATCTTGATGGAGGGCAGTGCTTTAAAAATCGGACCGGACCGGCCGGTCCGACCGGTTCAACCGCGAACCGGTTTGAGGACCGGTTCGGTCCAGTCTGAAAACCGCCCTGCATTAAACCGGGCGGTTTTGGGATGAACCGCCGGTAAACCGGCGAACCGGTCCCGGTTTTTTAAAACCGGCCGGTTCAAGTTTTTTGAATAATATTTGTTAAATAAATATTTAATATTAAATAAATATTAAACTTAATAATAATTAATATAAATATTATTATAAAACACTTAAATTAAATTAAAGATAATATTATTATTATTTAATCAATGCCATGTCTTCATGATTTTTTAAGAGCTCTTGTTATGAGGGAAAACAAGAAGGTATATACACTATACAAAACAAGACTTTTAAGGGATGTGGGACTAAACATACCAAGGAAAGAGCCACCTTTACTCTTTAGTTTCATATTCACACCATAGTACCATACAACTTATTTTTTTTTAAGATTTGAAAATTAATTTTAATAATATGAATAATTTTTATTTTTTAAGATGATAATATTTAATTTTTTTTAATTGATAATCTTTATTTTTTATCTATTTATTTTTTATTATTTTTATCTATTTATTTTTTATATTTTTAGTTGGATTCTTTATTAATAGCTCTAAAAATTTATTTGTTTTTCACCTCCAAAAGTTTTATGTTACTAAATGAAATAATTTTTATTAAAATATTTAATTATATTATATTTATAATTTTATATTTGTGAATTTTTAAATAATTTATATTTATAAATTAAATTTAAATATGTAATATAAATTAGTAATAATTTATATTAAATTATATGATTATTATCTTTCTATATTTTGTTAATTTTATTAAATATTTATAATAATAATATTATTTATTACATCATCCGGTTCGACCCCGGTTCGACCGGTCGAACCGGTCGAACCGTGAACCTCTCCTTCTTCCGGTTCGTTGTCCGGTCCGATTTTCAAAACCTTGATGGAGGGTGTGCGAAGTTTGTAAAGAGGGGTTCTCTTGATGGAGGGTGTGTGGAGTTCAGAGGGTTTGTTTATACTAATTGTGAAGTAGCTTGTATAGTTTTGTTTTATCCACTGTTTTGAAAATCGGACCGGACCGGCCAGTTCAACCGGTTCAATCGTGAACCGGTCCGGTGGCCGGTTCGATCCAGCTTCAAAACCGGCTCTACAAAGAACCGGATCAAACCGGATTGAACTGGCGGTTCAATCGGTGAACCGGTCCGGGTTGGAAAGAACCGGCTGGTTTATAAAAAATATTTTTTTTGTTTTTTGTTTCAATTAAAATTTTAAATATATATTTTAGTTTATTAAAATTTTTTAAACTTTTCAAAATATTTTTTTTTAATTATGATGATTAATTTCATCATAATACATGCAAGATTTCTTAAATATCTCACATAATTTGTTTTGCAAAAAGAGTGTACTTCTCACTTTATAAAGATCTCAAGGAAGGATCTTCAAACTCCCCCTATGATGTGGGATTAAAAAAGTTGCATACTTGCATGAATAGTTTAGAATGTGAATTTGGGCTTCAAATTTTTTCTTAGTTGGGCTTAAAATTTTTGCTTAGTTGGGCTACAAATTTGAATGATATGTATAATATATTATAAATTTGTTATAATATATTATAATAATTATGTTATAAAATATTAATATTATAAATTTATATATTATATTAAATATTATTCTTATAGATATATTAACTTATAAATATATAAATATATTATTTTTAAATGATATTTATATTTATAACTTTGTATTATATTATTATTATTATATATATATATATTTAAATTTATAAATATTATTAAATGGTCATATATTCAATTATTTATATTATATTAATGATCATAAATTTTTTATATTATAAATTTATATACTATATTAAGTATTATTCTTATAGATATATTAATATTAAATGATATTTATATGTATAAAAATTTATAAATATTATTCAATGCTCATATAATTATAGTATCTGAATTTTATTTTATTAAATTTTAATAATATAATTATTTATTACGTCATTCGATTCGACCGGTCGAACCGTGAACCTCTCCCTCTTCCGGTTCGTTGTCCGGTCCGGTTTTCACAACCTTGGTTTTATCTATAAAAAAAGTTTATATACTTTCAAATGTCTTTTAAATTCCAATTTTATCATTTCTAGATATATATGAATTATGAACATCTTCATTATGAATGAAAAATGTTAGTTTATTGGCTCTTACATGATATTGGAAGTTTTATATGATGGAAAGGAAAAAAAGTATAAATTATTATGGTATGTAATTATCAAGTTTAGCTTGAACATTCTGTATATTCGTACTTGCCAAGTATATATCATAACAACTTAATTTTCTTGTTGCCTTGAAGTTAAGCTATAAAAATTACTCTTTAAATTCCATATCTTTTTATTTTTATTTCTTTCTTTTTTTTATTTGAAGAAGACTCAAGAAAGGGAGTGCGATTGTTTAATTTTTGGATAAATGTCTCTTCCATGAAATGGGTGAATGGGTTTTCCTCTTTGGTTGAGCTATTCCCCAATTTTATGAGCATAGTTTGGGTTAGGGAACTTTCATTTATTTCACATAAATTTCTTTTATATAATGAAAACTTCAAGACAACATAGTTACAATTTAAATTCCATCTCTCTTTTGAAACATATTATTAACAAATGATTAACAGTTGAAAAATTTGTGGAAATTCAATTGATAAAGCATATGTGAATATTTTACTTTGACTATCAATTATAAAGTTGGAAAAGACGAGCCTTTTCTAATTCATGTGCTCAGGATAGTTTTAGGAACCTAGATAGAATTGAATATTTGTTATATGTGGGAAAATTTTGTTATGTGGCTAGAACTGGACTCCTAGTGAGTCGAATTGGTTTGTAATCCATCTCGCAAACGCCTAGCCACACACATCAATGTTTTCGCTCTCATTATAGGTCTATGGATTGAGGGCTAGCTGGCTAGGGAATCACATTGTTTTTCATTATAAGTTTGTACTTTATTTGGTTAAAGAGATATTGCTATTGTCTAACACTCTCCCCTCTTAACTCTACGAGTCTACGTCTTCCTATTCTAATCGAGAAGTTAGAAAATAAGGATTAATGCCTCATCTTCCTCCATCAAGTAAAATACACCAATGTTAGCGAGTCTTCATCTTCTTCCCTTCTTCCCTATTTTCTTGCATTCTCATGTATGTATGTATATATTTCTATTATAAAGAATTTAGCTTGATGTAAATGTTATTTGTACAAATCATATTGATTGTAAAATTCATAACTGCCACATTGATTATATGATACTTGTTATAAGCTTATTATGAAAAAAAAAATAAAAAATTATATGCATGTGTGTAATGGTATTTCGGTCAATCAAGCTGTTTTGAATATTAGTTAGTTGGGTGTTGCGCTCATAAAGAGACGACTCATTGGAAATCATTAGATTTCCTTAGCTTAGTATTTACCTCTCGACGCAATGTAGTGGATAAAATCGATTACATATATAAACAAATATAAGTTGAAAATAATGAATGGTTGTTAAGGCATATTTTGAAAAATATTATGATATCTAGTATGGTTGGATACATTTGAATGAAATTTTGTTGATGATAATTTGATATACTTTTAACATAACCATATTAGACTTTGTTGTAGAATTTGTGACAACTTTCATTTACACATTGATGACACTTTATGCTGTATGTAGTTGTGCTTGTCTTTTTAGTTGTGCTTGTCTTTTTAGTTATTCATGTTGCATTTCTTATCTCTTTGTTATTTATTTATTTTTTAAATTAATTTTAATAAATTATTATCTCTTTGTTAATTATGCTTTAATAGATAGAAGTTATTTATTGCACTCAAATTCTCAAACTCACTTGCTAATATTTCTTATAACGGGTCTTGTCTGAATGTTTGATGAACAATCATCATAAGAGCAAATTTATCAGCACTAGGACCTCATTTGATATTTTAAATTTTCGTAGTTTGATGAACAATCATCATAAGAGCAAATTTATCAGCACTAGGATCTCATTTGATATTTTAAATTTTCATAGTAGGCTATATGTATTTATTTTTGGTTGAGTAGTTTTATTTATGTATTTATTTCTTTTAGTTCTTATTTATTTATTTATTATTATTTACTCTTTCTTGATATACTGCCATTTTGATTAATAGTAATAAAATGATATCTTAAATTTTATTTCATAGTTTACTTTAATATATTTTATTTATATTACTCATATATGAATTTTTTTTTATGAGTATAAAATATGTTTTTTTATCCCTTTATCATCTTCCCTATTGTTGGTATGTCAGATTTGGAGTCTGACATTATTTAGACACAAAATTAGATTAGCCAATTCCTACCTATTTAAATTGAATTTGTAGAGAAAGGTCGATTTGTCTTTTATGAAAAATAATCTTACGTTATAACTTGGATTGTAGGGGTGGAACCCGCCTTAATTTTCGGCGCGGGGGGCGTCTTATAAGTAAACAAGCAGAATTGTTTTTTGTACTTGAATACATAATACATTTATAAAATATCATCAACATCTTATATAATGATAATTATTCTTAAACAAAATTAAGTTGAAGTATAGATGATTTGTTTGAAAAAAAATTCAAAATGATGTAATTGATTAATCATTCAATTTCTACAAAATGTATGTTGGAGTTGCCTTGAATTTGGCTCGACCTCTATTTATTCATATCCTTGATATTTGGCCCGGTCAAGTCGCGGGGTTAAGAGGCAGCGCCCCCGAAACAAATTTTGATTGTAAAGATATTTTTGGATTTTCTTTACTATTTCTCTTTGTATTTGACAATTGTCTAAAGACCATAGTATTTTAAAATGTTTATGGGGACAATTGCCTAAAAACCCTTATAATAACACCTCCACACAATGTGTATAATTTTTCTTGAGGGGCAATCACCTAAAGATCACAGTATTTTATTTTTTTAGGGGGGGCAATTGCGTAAAAACTCCTATAAATTACCTAAAAAACCATATAATATTAAAAAAAAAAAAATTTTACCTGAATACCATGGGGTTCTGCCCCTGTTGGATTGAATCGGTCCATCTTGTATTAATTTTTTTTTGTTTTTTATTGATCGGCAAACTTATTGTCTAGATTATAATATATAAATTACATTCATGTGTGTAGATTGGTAGAACCCATTTGAATATTGGCTAGCCGAGCCAATGAGACTACATATTATTAAAAAATAACTAATAGCTGAAAATTTTATAGCTATCGCAGACGCAAATACTGAAGGTTACAAGTTTCACCCAGATGACTAATCAGCAATCCTAGTCCTGGAACAGCTAGTCCTTTCATAGTCATGTTCTTTGCTGCTTGGGTCTTCAAAGACGGCTAAACAGACTCTTTTGTTGCCCGCTTAATGGGTAAATCTTTTCAGATTAGGTAAGTTTTGGGAACCAGAGTGTTGAATAGGTTTGTTCACAAATGTTATCTAGCTGTTAATTTAATTAAATTAGATTCTTGTACCCACCGCTGTTTGTCCGGGTGGTGAAGAGCTGTCTGGGCAAAGCCTAGGTCTCTGGTTCGAATTTATTGGCAAGCAGTGAAAGCCTTAAGTGTTGCCCAGTGTAAATTTGTGTGGGTTGCATGCTAGGTCGACTGGAGTTTTCACTGTCCTAAGAACAGTACTTCCTGATCACAAAAAAAAAAAAAAAAATCTTGTGGCTGATCTCTTCCCCGTTGCTACTTTATTGCAGGTTCTCAAATAGAAAGAGAGCTCGCTATCTTTGTATTCTTAGTCCAGAGAACAATGGATTAAGCCCACATTATAGAAGTGATCATTAAGAAGGATGTGCTATAGTAATTACCGAACAATTCTCCTGCCACTCATCCTATGAGGTACTAATTTGGAAAGCTAGATTTTATGAGGTCAATAGGACTAATTCAGACCCTAGAATTTACTCAGATCTTAGATCTACCTAGATCCTAGGATCAATCTAGATTCCAGAGTTTTCTAAACTCCAGATCAATCTAGTTTCCTATCAAACTTTAGCCATATTTAATCGTACACAATCATTCAAATGATTGTCATTGATTTAGGTAATCCAAAATCAAGCAATCAAATCCAAAATCTAGCTCAAATTCATATTTTCAAACCTAAAATCCAAGTTTTAAAGGCCCTGTCCTGAAAGCCTTTTCCAATGATTTTCTTAAACACTTCTAACCCCAATCAAATGATCCCCAATTCATATTCTATCAATTGAATATTTATTAGATATGTCTCTAGGTATACTCTCCAAATTTGAGCACATTTTGAGGTCTCTAGTTTCATAAATTAAATTAATTTCTAAATGCTGTAAAACCTTCAAATATTTATGGCCTATGCCACTAGATATACCCCTTAGTGGAATTTGATTTTGGCGCCTTTTCCAAACCCTCTAATTACATCCAAACCCTAAATTATGACTTTTTAAGTAGTAAACTTCATTTTAGTGGATTCATTTCAACTCCCAATTGACCAGGAGTCAAAATGATCAAAATGTCCCTTAAAGATGATTTTGAATTTTTTCATAGATTTGATCTCCATGTCACAATGTAGGCAAACTAATGTGACGTCTATTGCTTTCTATACTTGTTACGCGGGAGTCTGGCAGATGCTCAAAGGAAATTGAAATGTTTCTGCATGCACAATTCAGTTCTTCAATTTTTGTGAAATTTTCTAGGACCTTATAACTCTATTATTGAAGTGCTAAAAGCCTGGATTTCCAAACATAAAGCTTTTAATGAGTAGCTTGCTTTTTCTTTGAAGTGTTATGAGTCTCCCTGTATTATGGTAGGCAGCACATCACAGTGCTTGTTCTAACCATCAAATTGAGCTGTAATTTCACCTGCCAAGAAGGCTACATTTATCCCTCAACACGTTGATGTGGAGACCAATAAACAAACTAAAATAAGGTACCAATCTGCTTCGAGTGGTATGCCATAATACACAAACATTTGCCCAAAAAAATGGGGAAATTATTGGGTTCGGACAGCGCACACAACTTATCGTTTAGAGATGAATCAGGTGCAGCCATGTTATCCAGTACCGAGCATAACCGAGCTCAATACCAAGTAGGAGGTGATGTGACACATTTTTATTGGGCTCTAGACGGCGTGCGCTGTCCGAACCCAATAATTTCCCCCAAAAAGGAAGGTAGATAAGGGGTGGTGGATGGTAGGCTGTAGATGTCTCATATGCATCTTTTTTATTTCCGCAAGCTTTTTATTTCTAACCGAAAGATAGGAGTTTGCAGCTTTACAAGCTAAAGCTGTTGGTTTGCTGAAATTTCTTGATTGATTCCTGGCTGGAAAGCTTAAGCATCTCAAGACAGCTGAGATCAGTGGTGCCTTAACTTTGTCCCCCAACTTTTGTACTGCTTTCCAGATGCCTAAGGCTGAAGAGCAAAAAGTTGTAGGAGTTGTATGTATCAGAATTTTGATTGGAGAAGGACGTTTGGGCAAAGGAAGAGCATTATTAATGATTTAAATACTGTAGTTTCTTATATGTTAATAAGAGGCTGTCTAATAGTTTCTTATAGTGGTAAAAGTAACTTTGATTGTAAAGAGAAGAGAGAAGCTTTTTGCCACAATTTTTTTTTAAACAATAAGAAATCAGCGAGAAAGTAATTATTATTTGAATTATTATAAATTTTTTGACATCACTTAGCTCATTTTGATTTATTAGTTGGGAGTTTTGATTATCAATCCAAAGGTCTTGAATTTGAGTTATATTTATGATACGTGTGAGTTTGTTTTAATTGGTCTAGATGTCCTCTCTTCCCTCCCCCAAAATAAGGAGAAATTATTCTCTGGAGATCGGACGCAGAATGCAGTCTAGAGACCAACCAGAATGCACTATGCCAGCAAAATTGAGCCACGGTACCGAGCAGTACTGAGCCGCGGTATCGAGCAAGAGATGACATGGTGCATTTTGATTGGTCTCTGGACAGTGTTATAAAATAATTTATCGAAAAAAAAAGATGGTACCACTCAAAGCCTTCAACTCATACAATGTTAATTAGAAGATTAATGTTTAAGCGATGGCCTATTGGTACTTAGAGGTTTGGTGGAGTCCGCCTGTCCCCACTTTTCCAATAATTTTGTCAATTGGGCTTTACGATAACTACAGAGACAATGACAGTTGGGAGGAAGTATTGTCTAAGTAATGCTAAATAATTAGAATTCTAATCGTTGGAGCACAGACAGCGATATTCAGACCATTCAAATTTGAAAATTTCAGTATTATATTCCTACTTACATAGCTGACAACCAAAGTATAAGTGGGAAAAGCCACTTTAGCTTAAAAGAAAAGAAAAGGAACAAAGAACAAAGAACAAAGAACAAAAGGATTTTCTTTTCCATTTGCCACATTTGCTTCTAACCAAATCTAAAGAAGTTGAAGCATACTTAAACTCATTCACCCAAATAGATTTCAAAGAAATCTCAGACTTATTCAAAAGTTAGAAACCTTTATTTTACTTAGAGAAACCTTAATTTTTGAAAATAAAAAAACTTGTACTGAAATGTGCAGTAGTAGGTAGAATGTCTGGGTTTAGGGAGAAATTATTGTGTGCTGAATTCGAATGCATTCGGATTCCAATCACCAAGCATCACAACACTAGATGCACTGGGCCCCGAAGTGCATCCGCTGATATGGCAAGCGGTGATTGTATTTGAATGCATTCGGATTCCGCACACAATAATTTCTCGGGTTTAGGACGACAATACTTCATTCGTATTTGGCCTTACTGTAATCAAGTCGATAGAATGTTTACAATTCTTGAGCCTTATAGTTCAAATTCACCTTTAAGGTCTCTTCTGTTTTTGTGGTAGCTATGTTTTTTGCAGGAGTTATGATTTTTGTAACCCCTTTTTTGCTGGGTTCTTTTGAATACCCACAATTTTGTTATGTGCTTATGCACATTTTTTTAATTTGTTTTTGCTGCTCTTTTCTTCTACATATATGTAATTATTTTTCATTAATGAAAATGTGCTATGCCCTCGGTTTTTCTGAAGAAAAAAAAAGTGCAGTAGTGGGTACAGCTCGTAATAATTTCTTCCGCTCAGAATATGGTGAAAAACTGTACCAAGGCACATGAGGGTGCACACTAGAGAGCAAGCACGGACCCATCATCCCATCAGATCCTGGCACGTACATCTGCATCTGATCTCACCATAACTGTTTGGTAAAATCAAGGAGAGGGCCTAACAGAGCAGACTATTCTGGACCATGAACGTTAAAAGCGAAGTTGGTGCTGGGAAATGAAAAAAGTTGACATCTCAGCCCCTACACATGCAAATACAATCATCACTCCCTTCACACAAAACCTGCAGCTAAATAGAGCCAACAGGAATCATAAACCAAATCCACTAACTGTTCCTGCTCAGAATTTGCTCTGTAGCATTTTTTTTGACGAGGAAGCACTGTCTTTAGGTCAGTGAAAATCCCCGTCGACTTATCATGCAACCCACACCAATTTACACATGCCAACACTTAAGGCTTTCACTGCTTGCCAATGGATTTGAATCAGGGACGTAGGCTTTGCCCAACCAGCTTTTCACCACCCGGACAAACAACGGTGTGTTATGTAGCACATTTCAGTTCAGACCTATTCCACCATACATCCAATCTGTATAAACTGCTAAGCAATACCACTTAGGATTCGGTTGGTGGGTCTAATTGGATGGTCTTTATGACAGCTTTTGAATATGTTAAATGGCTTTAGGTGGAGTTTATCTGGTGCCTCCAGATTCGATTAGCTCCTGGTTGGTCCTGCGATAATCTGGGCACTTTTCTCTACTTGGCTAATTCGATGGGTGCGTTTGATTATTCGTCCAAGCCCCTGATTTTGTTGATGATTGGGCAGCTGGCTTCATCCGGAGTCTCTCTTTGACTAAATTTTGTTGTTCGCTGTTTTCGTTGTGAACCATTTTATAATTTTAGGGTTTCCTTCTCTGTTTCCTTTCCGATAGGTTTTGTTTGTTATCTTGTTCTCTTTTGCTTTGGTCTTGTTTTCTAGACCTGATTTTGTAATTATTTGTGATTTATATACGGGATTTAGATTTAGTTGGATAGTTTTTTTTCCAGTATTATTTTCAAGTGGTAGTGAAGACCTTTTTAATTATTTTTTAATGATTTTTTTAATGTTATAATCAAGAAAAAAAGTTTATGATGCTTATAATAGTTTTTAAAAAAAATATTTTTCTCATAATAATTTTATAGCAATTTACATATGTAGCCACAGCAAGCAGAACCTGATCAGTATAAAAAGTTGGGTGCAGCTAGCCACCATAATACCATCCTTATAACCATCCATGCGCTCAGTTCACTATTCTTCAATGGAAGGAAGTAAGCAAAGAGAATTACAGCTACTGCTCCCTACAGCTACCTTAACTCATGAACCTCCTGGTGAATTCAAGCCACTGGTAATGACAATGGAGCACAGTGACAGTACTGAACCAACGCTTGACTTAAGCCTGTCAATGAGCGTCGTACCTCCATGGATGACTCCCGGAAATCTTGAGGCCGGGAGCAGCTTGAGAAGCTTGCAAGTGCTGAAGCAGCATGTGGCAGAACAGGTTCGACTAGCTAAGTTGGAGAGGGCTTATGCTGAGCACATGAAGGAGCTAACAAGGAGGGAACTGGAGCTTGCGGAGAAGGACTTCACCAGGGCAAGGTTAGTCTGGGAGCGAGCCAAAGAGGAGTTAGAGAAAGTTGAGAAAATGAAGATGGTCGCTACCAGGAGACTCAGTACCACCTGCATAGAACTCACCTGCCAAGCTTGCCATCAACATTTCCTTCCATGAAATATTTTATATTTTTGGTCATATAAACGATCCTTGGTTCAGATCCAGCTTATTCGAATCAGGTCAATCTCAGTCATATATCAATCAGTCTGTTCATAGAAGAACTGCAAAGATCAGTAGAATCAAGATAATTTTCTGTTGCTGAAATTATCCAAAATGTAAGCTGCCATTATCTAGAGTATTAATTGCATCAGAGATGTATCTAATCAACCTTCTCATTTTGATAATATTCTTGAAGTCATGATTTTATTCGTTGAAACAGATTCCTCCTTCAGATAATTTAACTGCAAGAATAGGAAAATTATTACGTGCGACGTCCGGATTCGTTCGGAGGCGAATCCGGATGCTCCACGTCACCCGGGGCCTAGTGCATCCATGTGATGTGGCACGTCAAGATTGACCTCCGGATTGTCCAAACACCGCACTCTCACAAGAGTTACATTTTCTGAATGCCTGTCAGTAACTATCTAAGAACTCCTGAACATCAATCAATGTTCATGAAATTAATACTTAGTGAACTAACTTCTCTTTGAAGGGGGGCAAAATAGAATTGTAAAATATATAATCTTATATATGAAATAAATAAAAAAATTCTTAAAATTTGGGCATCTGTATTTATTGAAGGTGAGAACAATAATTAAAATATTTATTTTTCTTAAAAAAAATTTAAAATGGACAATTGCTCACACTGTGCTCTTTGTAACCTTCTTTTTTAATATACGGGCATTGCTCCAATTATTCTCAAAAAAAAAAATTAAGCTGTCAACCTTTGTCTTTATATTACGCTTAATGCCTCTTTGAAATCAGACCTAGAACTTCAAGTAAGCAAAAAATACTTTCAACTTAGTTAACGCTAATCAAGAAAATAATCAATCGTTTTGTAAATTCTTCTGCTACAATGCAGGTTCCCTATTTTTACTGATGACATGAGCAAGGAGAATAAAGCATGGAAAGGAAAGAATATTGGTGAGGTTTTCCCATTGGTTGATCCAACATCATAAACTTATTTAGTTAGTTAGTTATTACCCAAAAAAAAAAAACTTATTTAGTTACATCTTTAGGGATGTCTTCTTGTCTTTCTTCTTTGTCAGATTCTCTGCATTAGCTGTTAGCACTTGAAAGGAAATTAGATCTGGAATTTGAAAGACCATCGAAGCAAAATAAAAAGCTAGTTGTCAGATTGGAGCACATGAAACAGACAACCACATCTATCCTGGAACCTTTTTTGAAGGCTTCAATGCTGGAATCCATTCAGCCTATTTGAAGTGTACTCATAAACCACCATATAAAGGGAAGTGTATTTATTTGAATAACCATACCCTGCATGGACCAATTATTCTGTTTGGAGTCCGAACATCATTCAAAGATCAATAAAAAATACGCAACGTCACCCCAAAAGTGTAATGCGCTCGGTACTGAGCGCGATACCGAGCGGTACCGAGCATATATATCGCTCGGTACTGCGCTCGGTACCGGACAGTTCTCACATCCGGTGTCCGCACGGAATAATCTCTCCCCTCCATGACATCTACATTTTTGTTGTTTTGAAAAAAATTGAGTGCTGAAGCACAAATTTGACATAAAAGAGGTTTGATCACAGGATCGTAGCAACAACAATCAAGATCTTAAAAAAACTAAAATAGCTGAAATGCTAATAGTTTAATTTGTCAAAGTTTTTAACTATTCAAGAGAGTTGTTAACTTATATGGGTAATGCCACTTCAATCATTGAGACACCAAACAATGTCATGGGACATGTAATGGATCCACTAAGTCATCCAAGCCTTAATATGCCCATGCACTTCACTTAAGTCAAATATTTTCATTGATTTTTTTTTTCTTGTTAGAACATGAACAAAAGCTCTTCAAATCAAATTCCCTTAGACTTGATTGACAAGCCTTAATCTATGAACTATTAACTTGGACCGAATTGAGCATATATAGTTAGATTCTAGGTGGTTCATCTTACCCAAGCTTAGCCTACATTAACTAAAGCTTAGACCTAATTCAAACATATATTAGTTAGATATGATTCAATCCTAATTTTTAGAGAGCTTGTACGTGATTCTTTAAGAACTTATAATTTTCCTTTTAAAATGAACGCATAGACCCCTCTGTAGGTTTTATTCAATATATATATTGATATGGATACGACGACACGGAACATGTCGATTATTGAAAATATTGATATGGGCTGGACCCGATATTATAATTTTTATATTTTAAAAATAGTATATAAAAATTAAATAAGTTTAACATTAAAAATAATTTAGAAATAATAAATCATTTAACAAGAATTTGTGCTTAAAATGATTAATATTAGGATGTCAATAGTCGGGCATTGATTTTACGCAATAAGTATTACGTGTCGATGTCTAGAGGGCGTCTGTCGTCGATGTTGAGAGGGCATTGATCGTCGATGTTAAGATGAAGTTGGACAAAGATGAACTGTCAAGTTGTGGGTGTAAAAATTGCTAACGTCGAGTGTCAACGCCAAGGCAATGTCAGACTTTGATGTTGAGATGTTTTTGAAATATCGATGTTGTAATGACGTTAGACGTCAGTGTTAAGATGACATCTGTCAGTGTTGTGAAATCAAAGTTGCAATTATAACACCCCAAGATACTCCTTAACAGTAACGTAGAGTGCCATAAGTAAAAATCACATTCATTCTTTACTTTTATCACTTCTCAAAAACGTCATAGTTTAAAATAATCGCAAACAATTACATTTACTGAATACACAAAAGGATCTAATTAATCTAAATTACAACACATAATATATACAGAGTCCCTAAGAGAAACTAAAAGAGAATAAAATACTGAAATTTCTACATATCTTAAATGTAGACTTACAAACATTGTTAAACAGAAAAAATATAAAGTGGAATGAATTTGAACCAATTATGTTTCAAGTTTTTCTTTTTCTTTTCATATAACAATAGTTAGTATAAAAATAACTGGTGAGCTATGAGACACAATAAGTTATACAAATTAAATAATAATAAAATTACATGATTATAAAACTCACAACATTGAAATCATAAATTAATCAAAACTTGACATTATTTATAAAACAACATAAAATTTTATTTAGCATTAACTTTTACTTTCTTTGAAATATATATTGAATATCAATATTAGTCTTTTCATGATTTGGTTAAGTTTTCATCAACATGCTCACTGTAGCCCAGACAAACATGACATTATTGCTATTGAACAACATAAATGTCATTTTTGCTTCTTTAGGGGTCCATTTTATCTCACATGTTATTCAGATATCATATCTCTGTGGTCCCTTTTATCCCATTTATAATACAGTGTTATACACGGTGATCCTTTTCAGGGGCGGAATCAGCCTTACTTTTTCGGGGGGGGGGGGGGGGGGGGGGGGGGGGGGGGTTACAAAAAAAAATTATTGCATAGTTTTTTAGGTATTTTAGTCTTTATTACAAAGGTTTTTAGGCAATTTCCCTCCCTAAAACTTTTAATATTAGGATCTTTAGGCAATTGCCCCAAACAAATATTAAAGAGCATTCATCATTTTTATTTTTAAATTTGAATTCCAAAAATATTCTTACAACCAAAATTTGTTCCGCCCCACCGCCGGAAACCCCCGCAGGGGCGCTGCCCTTTGACCCTGCGACCTGACCGAGCAAGTCGAACCCCGCCAGAGGGCGCTGCCCCCTTGCACCTCCGATAGTTACTTATAAATTATTCATCCTCACAAATTCATTTATATCACAAACTCTTCCATCTCTTACCATCTAGCTTTTATCCAGGTCTTCTCGTGTCCAATGACATAATTAACTCTATTAATAAAGTGTTAAATTAGATAAATAATGAAGTTTATAACAAGTTATTTAGAAACTAGTGCTTTCCCTTATCTCATACACTAATCCTCCATCTAATCTACCACTTGACTGTTCTTCCATGGGATTAATTATTTATGTTAATGGCTCATTCTCTGATTCCATCAATTTCTTCTTCACCGTTACTTAATGCTCCAATTCCTCTTCTATTACTCATAAAGCCCTCTATTGTTTCTATCATTGCACATTTTAAGGTGCATTAAATTATTAATGTGGATTTCAATTGCACTCTATTCTAAGATGAGAAAGATAAGGAGACTCCAAAAATGCTTTTTTTTTTTTATTCTCTATTGGACTTACCGATTTATCGAGCATTAGACAATTCTACACTCTTTTTTTTTTTTAATAAAATTCATTAAAATGCCAACAAGAAATTACAAAATACAACACACACCAGCAAAATAAAAGCGACCAAACAACAATGCGAATTACAAGAAAAAAGTGGGCTCAGTAAACAGTCCAGGCTTCAAACGTCCAAGCCGTCCCGCACGGACCATCCAGAAATAAACGGTTGCCACCAGCTTAACGACCGGGACGTGAGCCCCGACCACATCATCGCCCTCATCCACGCGTAGCACCCAATCGCAATAAAGCCTAGCCTTCCAAAAGATAAACAGCAATACGAACAATACAAAAGCATTCCAAATCATCTTTTACGACGACCACGCCCCCAAAACTTTCCCCGAGTGGCAATTGAAGAACGAACAAGGGAAAAGTCATTATCCGACTCAGAACATTCAGAATCAGCTTCCTCCTCCGACGAACCAATCAACCAACTGTTCTGATTCCTAATTTCTTTGCCCGAAGACTTCCCCACCCAATCAGCCATCCGAAGTGTATCAACTTCTTTTACAGGAATCTCAACTACACTGTTAACAATCTGAATCCCTTCCTCTACATTCAGCGACGGGCACGCAGCCTCAATCCCACTCGGTTCCACTCCAGCAAGCAAGTCATCCCCAGCACCACCTTCCGCATTATCTATCACCTTATAATCCCCAATAATATTCATATCATGAAGAGGTAAACTATCAGAAGTCTCAACATTCACATTTACATTATCAACTTCCGGCACCAAAGCAATACCCGAAGACTCCAAAATCACACCCTGCCTAACGCCCCCATCCAGCAACACGGGAACGAAAGGAATGGCATTCAGAGATAATAGGGATTTATCTGCAACCAGCGGCACATCGTTACAGTTATTTACATCCAACGAAACGACCAAATTCTCCTGCGACATACCAACATCATCAACAGATGGCAAATTCATCCCCACATATTCAGGAACATTTACCACAACTTCATTTACACCCTTAATGCCATTCTCACCACCTAAAGGAGCAATAATTTCCACATGAACATCCGCAATAGAAGGAGGAACAGGAACAGAACCCGAAATACACTTACCAGAAATGTGTCCTAATTTTTTACAAATACCACAAAAATGAGGAAAATCGTCAAAGACCACCTCTTGAACATACCCTAAAGAATCAGATCCTAACCAAACTTGCTTAGGATAATTTTTAGTAATATCGATTTCAACTAAAACACGAGCATTCGAAGGACGAGAGCCAACCGACGTCGCTTCGTCAATTTTTAGCGGTTTGCCAAATAACTCAGCCAGACCAAAAAGGATCCTCGGAGCAAAAAAATGCGGACGGAGGTGAGGAAAAGAAATCCATATCGGGATGATAGGCGACTCAACGCCGATATCCAAAGTCGGCGACCATTTCGTAAGTTTCATATAACAATTGAAAACTAAATAAGAACGGTGGCAAAAAATCTTACAGTAATCTAAATCCTTCTCCAATTTTACCAAAATATGGGTAGAATCCAGAACAGTAACTGAAACCTCGCCATTCAACTTTAGGTTAAAAAAAAATTTACGTATCGCATCGAGAGGAGGGCGCTTGCCCGGAAAGAAGCCAACCAAAGAAAACCTAAATGGTTCCGCTAAAGCCCTAATTTCTTCATCAGAAACCCACAAAGCAGGAAGACCACGAAAGGTATATTGCTTCAGATCAGGAAAAGAAGAAGAAGAACCAGCAAGAGCTTGAAGAAAAGACTTAGGGTGAGAAATCCCCCCAAAAAATCCAGGATCTCTCAAAATAGACGAAGGCATACCGAAAATGCCGGAGAAAAGGTAAGAAAAACCACAGAGAAACAAGAGAAAAGAGTAGATACCAACTTTTCTGAAGAAGCAGAGCGGAAAATCCCCCGCCGACGGCGGGAAAACGCCACGACGCCACCCAAGAGAAAACTCTAGGGTTTTCTCGGAGAGCAGCGCTGAACTTTTTTGAGACAATTCTACACTTGCTATAACAATGAATTGCTTTATCAACTGATTGAGTTGGCACATGTTGTGACTAAACTGTGCTGAGTCAGCAGCAAGTCGCCCGTTAAATGGACGATTTTGTCTAATTTTAAAATTTTATTTTATGATACTTAATTATATAATTAAATTTTTAATCATGCATACTTTAAAATTTTAACCAATTTAGAGTCGGGTGCCATTTAACTCTAATTACTCAAAATTGTTTCTTGTTTTTTGCCTCAGACCAACAAAATGCGCATCAGGAAGTAACTTCTCATTAAATCAAAAATTTAAAGTCATGCCAGTTGCATTAATTTTTTACAAATTAAATTTATTGAATCAGTCTTTTTTTTTTTTTCTTAGCTTCATTTTTAACAGCTTTTGACAATTATTTTTTCGCCTCTTTTAAAAAACAATTATGCTAAAAAAACTATTGTAGAATAAAGTAAGAAAATTATCCCAAACAGAGCCTTTGTTGTTGTTGATAAAGGAGTTTCAATCCTCTATGATAGCCATACTAATTGTACAAATTAAACTCAAGCCGTTCGATCCACTTTAAATGGTGTGTATTTTGTTTGAAAATTAGTATGGTTTTATTTTTTTAAGTCCTCTATAATAACCATGCTATTCTTTTTCCTAACAAACAAAAAAAGAGAAAATGATGGCTTGTCTTAGCTGATTACTCGTAGTAAGGCATACTTAGAGTTTTATGCTAGATTTCTTTGTCTTCCATGAAAGAAACAATTCCTATTTGTCACTTGTTTCAATTGTATTGTATTTTGAAGCCCTAACCTTTCTTCCATATCATTGTCCAAAAATGATAATAATTTTTCCATTTCTCATTGAGGAAAATGAAAGATGAGTAGGTCTATGATTTTACAGACAACCATTTTGTGGAAGAACCCATCACTATTGGAGTCTTTGATTTAGAAGAAATTTAATGATGATGAACAAGAGAGAAATAGAACGCAACGAACATTCAATTGAACCAGGAAACAAGCTATCTCTTATCCAACCAAGCACACCTATTAATAAATAAAAGCTAACTAATTCTATTTCAAGAAGAGCTAGTTGAGCCACAATAAGGAAGAAGAAGGACAACCAACTAAAAAAATTACTTAAAATACAAAACAAAATGGATGATAAACAATTAAAAGTTGATGCAACAATTATTAATGTAAGAGAACATGAATAAGGGTGTGCTAGAGAGAAAGTGAGGTGTTCTTCTCAAGAGCTCAATAAAAATAGAGGAACATAGGAATAATCAAAGTAACATTCAATTGAACTAGGAGATAAGCTCTTTTTTTTCTTACCAAGCACACCTGTTGATACATACGATCTAACTAATTTTGTCTCAAAGGGGGGTAATGGAGCCACAACTTCGAAGAAAAACGAAAACTAAAAAAGCAAGAAGATTACACTTAAAATAGAAAGTAAAAAAGGATGATCGAAAAATAAAATTTATTGCTTCAATTCCCCTTATCTTCGAAAGAACTCAACTTAGAGTTCACTTTGATAACATTTGTCATCATGATTAGTAACATTCCTAGATGCTACAATTCTTGGCTTTATTCTCTTGAATGGGTGCCTATACCAAGGAACATTTGAAAGTGACAATTTGCTCTCATAGAGGTTAGTAATGTCTTTAAAGTTGTCAAAAGTGTTTGACATTTTGTTGAACATAGCTTGAAGAGTACTCAACCAAATGTATGGCATTACATTGAAAGTGTTTAGAATTTATTTTGTAATGTGAGGTTTGTTCATAGAATAAAGTTGGTCACTATGAAGCCTCTCTTTAGAGAAAACTTATTACGTTCGGACAAAAAACCGGAAAATCGGACAAAAATCGAGCAATAGCGAGTGCTCGGTACCGAGCACCCAAGTAACGTGGCGCTTTGTTATTGGTCTCTGGACACGTTCGGTGTCCAGACACAATAATTACCCCTCTTTTGGGGGTTTGGGATATTTATAATTAGATGGAATTAATGTCTACAGTAACTTTATAAATTACAATTACATTTATAAAATATTACAACCGTCCCAAAAAGTTTCATGCTTTTATTCATTCAACATTCGTATTAAAAAAGCATATATTCATCATCTGTTAACTAAAATTCTGTTTTTATAGACAATATGGTAGAGAGTATTCTTAGACGGGGTCATCGTTCACTCAATTAATTTAGATTTTTTTATCTTAATTTGTGTGGATATTGCACTCCATAAATCAGTACGCATGAGGACAGATAGAATACCATTTAGACTACATCATAGGCATCAGCTTTTAACAAGAATGTGTTGTTTTTATTACAAGAAAAAACAAAATTTTAGTGGAATAAATGTTTTACATGATTTTCTTTCCTACCAAAACTTCTTCTACAATTTATGTTGCAAACAAATACCAAAACAGCCTAAATCCATCGTGTAATTAAGCAGATAAGTTAAGATAGTAACCACTAAATACAAGCATAAAATAAACTAATTGTCTTCCTTATGCTGGGACAGTCATCAAAAACAGCTTTTGTGTGTATTAGGAAGGAGGATGAACTGTTCCACTATAAATAGAGAAATATTGGAAAACTTTATAAGCTACTTTTTCATAACCAGTTTTTTACTATCTAAAATTATTTGCAAAATGATACACTAAACATCAACTTCTTTTACAACTTCATTTGAGGCCGTTTCTTTACGTTTCTTAAAGCAGATTTTTAGTACATAAATTAAAATATTTGTACTAAAAAGTTGCTTTAAGGAGCAGTAAAAAAAAACGTCTCAAACGAAGCCGTAATATGGATGAAGATGGTGATTGAAAAGAGTTTTTAAAACTGTCTAAACTCATAATCATCTGCTAGCAAAATCAGAAGACTAAAATCTACTTAGATCTAATAAGATAATCAATACCAAAAGTGTTGTTTTGCTGATGATAATGATATAACCTAAAATTAAAACTAGTAATCTATTCTCTAATCTTGTAGAGGAAGTTGCGAAAATATAAAAGGAGAAGAGGGATATAATGGAGAATGTTGATATATATTTGATCTTAGATAAAATTATTCAAGGAAAAGATAAAAAAATAATAGCATGTATCTTTGTATATGATTGCTTCAGAGAAGTCATTTTTCTTAACATAAGCTATAGATTTAACAAACATAATTATGCTTTTTTTTTTTCTTTAGCATATATAGAGAAGATCAAGATCACCTGCAGGTGTAGAAACTAGTAGATAAACATTTTCTTTGTAAACAATTAGTCCTTATTACTACAGCGTAAAATAGTTCAATCCATTGAAGAAGTTCTTAGATATTGCTCTTATATATGAATTTGGGGGTCACAAATCACCACTCTGAACTTCACAATCTACTTGACATTGTCAATCACAAAAAGTTTCTCAAAAGAGATCATGAAACATCATACAATGCTGTATATATGAAGCAATACATGGTCATCTTAATTTATAATTTTATAGCAAATTTATTTTTGTTGAAAAGATGACTCTCAGTGGGAGACACCGTTCAATCATACTATATTATAAATCATTAAAAAATTGAACTTTTAACGAGCCATCAGACTACCAGAACATCACTAGTGATGAAGAACATGATAGTATTAATGGTTAGCTTTCCATCCTTCTATCTAACCAATTATTCCCAACTTGATTTGGATTAAAGGAAAAAATGATTAGAGGAGATTTAATCTGCTAATCTCCTACTACATGGATCAGCATATTAGCTTAATCCAAATTAACAACCCTTACGCATCATCTAAATTGAGGATTACATGCTGATCTAGGCTTCACTTGGGATAATTTTTTTGTTGCTTTCTAAAATAATTTTTTAATACAAAAAATGTTTGAATTAAATTTTTTGTACTAAAAATTCGTCCTAAAAAACAGTAAGAAAGTTGTCCCAAACCAAGCCCTAACCTTTTTCCTTGTTCTATTGCATGTTTGCCTTTGGTTGTTGTCTGGTTTGTTGTTTGCTCATTTTGCTATTGTTGGGCCTTTTGTTCATTGGGGGCACTTGGGTTGAGGTTTTTTTCCTGCTGGATTTGTTTTAGTTGGATGCTGTTTGTCGTCCTTGTTTTGTTGAGCTATGCCCTTACGTGTGCTATTGCTATTTTAGGGTGGTCCTCTGGTGGCTCCTTTGTGGTGTTGCTTTTATTGGTTGGCCTGTGGGTTTTTAGTCTATATTTTTCTTATATGTTTCTTTTGTGTTATTTTCTATAGGTGGATGTTTGTGGTTCGTGTGGATTCATTTTAGGCTTTAGGGTTCTTCTTGCTGGTTCGTTGATCAGCAATTTTGATTTCCTTTTGCTTGATTTTGTTGGCTCTTTTTATGCTGTTTATTTATTATAATAGATAGAATCATTTACTCGTAGATTTTATTTCAAAAGCTTATTTTTATTGAAATTTTAGTTTTTTAAGGAAATCATTCGCTGTTAACAAAACCAAGGAAAAGCCCTTTGTCGTTATTCATTCGCTGTTAATGGTATCTATTACAATGGAATATATATGCATAAATATTACAGTATTCTTAATTAATAATTTCAGCAGTTGCGTGGTCTAACAAAATATTTAGAATTTCGCCGTTGCGAGAGCAGCCCATTCAACTCATACGCAACTTAACGATCAGAATTTATATTTAATGCCTAGCCGTGTTTATATGAGCTAAGCAATCTCTTCATCAAATTGGCCCTATTCGTTCAATATAATTCAATTAATTTTATCATAACTATAGAGACAGTGAAAATAAAAGTCAGAGAGACATAAAAATAATTTTATTATAATTTTTAAATGGAACGGTCCTTAGCATGCACAATGAACCTAACAGATATTTTAATTTGAATTGGTACGAAAAATTGAATGGAGAAGTCATAAATAGACACATAAAATAGCTCTCGATTCTCAACACAAGAAGTTAAGGTCGGTTAATCTGAACATAAAACTTATAAGATTGGGCTCGAACGTCTTTGCGTTTATGATAAGATTAGTGCTTATATGTAATATCATAAGTTGCACTAATCTCATTGCAAATATTAAGGCATTTGAGTTTATCCTGACACAAATTAATCTAGTCAAGATATTCTACATATTTTATTTATTTGATATATTTATTCATAATTTGAATAATGTCAATGCCGGTCCTATATTTTATATAAATTAATAATGTATTTTGTTTAGTATTTCATGAAAAAAAAAAGTTTAAGGACATAAATATCTTAAAATTTAATGTGTTCATATTTAATATTTTATCTTCAAGTAATTATAAATATTTTTATTTTCTTCAATATGAATTTTGGAGCCGAGATGATAAAACTTCTAAATGCCAAATAAATTTTGAAACGGTCATATTGAAAAGTGTCATGACAACATCTTAGATGCCTAATTGCTAGCTAGGTTTGATGTGTCCCATGATGCTATGCATGGAAAAATTAAGGACAGCCGATTTCCATTACATAAATTGCATAAATATATCAAGAAAGAAGAAGCAGATGAGAAATATTCCAAAACATCAGAGTGTGTGCAAATTAGTGTTGATCTCCACAGCATATATATATATATATATATATATATATATATATATATATATATATATATATATATATCAAATAAAATTCTCTTTAAAATAAAGCCCGCCTCCTCTCTCACACTCGAAGTAGAGCCCACCTCAAGCCTACCCGACATCTTTAGCTAATTAGGTATACATGTTATTTTATTTTTAGTTATTAGTTGTACTAATTGTTATATATAATTAAGAAGAAGTAAAAAAAAAAAGAAATTAACGAGAGAAAATTAAAAAGAAAGTGAGAAAAGAAAAAAAGAAGAGAAAAAAAAAAAGAGTGAAAAGGAAAGGATTTTGTGCAACATCGTCACCATCACAACCTTAGTCACGCAAGTAAAACTCTCTTTAAACTCAAACCCTGCTCTCAACATTCGCGTCACACCAAAAAACTGCTCATACATACTTTTATGTAGCATGGTGGGAAGCAAACTCGGTGCGGCACCTATGGCTAAGCGGGTAGGCCCTGTACATGCTCTCGTAGCATGACGGTAAATGAGAGTCGACACCGAAAGATCGCCCATACACACTTTTCTCAACACTTATACAATCAGACAAAATGTGTCAACAAGGTGCTATGTCACACAATTGAATCTGCAATACTCATACAGACAGACAGGGGGCGTGTACGAGCTTCCAAATAGAACGTTGCATTCAAATGACTGTTGCCCGCACAACTGATTAAAAAAAAAAAATTCTAAATGCCCCGGCATATGCACTATAATAAAAAATGCATATGCAATCAAATACCATCATGGGGCCTAGCGAGCGAGTTACGAGTACACACGTGACGTTTAGGGATGCTGCACGGGTCAAATACGAATCCAAGTTCAAGTCTGATCCTTCTACGCGGGTATATAAGAGTCGATATGGCTCAAATTATCAAAAAAATATACGGTTGCGATATCGACTGTGATATTTGTTTTATACTTTCATGTTAGGCCTTCAAGGCCGATAAATAAGAAAATTCACAAATAAAAGCTGGCAGCAAACACGATCCTTTGTCAGCAATTAGACAGAGTCGATAATGTTCAATAAATAATATTAAAAAATATCCCTTAAATACTTGCATGGGCTCCGATGAGCGTGCTATCGATACAAACGTAATGTCTGAGGATGCTATGCGGGTCAAGAAATTAACTTGAGTTCAATTCTAATCCTTCTCCTTGATAGAATGGGAGTCGACACGACTTGAACCAATAAACAAATATACAGTTGCACTATCAACTAGAATATTTGTTTCATATATTTATATTATGCCTTCAAGGTCCTCAATAAGAAAAATTCATTGATAAAAGACCTAAAGCCGGCAACGAATCCGATCGTCTATTAGCAATTAGACAAATTTGACAAAGTTCAATAGATAATTACAAAAATGCCTACCAAATACCCGCATTGGCCCCGACGAGTGTGTTGCATTTACACACGTGAAGTCTGAGGATGTTGTGTCAGTCAAGAAAAGAACTTAAATTCAAGTCCAATCATTCTCCTTGATAGGACGAGATTCGACACGACTTGAACCAATGAATAAATATACTGTCGTAGTATCGATCGAGATACTTGATTTTATACATTCATATCAGACCTTTAAGGTCTAGAAACAAAGCAAATTCACCAATAAAGACATAAATCCTACAAAAAACCTAATCCTTTGTCGGAAGGTAGACTTAATCGATAAGGTTCAATACTCAAATAAAATTTTCTGTAATACCCTGATGATGATTGTATTGAATGTAAATCTCAATCAGATGAGTTAATTCCAAATATTCAAAACGTCACCCAAATGCCCATAAAATCTGAAATTCTTAAAATATAAAAAATATTTAAAATTAAAATAAATCACCAAAACACTTAAAACAAAACTCATCCACCCTCCGCAATAATTTGCCGAGGTGGGGAAATTTGAAAATACCTTTTAACTCACAAAGAGCTAGTGTCAGGTCTAGAATATTATTAAAATTTATTCTCAAACCATCTCCTGCCAGTAATGATATGATACATGTCCTCTAACCAGCGATTTTGCCGCCAAATGACACCGTAGGTAAACAGTTATGACCCAGGTCCTCTGAACCGGATAATTTTGCCGCCAAATGACACCACTAAATTATGGTCATGGCTAGAGCACATATGCTCCCCAATTACACTAAATCCTTGAGATATGAATCAATAGAATATAATTGATAGGGCACAAAACTCTCTGTTAGCTAAGGTGAATTTAAATTTATCTCCTTAGGCAAATACTCATCTTAGATCTACAAGGTACACTTGGACGAAGCAACCCATGATTGCCAATAATGATCCTTCTGTCAGGTATGGTCGATTACATCCTCTAACTAAGTAGACCAGGGACTACGATGACCCGGTATGACAGAACCATGGGATCTTGATTGGGTTCATTATCATTCCCCTCATCATCCGCTTTAAATGCAAGATGGTGAGATGTCTAATTTTAAATATCAAATCTTCAAACACCTAAACCCATGCTGCTACTAAATGTCGGATACACGTATCTCTGCTTATCTAATTGATAAGTAGCCTTAATCAAAATTTTTCTCTCATTGTCGAGAGAGGTAATTAACTATAGGGGCTTGCGCCTATAGGAAACCATAACTCAGATCATAAATTCCTCACAAAATAAGGGCAAAAATCTCTTGGTAATGACTTATCTACAAACCCAATTTGCCTTTTGAAAATTTATCCAAGAATTTAATCTGTTAAAACTCTCCTGAAAGAGGGGAGGCTGGGGCGCAATTTTTTGGAGCCCATAACCATATAAGGAGCTTGATATTATTATAGTTCTTCATATTGCAAGATTTGACAAATAAAACTTTTTTTTTTATTTGGAAGCATAAGGTAGAAGAACTGCAAATCGTATTCCCAAAAGCATCTGTCATTCCTTTGTCACTATATATATATAGTACACACAACAACAAAGGATAAAAAAATAGATATTTCTAAATGCAGAATTAGCATGAGGTATTTCAGAAAAGAAATGAAGAGCCTGAACCAAATATGGCCTCATTAAAAACTAGCAAATCAGGAGAAAAAATAAGATAAAACTAGAGCACTCTATGTAATGACCATTAATTTTCTTAATTATATACTCTTCTTTTATAACTTAGGTTAATTAATGATGTCAAAATTAAGGTACCTTAGGCTCATTGGATTTCTCCCGTCGTCGAGATGTTTGATTTGACTATAAGCATACTAGATTTGGATATTCTTAGTTCTCAAATTAATATTACAAATTTTTTAACTATGCTTCAAAGTGTTTTATTTGATTTGAAGTTGGATTAGATCATATTTTATGTTGGTAAGTTTGTGTTGTCGTGGCATTCTGTTTGATTTTAAATTTGTTAAAATTGGAGTTCAAATAGTCTTAAATTTGATTCTAAAAATTATATATATAAAGGAAATAACATTTGAGAACTTGCTACAATTTCAAAACCATAAACTGCTCCTCATAAAATAGTTGTAAACAAATATGAAGAAGATTGCCGGTTTTTTTTTTTTTTTAACAAACAGCAATCTATTAATAAAGAAAACCCAACAGTTACAACATAAGAAAGAAGGGAAAAAAATAAAGAGAAAATTACAATTAAAAAAGCGGGCTCAGTTAGTGGTCGAGGCTTCCAGCGTCACTGAAACCACGCTAGGATCCAATAAGGTGGAGAAAGCGACCAACTACGAACCAGCCCGAAAAAAGCCACACCAAAGGTTGCCATCAAACGAAGCAGCAGGGATGCGAGCCCCAACCACATCATTGCCCAAATCCCAAAAAATCAGCATATCGCTTAACATAAAAGTACAGAAAACTCGAAATAAGAGTAAGGGACAAGCAATAGAACACGAAAACACTATCGCCTACGCCGGCCTCTTCCACGAAATCTTCCCCGAGAGCCAACATTGAAAGTGGGTCTAGCACGAACAAGAGTGAAATCATTACTAGGGTCCGAACCCCCACAGAAATCCGGAGAAGCCAGACCACCATCTGAAAATTCGGATCCAGGTTCACCTTCCGAAGAGCTATCCAACCAATTAATATGGTTCCTAATATCCAAATCAGAACTATCACCCAAGGTAGTGCCCATATTACGTGTATCGACCAAACTAACAGGGACATCAATTAAATTATTGACAACCGGAATGCATTCATGAGTCTCAGCCTCAGCCAGAACAGGAACCTCAACAAGAATTTCCGCAGTGTTAATCGGCAAAATCACATTACTAGTAGACGGTAAACTAGGTGAAAAAAAGGGTAAAGCATTTGGTGATAAGCCGTTTGTAACAACCTCAGTTATAACACTACATTGTTCCAGCCTTCCAACTCCCACCCTAGCATCCACCGTATTAGACGTAGACCCAATTAATGCATCCTGTGCTGAAACCGTAACAGGATCAACAATAGTAGGAGTAGTATCAACACTTAAGGGGACATCAGATGAAACCAACTCAACAGTTTTAGTCCGACATTCATCCACAACCTGATCCGTCAAAGACAGAGGAACCTCTCCAACAACAGGGGTAGCAGACGACGAATCAGCAACAGGGAGAACCACAACATTCGCATTCTCACAATCCAAAATAATATGAGACGTAACATTTTCAGCATTGAGAACGTCTAGATTAACTTTAGGGGGGATGGGAGAGATCTCGTTAACAGGCTTAACCGGATGGCAATTTCCTAGTGAATGGCCAATACACTTACAGCCGGCACAGAATTGAGGGAATTCATCAAAAACTACCTCTTGAATGTAACCTAACGATTCCGAACCTAACCAAACATGCTTGGGGTAGGATTTTGTAATATCAAGCTCTACTAAAATAGGAGCAATGGATGGACGGGAACCTACAACGGTAGCTTCATCGATTTTCAAGGGCTTACCAAACAAACCGCTAAGACCTGAAAGAATCATGGGAGAGAAGAAATGCGGTCGAAGTCGAGGAAACGAGATCCAGACCGGGATAACCGGTGACTCAACACCAATATCTAAACTAGGTGACCATTTAGTAAGTTTCATGAAACAATTGAAAACAAGATAGGAGCGATGGCAAAAAACCCTGCAGTAGTCTAGATCATTGGCCAGTTTGATCAGGATGTGAGAAGGATCCAAAACTATCACATAAACTTCTCCATTCAGCTTCAAATTAAAAAAAAAAAAAATTCCGAATAGAATCGAGAGGGGGACATTTGGAAGGAAAAAAACCAACTAACGAAAATCGGAACGGGGCAGCAAGCTCTTTGATTCCTCATCGGAAACCCATAAGGACGGCAAACCACGATAAGTAGAAGTCCTCAAATCTGAAAAGGAAGAAGAAGAGCCAGCAAGTGCATCAAGAAAAGACTTAGGGTGAGAAAAACCACCAAAAAGACCGGGATCCTTCAATTTATCGCTAATCCTTGAAAACAAAGGTTTACAAGTATCAAGCTATGAAGACGAAGGGTAAGAAGGTAAGATACTGAAATCAAAGAAAACTCTCTATGATCTAAAGCAAGTGCCAAAAATGTTAAGTACATGCTTTCAAAGAAATTTTTATAATAAAAAGCAAATTTACAAAACAATAATAAAACCGTCCCAAACCAAGTCTTTTGTCTCAAATCAAATAATTGAATAAGATAAATAACGTCCAAGTCTTGTCTTTTCAGCTCACCCAACGTCCATCTTTAGATCTTCTTATGGCCCCTTATTTTTATTTTTATATTTTGACCAAATAAGACTTTTTAAATTAAACAATAATATATATTTAAATTTAAAAAGATACAAAGGGATGGGCTTTAACAGGTTTATCATTTATGAGTGAGAAGATTGAGGGTTTCTTTAGGACGGCTTTCTTCCTGCTTCATAAAATAAATTTTTAATATAAAAATTTTATTTTTTGTATTTAAAAACTGCTTTAAGAAGCAATGAAAAAGTCAACCCAAACGAAGCATGAGTAATCAAATTAAGTTCATAAGAAAATACTAAGCGGTTGCCCTGACTTATATGTTTAAGGTTTAAGGTTGAAAAATGGCTTTAATCTTTAATACATATGGTGTAATTTTAGCCCATTTAATCAATTCCGTAATAATTGATATTAGACACAACAAATATTTGTTTGTTGATTGAGAGCTTTGACTACTAACTAAGATATCTTGGGTTCGAGTTCATGCAATATGTGGTTTTTATGAGTCTTGGCTTCTCCAATCATGATAAAGCAAACTTCAAAAATTGGTGAGTTTGGTTTCGTTTGGTACAACTTTCTTACTGCTTCTTAAAGCAACTTTCTAGTATAAAAATTAAAAATTTTATACTGAAAAGTTGTTTTAAGAACCAATGAGAAAGCCGTCTCAAACGAAGCCTTTCACAATAGATCAAAGTAATTGTGCAAATATTAAAACATAACATTCAATGGTGTTAAAAATAGTTTATTTCAAGTGCAATAATTGTTCACGTAAGGAGCTACCATTTAAGAGGAAGCATTTTGTGAAATATGTAAGGCTATTAAATTTATGATATGTTTTGAATGGTTGCGATATTTTATTAAGTCGGCCGTAAAGCTGTTGAGGAGAAAACTAATTTACTATCATAGTTGTAGAAAGCAACTTTTCATCATATAAATTTTTAAAAAAGTAATAAGAAAGTTGCAACCAAACTAAATTGTGATTGTTGTCAAGAGAGCAAAGCAGCCAAAAAGTTGTTCCAAATTGTTCCTTAGGTTTCGTTTGGGAGCACTCTTGACCATAATTTTTTTGATGCTTTCAAGATATTTTAATATAAAAAAATTGTTGCAGAAAGCAGTTAAAAAGTTGTTATAAAAGAAACCTTAAGCTTCGCTTGGGACGACTTTCTTACACTTTCTAAAAACAATTTTCTAATACAAACATTAAAAATTTGTACTTAAAACTGTTTTAAAAAGTAGCAAAAAAGCCGTCCCAAACAAAGCCTTTGTTTAACATGACATATACTTGAGAAATATGCAATTACAAAATGTCAACTTATTTGCTTCATTAGATTTAAAATTTTGAGTTGAAAATATATTTGATTTATAAACTCAATTTTGATCCCTAGTTGGTTTTTACCCATTGACAATGAATTTAAAATACATAAGAAAATAAATAAAAAATAAATAAAAAGGATTTAAAATACATATTTTTTGAACAAGTCATGTTTCATCAACAAAATTTGACAATAAAAAAATTATTCTGACCCTTAAAGATTTTAGTGCTTTGGTAGCTGGCTTTGACAAATGATTTAATTATTTCGGCTTCATAGATAAGGACATGCATGCCTCCAAAATATTCAAACTTTCTATATAGAGAGGCATCTTCTGTAACTTCCCGGCTCCTCCAATGCTTCAACAAAATTTGTTTGTTAAAGGAATATTCTAGTCCTTTCTCTTCCTAAGTAAGTTCAGTCAACACGAAGGGCTGAAAAAATGAATACGATTCATCATTTGCAAAATAAATCATCATAAGATAAATCATTAAGATTTTTGTGAATTAATCAGGATTACAATTGTAATTTCAAGTTTTTTTTTTTGGACATTTGGGCCAGCCAATTAAGACAAATTCACACACACATATTACATTCACAAGTTTCAAACCCAATTCCTCTTAGTTGGTAGTTGGCAGCTAAAACTTTCAAGCAACAAAATAAGGTGAGTTGAGCGATACTAACCCAAAAATAAAATTCATTAGAAAAGATGAGCAATACAACACCAGGCCAAAATCTGGCCAAAGAGAGCAAGAAAGAAGCCAGCAAAATTACAATAAAGGACAGAAGCCAAATAGTCTAAACAAAGCAAAATAAATACTGCACCAAAAGTAGCAGGACTCAGAACGCCACCTGCCAGGCTTAGCCCATCCAAGGAGGAAGAGAAGCAGGCACCCATAGAAATCCAACAAAAATAAAAAATCACGAAATCTAAGAGAAAACCAACCATCTAGGTCACCAAACAAGCCTAGGCGGTCCTAAGGGAGTGTAGGAATCTCCGGTCTTCCCTTTTTACCCAAAATCATATGAAGAATGTGATTCTATTTATAGGTTTTTTTGTGATGGATATGTTGGTTATTTGAACCAAAATCTATCGTCCAATCCATATTAATTATCTTGATCATGAAACATTCATTTAGCAATCACACAACTTAGACTCATTTGATTCATCTAGTTGAGCCGCTCGATTCTATTATGAGCATACCAAATTTGGGGATGATTTTTAGGGCTTCGGAGGTCGCGACGACGCGCGACGGCTGGGCTTCGCTCGCGACGGCTCGCCACCGAGCGTCTCCGGCGTCTTGATCGCGGGACTCCGCTCGCGACGGATCGCCACCGCTGGGGATCCGCCGCTAGGGCTTTGCCCTAGCTCTGCTGGGGCTCGTTTTCTACAGGGAAGTCTCTTTTTTTTGCATTTTCCTTCCATTATGGTGGCTAGTCGTGTTTGTGACCCCGGTTTTTTGGATGGATCCTTTAAATCGCGTTCTTTTGTGGAAGCTTTATCTGGTTCTTCGAGTACAGTTGATTTTCCTGAGTTAAGAAAGGGTTTTTGTCGTGGCTTACCCTCGTTATGGATATCGGAGGAAGAAATTTTAGCTCTGTCTGTTCCTTTTCAATTTGCTCTGGTTGGTTTCTTTCCTACGCGGCGCCCTTCACTTGATGCTATCCGGAAATTTTTTTTCAGCTTGAAACTTAACGCTGAATTCTCTGTAACTGTTCTGGATCAATCTCATATTCTCATTAAGCTTTCGAATGATTTGGATTATAGTAGAGTGTTCAGCCATAGATCTTATTTGGTGAATAACTGCTATTTGAAACTTACTAAATGGTCGCCGGATCTTGATGTCGGGGTTGAGTCTCCGGTTATTCCTATTTGGGTTGCCTTTCCCAGTTTGCGACCACACCTCTTTGCCCCTCGTATCCTTCATGCCTTGGCTTCGATGTTTGGCCGTCCTTTAAAAGTTGATAATTCTACATCTATCGGATCTAGACCTTCTCTGGCGAGGGTCCTGGTGGAGATTGACATTACTAAGGACCTCCCTGATAAAATTTGGCTTGGTTCGGAGAATTCTGGGTATGTTCAACGAGTTTGTTTCGAGGAGGTGCCTGCTTATTGTGTTGGTTGTAAACGGCTTGGTCATATCAAGGGGGATTGTGGTAATTTTTCTGCTTATTTGCATGCGCAAAAATCTACTGAGAATGTGGTTAAGCCTGTTGATAGTGCGAATAATGGTGTTGTTGCCAATTCCTTGGACATGTGCGGTAATCCTGGGATTTTGGAGTCTTTGGTCACTACTAATCCATCCGTTTTGAATGTGGTTGATGTGGTTAATGCTGGGATTGATGCGCCTACTAGTCGTGTTGGTAACTGTTCTGTCTTATCCCCCGATGCAGCTCCTTTTGTACCTCCGGTTGTGACTGATGTTAGTGATCATGTTTCTCCGGTGGTGGTGCCGGAGGTGGTGTTTGGTGCGATGAATGTGGTGAATTCTGATGGCTCGCCAGTTTTGGGTGTTGTGAATTCAATTGGGGGTGGCCAAGGTTCAAAGGATGCAGATGGTGGTTCTGACAGTGTTATGCCTGTTGTGGTGGTACCGGTTGAAAATGAGAAGGGAAGAGAGGAAGTTAATTTGATTACCAACAGTTTAGTTGTAGTCCCTGTAAGCGAGGTTGATTCCCAAGTGATGGCCAATTGTGTGGGTAATTCTTCTGGTTTGGATATTCGGAATCAGAATAATTGGTTGGTTGATTCGTCGGATGTGGAGTCGGATTCACAGTCTGTTGAGTCCGACAATGATTTTACTCTTGTGCGCACTTCAAATGTTGGAACTCGCGGAAAATTTTGGGGGAGAGGTCGACGCAGGAGACGATTTTTGATTATGATGAAGCAGTCTTACTGTATGCGCCTTGGATGGCCCGTATTTGGTTGGCAACGTTGGTGGCTCAATGTGGCTTGTTGGCTTGGTTCCCTGACATTTTATTTGTTCCTCATTGGATGGCTCCTCCTTCGCAACTAGGTACCGGTCTGAGTCCTATTGCTTCTAATTTGGTCTGTGTTTCTCTCAGTTTGTTTGAACTTGTTGCTTTTTGTGTTTCCCTAATTGTAATTCTCCTGATGTGGCCCCGCTGTGGTCTTGTGGTGTATCTTTTGCTATTATTATATATTTTATTTTGATTAAAAAAAAATAATTAATGTTTGAAGCTTTCAATTACGCTTCCAACTATTGATTTGGGCTCATTTAGGCTTGGATTGAGCCACTTTTGGTGTTGTTCAGTTCGTCTCATCATCGAGATGTTTATTTTGACAACAAGTTTGGAAAATTGGAGCTAAGATAATTTTGAATTTAATTTTGAAAGTTTTTCAATTCAAATATTTCCTCAAGATTTGTAAGAATCACATGAATTTTTTATAGACTTGTCATGTATATTTTGATGTGATTGAAATAGCATAGTGTTAAACATGTAAATATAAATATTTAGATGTTAAATATTTAAATATATAAATATTATGTGATAAATATGTAAATATCCAAAATTACAAACGATAATTTAACGAGTTTATATATATCGTTTTGATACAAGTAATTAAGTTTAATGCTAAAAAATAATTTGAAGTGTTTTTTAATACTTCATATTTAAAAAAATTAATAAATTAAAGGGGATTTTACATGCACATAACCCAATCTTTATATATTTATATATTTACATATATCAAACTTAAATTTTGATATTTTTTTATATAATATCTAAAATCTTTAAATCACATAAAAATATCATTAATATTAACTTTTTAAAATAAAGCACACATTTTTATGCGTGTGTGTATATATATATATGCAAATCTCTAAAATAAAAAATGGTAGTTTAAATAGTTAATTATCTATATTGTTTTGATGCCACTAATCTAGATTATTCTCCATGGAGTAACGCAATGCATCATGACTAATTATTATATTTATATTTTATTTTATCGTTATTAATATTTTTACTCAAATATTATTGTAATTTTAGCGGTTATATAGCCGATTTGAAATCAATAAGTCAAAACCCCCCGATATAAGAAAATCTTTGACCTAATTAATGATTAAATAAAAATTTATTTCCACTTATTTTACTCCCCGGCCATTTCTCTCTCTTTCTGTCTTCTTATTTCTCTTCTCATTATCTCTTGTGTTATTAGGTTCGGACACCGGATGTAGCTCTACATCTGGACTCTAATAACATGTCGCCACGTGCTCTTACTATTTACCGCGCGGCCCGAAGACTTGACCCAGACCGGAATCCGGTATTGCTAGGTATTGTTCGGTATTGCTAGGTATTGCTTGGCAATAACGAGAAATACCACTCTGTCAAGACCAATACCTAGCAATACCGAGCAATGCTGAGTAATACCAAACAATACCTAGCAAAACCGGGGTATTGCTCGGTATTGCTAGGTATTGGTCTTGAAAAATTGGTATTTCTTGTTATTGTCGACCAATATCGAGCGATATCTAGCAATACCAAGCAATACCCCGGTCTGCACAAATCAGTCAATACATAGCAATACCGGGTCCAGGTCGTCGGGTCGTGCGGTAAAGAGTAAGAGCACGTGGAGACATGTTATTGACGTCCGGATGTAAAGCTACATTCGGTATCCGGACCTAATAATTTTTCCTTGTGGGACCTAATAATTTTTCCTTGTGTTGCTCTCTCTGTCCTTTCATCTTTCTCTCTCTTTTCGCTTAAAAGGATGACTTTCATTATAAATATGATAGATTAAAGAAATAATCTCAGGATAATTATGAGTTTGTTGAGGAGGAGGGTGGCTCTTAAGATAAGGATCCATAGCTGCAAATTCACCGATAATTTTGTTTTTTTGCACGCTTAATTATAGTGGTTAAAGTGTTTTTAATTTTTTTTAATATTGCTTATTTTTTATATTATCTTTGGTGCATAGAGATGGTCTAACTTTCCAGCAACAATTTATTGTCACAGTAACTCCAAAATTGTCATTGTCTCACACAAGAAAATTAATCCTCAATTTAATAATTTGGTTTATTTTTCAAAATATCTGAAGCCCGATTTCTTAGATCGCCCATAATAAATGGTATTTTTTTAAACTTAGATTTGAGTTATTACTCAATAGTGTTCTCCCTAATTTTAAGAATTGAGGCAGATTTATTATATTATAAGCTCTAACTTTTTGAGTTATTTCTCAGTCTTTTATTAATAAAATATAAGCCTCAAATTTTTAATAAAATGAGCAATTGAAATTATAAATTCAAAATTTTAAAGTCTAACATTGAATAATTTGGATTACTTTTGAATTTCTTAAAATCCTATGCTATCTACTTTTCGTATGTTAACCATTAAAAAGAATTGTTTCGAATTTGAACCAAACCAAATCAAAATTTCAAAAGAACATCACTCGCTAAACTTTTAAATTATAAAAATATTTGTCAATATTTAATCGAGAGTTTTCTAAGGATATCACTTTTTTTTTTTCCGACGTAATTAATCATAAGAGATTGTTTTAATTTATGAAAAATTTATACCTCAGAATAAAATAAATCTCAATATACTCATATTAGATAGGAGAAAATATTTAAGAACATAAATATTATTTTAAAACTTTATTCAATAGATGATATATAATTGTTTATATTATATTATATCATAAAAATAGAATTAAAAAAATTATTGTTTATTTTCTCTAAGGAGAGTCAGTTAGAGCAATATGAATTTAATAGTGTAACTTTAAGCTAATGATGAGGGATTGGCTTAAATTCCAAGAGTTTGAGAGCATTGAAGTAGTAGTTGAGTAGTGATGACTAATAGGGGTGTCAATATTTGACACGACACGAAAACCCGATCAGGACCCGACCCGGAAAATTCGGGTTGGACCCGACCCGATTTCAAAATGGGTCGGGTTCGGGTTCCAGAAATTGACCCGTTTGAAAAACGGGTCGGGTTCGGGTTGACCCGACGGGTTGCCGGGTCAACCCGCGAACCCGTTTAATTCAAAAAAATTCAAATCCCGCCGCTGCCCACTGCCCGCGCGCCCGCGTTCGCACCCGCACGCGCTCACACGCGCTCGCGCCCGCTCACCCTCGCCCGCGCGAGCACCCGCGCTCGACCGCCTGTGCACCCGCGGGCGCTCGCCCGCTTCACCCGCCGTCCCGCACCCCGCGCGAACCCTTTTTCGCCCTTGGGTTCCGTGTCGAGTCGGGTCAACCCGGCAACCCGCCGGGTCGGGTCCGGGTTCGAATTTTCGACCCGCGCGTTTCTCTACCCGGGTTGGGTTAGGGTCGACCAGTTTTGCACCCGGGTCAATTCGGGTTCGACCCGAACCCGACCCGTGACCCGAAATTGACACCCCTATTGACTAATGCCCATGCCAATTTCTCTAAGATCAAATATCTTAAATCAGTCCCATAGAGGTAAAATTACTTTTTTTTTCATTTTCTTCTATAAAGATTAGGCTAATCTCTTCCTTGTCTACTCTAAGATAGAGAATTAAATCATCATTGGGTTATGGGCCTCAAAGAAGGGATAATAGAAAGAGTAGTGACTCCAGTTGATTGAAATTCTATTCTTATCCCTTTATCCACTACCTCAACACTTTAAACAATAGAGATATTTTTTATTTGTATTTTAGAATGAAGAGACTTAGGCTTATTACTCACCCCATAAGTCAATGAAGTTGTTGGAAGCTATCAACAAGGACATATCTAAATCACTTATACTTTGTTAAGCTTAACTTCCAATACTTAAAAAGTAAGAAGAAAGCCCCTTTTTTCCTTTTTTTTTTTTTCAAAACAAAACTTATATTAAAACCAAAAGAATCAGTACAAGGGCAAAGGAGCAAAAGAAAACACATGTTAAAATCAATCCCGAGTGCTCAGTAATTGGCCGAGACTACCAGCTTCCCATAAGCCAAGATCAGACCGTCTAATTTGGTGAATAGAAATGCATCAGCCAAAGTTATGCCTATAAAATTTCATTATTTTACCTCAAGAAAACACTTAAGTGTATTAAGTCGTATATTATTTATCTTTTTAAGAGGGTAAAAAATTTCTTGAGTAATTCAACTAGTTATGCTGGTGTTCTCTTTTTATTAGCAAGTTATAGTCATAGTTATCATATTTTGACCTTTTTTATTATTTGAAGGTGTTGCCCATAATTTATTGGTAAGTTGCTATAATGCTCTTTAATTCAAATGACATGAAATTATGGTAGCACAACTACTCATTGGTTATGAATGTTGGCTTTTCTTGATAAGTTGCATTCATTTTTATTTAGTGGTATGCTAAAAAAGCATCATGGAAACTCTTCACAAGAAAATTGATTATTGAGTTGATAAGAGCTTCACTTCATATACCATAGTCGCTATACCTGGAATAGGCCTAATTTAAATTTAAAATGTCGGCACACATCATCCACTTACTGTTAGATTCTTATACAATAATGACATTTGAGGTTTAATTTGAATAATTGACCTACTACGAGAAATAAACTTTTAGCAACTTTTGAACCACGCGATGGATGGGACCTACCAAAGTTGTGTGGCACTTAGGCAAATTCTTTAGTTTGCTTGGCTAAAATGTCAATGCTTAAGTGATAACATGAGGAATTGTTGTTGACTCCTTTCATTTTAGTTGCTAACCAAATGCAAATGTCAATGTTAAATGTTAGATGGGCGATGAGTTGGCCTATGTGCTTCAAATTGAAAAAAAAAGCATCGACACACACATCGGACCTTATTTTAACACAGAGATATGATTTCTTCAATTATTTCGATTGCTTCAAGTTTAACTAATGTTTAATTTGAGATATTTTTCTTATTATTTTCTACTCAATTTTCTATACAAAATGTTTTAGAACTAATTTTTTTTTTATTGATAAAAATAGCAAAAAAATTATTCAAAATAAAACCTTAATTCAAATGAATATATATCACACAATCTTCTCTTGTTTATTTTGAGCATTCTGATTAGCTTCCTCCCCTAAAAAATATTGAGTCTAATTATTTTCGTGGAGATCCCAGCCTGGAGCTCGCAAGAACATCCAACAGGCAACAGCCGTGAAACAGACCATAACTAGTTAACTACGGTAAATTCAGCCATTATATTTGCTTCCATTCATTAATTTATTCCTCCACCGGCGATATGTATTGCTGTTGTCGCTTTCCTCGTAGCTGTTCTCCTCCTCAGTCCTCACTATTCTCTATTATCTTTATTCTGCTTACCAAAACAACCCAATTCAAAGCAATCCACGCAGCTGCGTCGAAGGAGACTCTCCTTTTCCTCTTCTTCTCTCTTCTCCCTCCGCTTTTACTCCCATTTTATCAGATTCGATTAAAATACAGTTGAGCATCGACGGTTCATGGGAAGAACTAATCTCGAAGCGCAGATCCGTCTCCTTCCGGAATCCAAGGTACGCTCGATCACACGTAATCAGTCGTTCGATTCAACTCAATCACAGTCCAGTCTTTGTAAAATTACAATCTCTATCCAAAATCTCTGATGCAGGCCATGGAAGGAGAGGGTTTCGATGAGTCAAACCTAAGCTCATTCCCCAAATTGCCTCTCCCGAGCACCAGACCTAACAGCATGGTTGTTAAGGTTCGTATGAATATATATACCTCTCAGTTGTTTCTCACTCTATGATCTTCTTTTTCAATCCAATCAACAACTTCTCCAATGTTTGATTTGAAAAAAACCAGAAAGTGTGTCCTCGAGAGTTCATCCCGCCCCACATCGTCGCGGAAGCCATGTCAACGCTCCACGGGCTCGATCTGCGGTGGTCCGGTCCGATCACGCCCACCGAGATGCAATACGTCGAACAGTATGTGCTCGCTAAGTACCCCCAATACTCCCACGGCCTCATCGAAGAGAGCGACAAGACGGATCTCTATTCCATCTACTGCACCGACTCCAGCGACCCCAGCTCCGGCGGCCGGCGAGGTCTTCCATCCCCCGACGATCGCCGTCGATCACCTCTCGGATCCCGTGACCCCTCCCCTTCCCCTTCACTCGGCGGCAGCCACCCCGATCTCGACCGCACCCAACTCGAACCCTCTCGCCTCCTCGACATCCTCACCAAGAAATCCTCCTTCCCCGGAAGCTTCATCTCCATCCCCGAGATTCAAGCCCGCAACCGCATTTTGCAGCACTGCGGCCTCAGCGACGACGACTACCTTGTCCTCTTCATGCCAGGGCATAAAGACGCCATGATGCTCGTCGGCGAGAGCTACCCCTTCTTCAAATACAACTATTACATGACGGTGATCGATGAGGATGTCGATTGCATTCGAGAGTTCGCCACCTACAAAGATTCAAAGCTGATTCCGGCGCCATCGGACTGGCTTGATCTCAGGATCAAGGGATCTCAACTAAGCCAATACTTCCGCAGAAAGAGCAAGTATAGCCCAAAGGGACTATTTGCTTACCCAGCAGAGGTGAAGGGAACGCGATACTCGATGCATTGGGTCTCCGAAGCGCACCGCAACTCGTGGCACGTGTTGCTGGACGCAAGCGCCATTGAAGTTGGTCAGGACAGGCTTAGCCTCGCGCTTCATCGCCCGGATTTTGTTCTTTGCACGCTTGATAACACGCACGCTAATCCTTCCAAGATAACTTGCCTTTTGGTCAGGAGGAAGTCCTTTGATACTGGTTTTTCGCCTTGATTATTAGCTAGGAGTCTCTTAGCCTGAAATTAACTGCGCGCATGGGAACCTTTTCAGTTACTTCATGTGTGTAATTAGGTTTTGTTTTGCAAGCAAATTAATCATAAACTCTTTATTAGTAATTAGTATGGTTAGGATTTATTGTTTCAAAATCAAAGTGATTTTTAAATTTGTTTGGTATATTGAATCTCATAATATGAATTACTAGTAATTGGAGAGATCCAAATCTTATTCTAGCGAAAAAAAAATTTAACAAAAATTCATTTCTCAAAGTCTTTAAATTTATTTTGAGAGAAGTGAATTTTAATTTTTATTTATGTATTATATTATTAATTTTGTAGTATATCTAATAATTTTGATTAGAATATTCTGATTTCGATAGCTACTCGATTAGGTTAAATGGTTGAAACGAAAAAGATCAAGAATAAGATGCTTTTTTGTTTCGTGATGACTGTAGATGTGGAAAAAAATGTGTATTTTGATTTGATCAAATCAGCAGAGGGGAAGCTTTAATACAAGATGTAATGCTTCGCAAACCTAGTAAGTTAATATATATTTTTTAATAAATGTGCTTATGTTTTAATATACAAGGAGATTGCGAGTCGACAGCTTAGGTTTTTACTTAAAAATAGTGTTGATGTGATTATTTGGGTGGGAGATAGAACATTTTTCGTTTAAATAAGCATTGTTTGTTAACGAATTATAGCTGTTTTTGTTTTTGTTTTTAATGGGTTGATATAATTATGATTTGTGAATGAAAGCTGCGATAAAAAGCATTAATTATTTATGTATTTTCGGTGCAATTTCGTGACAGCAGGAAAGACATTTTCAAATCATTCATTGTGTTATGTGAAGAAATTATATACTTGTTTCAAATGCATTCATATTTAGATTTATCACGTCAATAAAAATAAAAATGCTTCAAGCTAATGATAGAAATATCCATAGTAGAAGGGTAAACGAGTAGTGTCAAAATAAGTTCTACGTATTCGGGTAAAACCCGAAATTAATCCGCTCTTAACACATCCGAAATGATCTTGACAGAACTTGCCCCGAACCCACTAACCTATCTGAGTGCGACGAACAAACTCGAGCGAGTGGGCGAGGGCGAGGTCGAAGGAGCCAACACGATGACGAACAGCAAGCAGGCAGGTGTGAGTAGCAAGTAGGAGTGCGACGAGTGCGAAGTGTGACGAGCAGCCGAGATGCAAGCAATAGATGGGTCAAACATGTTGCATTCTGCTTTGTGGGTTAACCCGAATCAAACTCAATATTTCAAACGGGTCGAAAACTTAAACCCAAACCTGACTCATTTGTTAAACGGGCCAACTCGAATCCACAATTTTCATTTCAGATTTTTAGGTTGAGTTACATATATACACCCCTACGAGCCTAGCTGAGCTCCAGCTAGGCACCCATAACTTGGGCTTGTACTTGATTAATTAATAGAATTTGAGCTCAAACTCCAACTTAGTTCTATGAGTTTGAATTTGTTCATGATCTAGCTCATTTAATATGAAAGGGAAAAATAATTATCATTTAAGTAATTAATATAATAAAATGATAAAAAGTATGAGAAATTAAAAAATAATAATAATAAAAGGAATTACTTAAATGTAATTTTAATATATTTTTTAATCAAATTCGTACTTCAACTTTTGAATATTTATACAATTTTAGTATATTTCATATTAATATTGACATATCATTAACAAATTATCTTGATGTGGCACAAATCTTGAGGCAAAATTAAGTTGGAAACTTCCGAAATTAAAATTAGGATAATCTAAACTTTGATTTTAGCAAACTTATAATCTAACTATCCGTCTCAGAAATACAAATCCAAAGACATCAAATTTGACTCAATCCGAGCCCAAATGGGTCCAAATCATAGACTTGAAGCACATTTGGAAGGTTCAAATCATAATTTGGATTACCAAATGGTTTCCAAACATGGCATGCTTATATGAATCAAGTGACTCCAAGAGATAAATCCAATGAGCCCAATATCGCTAAATTTTGATATCATTAAGACATTTAAATATCCAATAAACAGTCCACGATCAAGGGAATCAACATCAGTCGCCCATTCAAATCACTCCAAATTTACCCTTGATCTTCTTCTTATTTATTGGTCATGTCACTCTCGTAAATCTATAAATAGACCCCTCACTTCTTTTGAAAGGGGGACCCCAAGGAAGAGGAATCTGAGATTCTCTTCCGCCACCAAGCTCATCCTCGACCACTGCTCGGACTTCTGTCAGACCACCTACTGACGTCAGATTTCCGCTAAACCACCAACTAACTCCCAGACTTCGGTTGGACCACCAATTGACGCAGGAGTTCTGCCAGACCACCGACTGACATTGGATTTCTACCAGACCGCCAACTGACGCCCATACTTATGTCAGACCACTGACTGACACCTTGACTTATGCCGGACCACTGACAGAAGCCAGAGTTCTGCCAGACCACCGGCAATCACGATCCTTCTGATCTCCGTCACCCGCCGACTACAATCCTTCTGACCTCTGTCGCCAGACAATGATCTTTCTGACCTCTGTCACCCACTGACTACAGTCATTTCGACCACCATCACCCGACTACGGTCTTTCCGACCTTGGTCGCCCAACAAACACGTCAATTATGATTTTTTTTATTCCCCGTCATGCAATGCACTCCATATGATGTTACATCAAGCCGAGACCTTTCCCAAATGAATGACCTCATTTATAATCAACTGCAAATATTAATGAATTCATTCAAACTGGGCTAGGCCCCATGATTTTTTCTCCTTTCCAGGAGTTCTCACATAAAAAACTAAGATTGTGATGTATCTTCGTACAAAACTAAGACATTAAACTATATATTTCTCTATCGCCGCGAATATTCCATGACGCAACAAATATATTTTAAACACACATTCCTGTAAGTTAAACAACTAAACTATAGCTGGCTTAAACTTAATTCATTAGCTCATAGAGCTCGGCTCAGAAACTATTTATCATGCATAACCCGAGTAGGCTCACAAATTAAAGAGATTGAGTCAGTTGCATCTCTAATCCAGAGACTGTCGGACAAAGAATAAAACAATATGCAAATCTGTAAAAAACTATACAAAAATCCCATTTTTATCTTACGAAAAATAATGATTTTGAGTGTTATTTTTTAGTACAAGAATTTTTCTTTTATCTTTTACATAAATGTATTACAATTTTTTATAAAACAGCCTTTTGTTTTAATATGATTTTGAGTTTGAATAGTTTCAATTCGATTTAGATTGATTTCAAACTTATTGATATTTTTTCATAATGTTTCATTTCATGTAGTAAACATCTTTTTATTAAATAATCTTATTTATTTCATGTGTTAAATATATTTTAAAAATAATTTATAATAATAGATCAGCTGAAACCACAATTGAAACTGAATTTTGAAAAAAAAAAAAACTATGGACACCAAAGGATTTATCGATGGATTGAAGTCGAAAAAATTATTCTTTGCAGACACCGAACGTCATCCGGAGACCAACCCGAATGCACCACGTCACTCATTCACTCGGTACCGCGGCTCGGTACTGCTTGGTACCACTTGGTACCACTGCTCGATATCGTTGACGTGGCTGCACCTGATTTGCCTCTTAACGTAGCGCTGAATCTGACGCCCGCACAAAATAATTTCTTGTAAAAGCTGAGGCTGAAAGAGGCTGAAAAGTTAGTTTTGAGTCTTTGTGAAGTTTTTAGAATGATTTCAAGTATGAATATCTGAAAGAAGAGTAGTTTTCTGTAAAATTTGAGTAGCCTGTCAATTAGTTGATTCAAAAATATGCCAAACAAATTATTATCTGATAGCAATTCTTATTTAATATATTTGTAAATTAATCTTTTATTTTTGTATTACACCTTACAACAAAAGCAAAAATATTGGCATTATTAAAAAAGATTATTTTGTTTAAAGGAGGTTTTCTTAAGCAAAGGGAACTAACTTTCTTGCAAACTAATTTCTTTTATTATTATTATTATTATTATGTAATAATGGATGGATGAGTTTTAGCTTTTTTTGGATGGCTAAATATGGTTTTTTTTTCTTTACCTTCAATGATTTCTAATGGAATTTTACTCAGAACAATTTAAAAATAATAATAATAATAAATATTATAAAGCACATAAAATTTTAAAATTTATATTTAAATACATTTAATGAAAACTCATTATGATTTATGATAAAAATAGGTCCTTCCAATATTTTTTTCTATTCAAATTTCAAACCAATCGCCAACAAATTATTATTTTAATTTTATCGGGGTTCAAGAAAGCGACCTCCACATAATCCTTTGACCAAATCTATGGATTTCTGCGGAGTAATTTTTCTCTCAGTTTTGTTTGAAAGCTTTGTCTCGAATAATTTTTACATCACTAAATTGGTTATCTTATTTTCTAACGCTGTAATTACGTTTTTCATGATTTCTCAATTCAAAGTCTTAGGCTTTTGTTTGTACAAACTTTTGAACATTATTATTTTATTGCATTTAAAAAAATTATATTAAAAATTATTTTAAAAAATAATAAAAAATATTTCAAATGAAGCCTTAATTATAATCCTAATATTTATATTTAAAAAATCAATATTTTTTACAGTACTTTATGTTTGTAATATAAGAATAATCTCAAATTAATCATAATGATTCCAGAATCAAATCATTAATGGAAAGCCTTTCATGTTATTTTGTATAATTATGATTAATCACAATTTATTAATTATTTTTTATAATAATCCCCTCCTAAGACATTTGCATGCAGTAAGACATTAGGGGCAGCATCAGTCTTAATTTTCAGCAGTGGGCAAACTTATAAGTAAAAGTGTAGAGATTTTTTTTTTCAAAATATCGTTACAACCAAAATTTGTTCTGATGGTGCTGCCTCTCGACTCCTATTTGTTCATATCCTTGATCGTTGTACGCTTCACAGATATATCGGGGTCCAAAGGGCAGCGCCCCCTGACGGATTTCGACCAGCCCGGTCAGGTCGCGAGGTAGAGGGACAACGCCCCTATTGGGGTTTCCGAGGGCTGCGCCTCGGGAACAAATTTTAGCTGTAATGATATTTTTTTATCATCTTTACTATTTCTCTTTGTATTTGGTTCATCGTTTCCTAGCAATAACAACTTTTCATAATGTGTTTAACTATGTTGGGGCAATTGCCTTAAGGTCATAGTATTTTAAAACTGCGTGTGTGTTTGGGGGGGAGGGGGGATCTGCCCACATATTTATGTTTAATTTTATATAATCGTTTTTTAAATTAAAAAAAAAACTAATTGGAATCTCTATGAGATATAGGCTGAGATGGGTCAAGCAATGGAACACGAAAGAGGACAAATTTCGAGCTATATTTTTGTTATTATCGTAGTTTATTTCAGGAGAACTTTAATTAATTATATATTTCTTTGAAGTTATATGATGGAGAAAAAATGCTCAAAGTCTTCTAATGGTTTAGCATACACCAATATATTTCAAAAAAGATTATTAAAATTTGCAAGACGATAACTTTTGCAATGGAATATTATTTATTTTGACAGTTATGGTATAAACCCTATTTGATATATATTGATATCCATTAAATTTATTTTGAGACAAATCATATATATCTTTAAGAGTGAAAGAGTTAGAAAATTTTTCTAGTGAGGGAGGCTCAAATTATTTTTTTCAAATATTATCTTAATTTTTTTCATCTAGCTCTATTTCTTTAATTTATTATTTTTAAAAATAATTTTAAATAGAAGATTAAAAAGCCTATAATTTATAACATCAACTATTTATATTTTGAAAAAGTTGAATGATTATTTTATCATGAATATAATGTAATTTTTCATTTTCAATATAAGCAATCAAAATATCATTCATGTATTGATCTCCAATTTTATTTCGTAGTTGATTTTTTAAAATAGTCATTGCAACAAAAATAATCTCTGAATTCTATTCTATTGCTCTAATAGGTAATACAAATGCCAATTTTAATAACTTGAAACAATTTGACAATTTAGAGAATAGTTGATATCTAAAAAAAAACTTATGTTTGCACCTAAAGTTCAAACATCGACCACTCTGACCATCTTGCACTCGAAGTTTGGCTGACAATGACACGGTCGAGCAATTAAGGCAAGCCACCATAATAGTGCATTCAAGGGGCAATGGGGTCTTTTTTCGAGACCTAAGCCTTCCTGGAGCTGCTTCCCCTCCCTATGTTTCTGGGGTGTGCTAGTGCTTCACCCTAGCCGCCTCGTGTTGTCTGGTTTCGTGCATGGAGCCGCTTTCATCTGTCAAACATCTGCGCTGAAGGTAGTTCTCTTTCCTTGTTCTTCATTTTTTTGTAGTTTATCCTTTGCTGGTATGGCTATGAACCGACACGTCGATACTGGTTTCTTGGTAGGATCAGCTAAGTCTCATTTGTTCATAGAAGCTTTATCTGGGTCTTCATCTTCTGATAGTTTTTCCGGTCTCAAACATACAACTTTTTGTGGTTTACCTGCTTTGTGGGTGGGTTTCAAAGGAATTTTTTGCCTTAGCCGACCCTTTTAAATTTGCTTTAGTTGGTTTCTTCCCTTCTTGTCGTCCTAGTCTCGCCTCGATTAGGATTTTTTTTTCAATCTTAAGTTGAATGGTGAATTCTCGATTACTTTTTTTGGATCAATCTCATGCTCTTATTAAGTTGGAGAATGATATTGATTATTGTAGAGTTTTTTTTACCATAGATCATATTTGATTTATAATTTCTTCATGAAACTAACCAAATAGTTTCCTTTAGATGATTTTGATGTCGAATCTCCTATTATTCCCATTTGGATATAATTTCCTAACTTGCGCCCTAACTTCTTATCCCCTCATATCCTTTATGGCTTGAGGCTGTTGTTGGTAGACCATTGAAAGTGAATAATGCTACTGCTTAGGGCTCTAGTCCGTCTGTGGTCAGGGTTTTGGTGGAGATTAATATTACCTAGAAATACATAGATAAAGTGTGGCTTGATCATGATAAATTAGGATATATTCAGCAAGTTGTGATGGAGGATTTTCCTCCTTTCTGTGCTAAATATAAATGCTTAGAGCATTCAAATGATTTTTGTCACCCTTCATTTGATAATGCCTCTGTCACGGTCAATGATGTTCCTTCCCAACCAGCTCTTTCTAATCTTGTTAATGATTTGGGGGATAATAAGGATAATGCCCTTCATTTTAGTGGTGGGGTAGTTCTGGTTGTGGATGATATTGATCCTGTTGATCCTGTTTCTGATTTGACTGGTCCGTTAGTTGATGATTTGCCTCTTATTAATCAATGTTGCACCCATGAGGGTGGTATATATGGATGCTCTTCCGATTTTTGTTATGTCCAGTGATGCTTTATTAGTTCATATAGCGTGTCAGTTGAGGGATCATGAAGTGATATATGGTGATTGATTAGGTGATGGTAATTCCTATGATTGTGGGGGAAAAATTAATATGAAATAATTGGATTCTCGGAATAATTATGATTTTAATATTCTCCAAATTGTTAATGATGGTTTCTCTAATTCGAGTGGTAAAAATAGACGTCGTAAATATAAAAAGAACTGATTTTCTCTTTTGATTTGGCCTTCTTTTCCATTGTGGGGTCTGCTTCATTTGGGTTGGCTTCTATCTTTGATTTGTGTTTTGTGATCCGAGTAATAATGTGGCGACTTTTTGTTCCCACCTGGTTGATTATGGCCTTTTTGGCAACCATTGTTGGTGCTTGCTCTTGCTCTGTTTCGTGCCTTTGTATGAATTACGAGATTTTGATTGGCCCTTTCGCGCTGTGTCAGCTGTTATTTCTTTCCTCCTCTGGATAGCCCTTGTCTTGCTTCGTGGTGGTGCAGATAGTTTCTTGTCAATGACTGAGCTCGATCAACTTTTGCCCTCTCATATTTTGTTGTTTCTTTTTTTATGATTGTTACTTTGTAATTTTGGCTTGGTCATTTGCTGCACTTTTTTATATCTTCCTTTTAGTGTTTGAAATAAAATTTTCTTGTTCGTTTAAAAAAAAAAGGGGGCAATGGGGATGATGAGGGTGGGGGTTCGGGGTTGAGTACAAAATGGAAATAAATGAGAAGAAATTTTTAGGAGAATTAATTGAGATTTTTTTTTTTTGGTCGGGGGAGCCGTCTCAATCCACATATGTTCTTTAATTTATAAAAAATTAAAAAAAAATCTAATGAGAATAATTAAAACTTAATTAGGACATTCTTATCTTAATTTTCTTTTATTTTCTTACAAGATTGGTTTAATTTTATTACTATCATTTAACAAAAAAATTTACTTTTCTACCCATCATTCTCTTGATTACTCCAGAACAATCAGAATATAATATATTTTCATTTGTCAAATCATCGAACATAATATTTTATGTGGAGTCATTGTTTTGTAATCAAATTAATAATGCTCATATTGGTGGTTCGCATTGATTAGTCCGCCATGAACACTGAGCTACTGCCACCTAATTTCAGCCTCATTTTTCCATGCATATGTCATATGAAGCTGATGTGCCTTCACAAAGAATCCTGTTAGTTGGAAATTTGGAGTCGTCATCTACAATTGTCGCTTTTAATAATTACTTTAAAAATGTAGATCATGTTTGAATTTAGAGAAAGAACATAAGAGAAAAATAATTTTAGATATTTCTCTTTAGATTAGGGGATATTTATTTATTTTTAATTGTGGATATAAATTAAATGGTTTAATGAACTACCTAAACTCCTCTATGTTCTTTCGATATTCTATTTATACATTATTTTTTTCTTATTTTTTGTTCATTTCTCTCATGCATGCTTATTGTCCTTACACAACCTATGTAACTTGCACACAATCTAGCATCAAGACATGTCGCAATCACCAAATACTATCCAAAGAGCAATACCCGCCTAAGGCTTTGTTTGGTACTGCTTTTTTCCTGCTTCTTAAAGCAAATTTTTAGTACAAAAATTAATTTTTTTTTAGAGAAAGCTGTTTTAAGAAGCATGAAGAAAATCGTCTCAAATGAAGCCTAAAGCTCATCAAAGTAAGTCAAACTCTTTATTGAGAGTCAAACAAAACAATACATCTTAATATATCTAAAATCCATGACTCAATTACCAATACTAATAATTAGTAAGTCGTAAATATATTCGCTTATAACATTTATAAATTTATCTATGTTATTATTATTCTACACACTCCTTTCTTTTAGACAATCTCTTTTCATATCCCAATAACCCTAAGTCGAAATACAAATTTTAAATGCTATACCTAACATATAAAGGTCCTAATGATATAAGGAATGGAAAAGAATATTTGGTGTATGGAGCAATGTTTTGAAAATCGGACCGGACCGGCCGGTTCAACCATGAACCGATCTGGTGGCCGGTCCGATCAAGCTCCAAAATCGGCTTTGCATCGAACCGGATCAAACCGGATTGAACCGGCGGTTCAACCGGTGAACCGGTCCGGTTGGGAAAGAACCGGCCGGTTTACAAAAAAATTTAATTTTGTTTTAATTAAAATTAAAAAAATATATATTTTAGTTAATTAAAATTTTTTAATATTTTTTAAATATTTTTATTAAGTATGATGATTAATATCACCATAATACATTCAAGTTATCTTAAATAACTCACAAAGTTTGTTTTGTAAAAAGAGTGCACTTCTCACTTTATAAAGGGTAGGAGGAAACATCCTCAAACTCTCCCTATGATGTAGGACTAAAAAAGTAGCATGAATAGTTTAGAATGTGAATTTGGGCTTATTTGGGCTTTAAATTTTTCCTTAGTTGGGCTTCAAATTTTTGTTTAGTTGGGCTACAAATTTGGATAATATATATTATAAATTTGTTATAATGTATATTATAAATTTGCTATAATATATATTATAAATTTATATATTATATTAAATATTATTCTTATAAATATATTATTCTTAAATGATATTTATATGTATAAAATTTTATTATATATTTTAAAATTTTATAAATATTATTAAATATTCATATACTTATATTATATGATTTTTATTTTATTAATTTTTAATAATATTATTATTTATTACGTCATCCGGTTCGACCCCGGTTCGACCGGTCGAACCGTGAACCTCTCCCTCTTCCAGTTCGTTGTCCGGTCCGGTTTTCACAACCTTGGCATGGAGCGTTTTTTTTTCATTATAAAGTATATTGGTGACTTCAAAATTACATTAAAGAAATTAATATAACCACCTCCCAAGTAAGCTAGCTTGCAGAATATAAATTTTCAGGATGAAAAGTTATACTTAATTTAAATAATGGGTTTATGCTGTTTAGTTCAACGACCTTCCTGTTAGGTTTCTTTCTCTTTATATCCAATATATTGCCTTTGAAATTCTAGTTATAATACGCCTTCAAGGCTTGGACCAAAAAAATATATTCTTTGTTAAGATATATGGATCGGAGGTGATTTTGATAAAAAGAAAATACGAGAATGCTTAGCCAATTTAACTGATATTTTTGAAGAAGACATATTTGATTTAAAATAATAAATACACAAGTAGATCAGGTTGAGGCCATGTTTATCAGGCTAGATTAATAGTCAACTTTTGCTGATATATACGCCCGCTACCCATATTTTCTTATAGGTTTGAATTTCCTTCACAATATATTGATAGTGCCAAGAAAAGCTGAATATCTTTCAAAGCAAATCAATAATTTTGAACTCATCATAATCGATAAGTCATCATGAAATTATATTGATCAGGCACGAATTTCGAGGCAAAAAGCTAATTGGAAACTTCAAAAATTAATTTTGGGAGCCCCCGAATTCCGATTTCAGCAAGCTTATAGTCAAACTGAGCGTCTCAGAAAGACGAACCCAACGACACCAAGATCAACCCAATCCGAGCCCAAATAAGTCTGAATCAAAGACCCAAAGCGCTGTTGGAAGGTTCAAACCGCAATTTGAGTTACCAAACGGTCTCCGATTTTGACGAGCTTATATTCAAATCGAACGGCTCGACAAGACGAATCCAACGAGCCCAAGATCGCTGAATTCCGACATCATTAAAGTCTTCAAATGCCCAACGAATGGTGCATGATCAAAGGATTCGATATCGGCCGTCCATTCAAAACACTCCCAATTCACCCCTGATCTCACGCCTATTTACGGGCTATGCCACTCCAGAAAAACTATAAATAGAGCCCTCATTCTACACAAAGGGGACGCAAGTGAAGAGAGAGAAGGAGAAGAGAAGAAGGAGGAGAAGGAAGAAGCTCCTCCCCGACCACTGTCAGAGCTCTTCCCGCCGCCTGAAGACGTCGGAACTCTGCCGGATTTTCGGGAAACGCCGGGAATATTCAGAACTTTGTAACTTTGTGAGAAGTTGATTGTAAATTGATCGTCTTGATTTGTAAGACGGATCAATCTTTGTACTTCAAACAAATACTAGTGGAACTTTGCAACTGGGCGAGGCCCCGTGGTTTTTTCCCTCTTTCGGGTTTTCCACGTAAAAACTTTGGTGTACACTTCTCTTTTCTGTTTGTGTGCTGAATACTCGTACAACGCTAAGACGAATATTTTCTAACTCTACTGCCGCGTATATTCTAGCACGCAACAATAATATAATTTGTATTAAGATATTCTTATTGAATTTAAATTTATGGGTAGAGAGAGAACTAGCAAGAGATAGAGAGATAACTTTATAATATTTTGTTATCATAAAGTAGGAATTTCAAGGTAATAGGTTGTTTCTAGAATTTCAATCTAACCTTTTATTTGTAAACAAGGGTACGGTGTAGAGGCAAGAATATTTGAAAAAAATTAATTAAAAAATAAATATATAAATAATAAAAAAACATCCTAATAAAATATTTTCATTATAAAATGCTAATTATCTCTGTAATTATATGAGATGTGCATTAATACTTTTCATATATGAAATAGTCTCACATATAGTAGTTGATTATTCTGTTCTGATTTGATTGCCATGAAGAGAACTCATGCAATTAATGTGGCCCGCTTTTTCTTCAAAGATATCGTTCCTTTACACACGGGTTGCCTTGTAGTATAACTTCAGACCGAGATGTAAAGTTCATTAATTATTTTTGGAGAGATTTATGGAGCCGACTGCAAACTGAAATAAAAACTCGCTTGGCATATCATCCACAGACGAATGGACAAACTAAGGTGGTTAATCACACACTAGCTAATATGCTCAGTTGTTTAGTTCAAAATAGACCAAAATAATGGGACGAGATGCTCAAGCAAGTTGAGTTTGCCTTTAATTCTATGACAAATCACTCATCTGGCTGTTGCCCATTCAGCTTTATTTGCACAAAGCTAACAAATCAACTTATAGATATTACAGTTCTGCCAAAATGACTTAATATATATACCAGCTACTTAATTTATAGATCAACGTTGTTCCATTATACAAGAAGTGAAGGCTAAACTTATGGAATCTAATGCTCAATATAAACGGGAAACATACATTCGCAAATGCAAGCAAATTTTCGAACCAGGAGACTTTGTTATGGTTCAGCTCCTTAAGGAGCACTTCCCAAGCGGGCAATATTCAAAACTCAGTCCACGCAAGATCAGACCAGTTTCCATTACCAAATGTAAAAATGATAATGCTTATGTAGCCGAATTACCACTCTACATTCACACATTGTCCACCTTCAATGTAGCTGGCATTCATGCTTACCAACCGCTCGATGAACTCAATACAATCAATAGTAGTACTGTGACTTCTTCGATAGCATGGGAGACCACTTTATGTGTTAGCTGCACCAAAGGGCATCCATGTACTTGCAATCAAGAACAATTAAGCAAAAAAGCAAACGAAACAGGAATTTTGAGAATTGAGAATATATTATCTTTTGTTCTCTTCCTCTCTATTATATATATATATATATATATATATATATATGTGTGTGTGTGTGTGTGTGTGTTAGATTTTTTCCTCTTTCTAAGCTTACTCCATACAAGTAAAAAGCTAGCATATGCAATTTTAGCAAAAATATAAAAGCAGTTACTAGGGACTTAAAACAAGGATAAAAAATAAGTAGTGGAGTGTGGTATGCGATTTTTGAGCCCGATTCATAGAGATGCACTACATCACTTAACTTAGATGTACGTGCTACAATTGCAAATGTTTGGAGAGTCAGCCAGATTACATAAAAATACTTGGGAGCTTGTAATGATCGCATTCTGGCGAACGTCTGAGAGTAGTCAGCAGCTAGGCAATGGTTTAATTACGGTCAGGCAAAAGTCTGACGGCGACCATGCTAAAATCCGACAACGATCAAGGCGGAAGTACGACCTTTTGGTTGGCGACTGGGTAGTGGTCCTATGGCTATTGCTCATAAATCCATGCGGGGGTCGGCGACCTGGGGTTGTGCGGCATTTGCTAGGTGGAAGTCTGACGGTGTTTTGTAGTCGGGTCAGGCGTTCGTCCAGCGTCGGTGCTTTTGGTGGAGCTCTAAATCCTTGAAGCCTCATTACTCTTTCCAATCTCCAGCCAAATATCCCCCTCATGTAGAGAGAATGGATATATTTATATATTTTTATGAGCGACATGCTCTGTAAATATGAACAATAGCAATAATAGGTATAGAGTGCTCCATCGGACAACCAGTATTGATTCCCTTTATCATAAAAGGTTTTTTAAGCATTTAGTGCCTTAATGTTGTCAAAATGAAGCTATCTTGTGCTTGTTGGATTCATCTTGTAGAGTCACTTAATTCGACTAAAAGCATGTCACATATGAAGATCATTTGGTTATCTAATTAATGTTTTAAACGATTCAAATATGCTTCGATCCCTTTGTTTAGACTCATTTGGGCTCGGATAAGACCAATTTTGGTTTTCATTGGGTTTATCTCCTCTAGATGTTCAATTAACTATATGTTTGTTGAAATCAGAGTTTGGATTATCCCAGATTTAATTTTGAAAGTTTTCAAATTGGTTATACCTCAAGATTCGTGCCGGTTAAAGATAGTTTTTGGTGATGTATTAATCAACATCTTTTGCATTCGAAATATAAAGAATATATATATATATATATATATATATATATATATATATATATAATATATATATATATATATATATATATATATATATATATATATATATATATATATATATACACACATGCCACTAAATTTTTTTTCATCGGGCTTAAATCTTGAGGCATGTCTTAATTAGAAACTTTTAAAATTAAATTTGAAATCATCCAAATTCTAATCTTTGCAAACTTACAATGAAACTAAATGTCTTTGCTAGACAAACCTAACGACAGAAAAATTGATCCAATCAAAGCCCAAATGGGCCCAAAGCAATGACCTAAAGCATATTTGAATGCTTCAAGACACTATCTGGATGATCAAATGATATCTAAATATGATATGCTTATAATCGAATCGAGCAACTTGACAAGACAAAACTAATAAGCCCAAGATTATTTTATTATGGCATCATTAAGGCATGTAAATATTGAATGAACGTTCTATGATCGAGATGATCAATATGGGACATCCAATAGAGCACTCTGAAATTGCTCTGATCTTCTACATATTTACATAGCTTATCACTTCTAAAAATTTATAAATAGGCTCCCACTTCTCACATGAAAGGGGGCCTTTCGAGGCTTAGACATTGGGATAAAGATATAAGAGAACTCTACGGCATGAATACCTAAGCACCAACCCCGACAAACCCTTGCCTCCAAGCCATCACCGTCAGACTTTCACCAGCCGACCGTCGTGAGACGCCTACCTTATCGTTGTTGGACCTCAACCGACCGTCGTTGTTGAACCTCTACTTGACCATCATTGTTGGACCTCCGTCAAACCACCACTGATGGGTTTCTGCCTGTCCTCCATCGTCTACCGATTATGGTCCTACTAGCAATTATTTCCCAACTTTGATCATTCGATCTCAATCATCCGACTACAATGCTTCTAAATTCTGTCACCGGTTGAATATTGTCCTTTCAACATTTGTCGCCCATCCATTATAGTCCCTTCGACCACCGTCACGTGACTACCGTCCTTTGACCACAATTGCTCGATTATGGTCCTTGTGATCTTCGTCATCTGCTAAGTACTATCCTTTCAACCAATGTTCCATGACTATGGTCTTGCAGACCTCGGTCTCTTGCTGACTTTAGTCTATTTGACCTCAATCACTAGAATATGGTCCAACCACCTCTGTCACTCGCCCACCAAGATCCTTCAAACCTATGTCGCCTGACTACAATCCTCGGACCATCATTACCCAACCACAATCTTTTCGACCTCCATCACTCACCGATATGATCCTTAGACTTTCGTCACTTGACTACGGTCCTCAAACCTATGTCCCCGGACTAGGTTCTTCCAACACTCATTGCCCGCCAACTACGGTTCTTCAAGCACCATTGCCATAATATAGTCCCTTTGACTTGGTCTCCCAACAACAGTTCTTTCGACTACAGTTCCACCTATCTCTTTTTGACTACTTTCCTTTAATCATCGTCGCTTAACTAAGGCCCCTATTACCTTCGTCGCCTGACTACGATCCTTTCGACCGCATTCGTCAGCTAACCACACTTCCTTTGACCACTATCATATGACAACAATCCCTCTGACATGCATCGCACATCGACTATGATCCTTCTAACCTCCATCACCAACCTCCTTTTAGCCCTTTATTACTCGCAGACCATGGTCCCTTGGACTTTAGTCACAAGACTATAGTCCCTGACCTTTGTCACCCAACTATGGCTCCTTTGACCCCAGTGGTTAAACTATGATCCATCTGACGTTCATTGTCTGACTATGGTATTATCGATTAAACTAACAAGCCAACATTCTCTTGAGAACAACTCTTGTGTCTTTTGATTCCTTTAACCCCAATCATGTAATGTGTTCTATACAATATATTTTTGCTAAATTGAGCCAATGACTTCCCCCGAAAAAAGGTTTCATTTGTAAATTGTAATTAATGACAAAAACAAGTGGAATTACTTTAATTGGACCATACCCCATAGCTTTTCCCTCTCTTGAATTTTCCATGTAAAAAATTTAGCGCCTCTTATAAGTGTTGCACCCTTCTCTCACATATATGTGTGTGTATGAATTCTTCGTACAAAATTATAATGTTAAACTCTCTATTTATCTACCATTATGAAAATTTTGATATATATATATATATATATATATATATACAAAAAATATTGCTATAAAGAAATTTAATTATATAAAGCTTTTCTAAGACTTCTTTTGAGAGAATTTTCTTATTATTTTCTATAATAATTTTCTAATATAAAAATTTATTAAATTAAAGAAAAAAAAGGGGGCAAATGAAGCCTAATACTAATTTTATTAATTATTTGTGCGCATGGCAGCACCAGCTGAATTTATTTATTTATTTTTTCGTCCTCGGCCTATAATCAAGAATTTGGAAAGTGGGCAGTAGGAAGTAAGGTTGTGCCAAACGGATTGGGCCAACTTTAAAGTCAGCCCATGATGAATTGATACATGATCTTCACATTAATGCATACAATTTCATTTTACACGGTCTCAAATTTTAGATTTTAATTTTATTTATATAGTTTAATATTTATATGTAATTTAAAACAAATTAATGTAAAAATATAATAATTAATAGAAATTACACAATTCAAGTAATAAAATAAAATTAATATATTAAAATAGGAAACTTATTATAAGAGAAAATTAAATAAAAATATCAAACTAAAATTTGATTATGTTGAATTTTAAAATTTTAATATTTACTTTGAGATTTGTATTACATTCATCTTAAAATTGTTGCGTGCGAGAATATACGCGGCGGTAGAGTTTGTAAATTCACGTCCTAGCGTTGCACGAGTATTTCGCACACAAACAGAAAAGAGAAAGTGAACACCAAGGTTTTTACGTGGAAAACCCAAGAAGGGAAAAAACCACGGGGCCTCGCCCAGTTGTAAAGTTCCACTAGTGTTTTCGTAGATTACAAATGGCGGATTTCGTCCCACAAGTTGGGATAATCCAAATACAATTTGTTTCTTCCACGAAATTTACAAAATTCTGCGAATTCCCTGCGTTTCCTGAAAATCCGGCAGAGTTCCGGCGTCTTCAGGCGGCAGGAAGAACTCCGGCGGCGGTCGAGGAGGTGAGGAATCTCCTTTTCCCCTTTCTCCTTCTTCTTCTGCGAATTCCTGGTGTTTCCCGAAAATCCGGCAGAGTTCCGGCGTCTTCAGGCGGCAGGAAGAGCTCCGACGGCGGTGGTCGAGGTGGTGAGGAATCTCCTATTCCCCTTTCTCCTTCTCCTACTCTTCTCCTTCTCTCTCTTCACTTGAGCCTCCTTTGGTGTAGAATGAGGGCTCTATTTATAGTTTTTCTGGAGTGGCATAGCCCGTAAATAGGCGTGAGATCAAGGGCGAATAGGGAGTGGTTTGAATGGACGGCCGATATCGAATCCTTTGATCATGCACCGTTCGTTGGACATTTGAAGGCCCTAATGACGTTAGAATTCGATGATCTTGGGCTCGTTGGATTCGTCTCGTCGAGCCGTTCGATTCGAGTATAAGCTCGTCAAAATCGGAGACCGTTTGGTAACTCAAATTGCGGTTTGAACCTTCCAACAGCGCTTTGAACCTTTGATTCAGACTCATTTGGACTCGGATTGGGTTGATCTTGGTGTCGTTGGGTTCGTATTTCCGAGACGCTTAGTTTGACTATAAGCTCGCTGAAATCGGAGTTAATATGCTCCCAAAATTAATTTTTGAAGTTCCCAACCAGCTTTTGCCTCGAGATTTGTGCCCGATCAAGATAATTTTTGCGTGATGTATCAGTTGCCCCCCTATTTTTGGACGTTGAAGCTCCAGGAGTCCGAAAATACTTGCTCCAAACTTTTACATTGGCCGAATCGCAAAAAGTTCTGTTCCAAAAGTTGAACATTTGCTCAAACTTGATTGTAGAGGCCCCGTTGAGCTCCGAAAGCGACGAAATCGAGTCCGGAACGTCGAAAAACGTGTCCGGGGACCCTAAAAATGTCCAAATCGGACAGTCCGGGCCGAAAATCGAGCCCGGACACGTGTAGGCTGCTGAACCGGCCGGCCGCCGCTTGCCGGCGGCGGCTCCCGCGGAACCGCGCGGGAGGATTCGCGCTGGGCGCGGTTTGACCACGCGGAAGGAACCGCGGAACCTGGGCCTGGGCTGGATTCGCGTGCGCGGCTAGGTGGACCGAGCTTGGGCTGGTGGACCACGCCCACGCGTGGCTTGGTAGACCGCGGGCTTGTGCCTGCGCGGCAATGCCGCTGCTGCAGCTGCCGCCGGCGGTGGCCGGCTGCTGGCCTCGTGCGGCCAGCCGCGATCCGCATGCCACGCCCGCGGATTGATGCGCTGGTCGCGTCGTTTCGCGTGGCCGGTTGGCTGCACCGACCTAAGTGGGCCCCACCAGCCAAAAAGATGCATTTTTTGACCTTTTTGGGTCCAAAAAATTCAGAAAAAATCCCAAAAAATTCCAAAAATTTTTAGAAAAATAGGAAAATTCTAAAATGGCAATAACTCCCCTCTTTTCTCTCCAAAACCTATAAATAGGCCCCTTAGGCCTTGAGAAAACTTGCACATTCTCTTTCTTTCTCCTTCCGGTTCTCTGGCGGCTGAGGCTTCTGCTATTTGCGAGTTGAAATTTTTTCCTACTCGAATAGCACCCCTCTTCGCGCGCAGAAACCTACGGGATCTCCCCCTCCGGCTTACTGACGGCTGAGGCTTCCGTTATTTGCGAGTTTGGAATTTTTTCCTACTCGAATAGCGCCCCTCCTCGCGTGCAGAAGCCTACGGGATTTCTTCTCCTCCCCCACGGCTCTCTGGCGGCTGAGGCTTTCGCTATTTGCGAGCGGGAAATTTCCCCTGCTCGAATTAGCGCCCCTCCTCGCGCGCAGGAGTTACGGGATTTGAATGCCGTTTGAGCGGAAGTTTGCTGGCGATCGACAATCGAGTTGAAGCCCATTAGCAGTCAACAATCGAGTGTGGAGCCAAAGGAGAGAGTTTGAGGATGCATTGTAAGTAGCATTCGAGCGAGAAGCCGATGACAAGTAGTAGTCCGCCGACGAGCAGAAGTCCGACGACAGGAAGAAGTCCGACTTCAAGGAAAAAGACCGACGAAAATTCGTCGACAAGCAGGAGTCTGACGACGAGTAGAAGTCTGCTGACGAGCAGAAGTCCGACATCGGGTAGAAGTCCGCTGACGAGCAGAAGTCCGACGTCGGGTAGAAGTTCAATGTCGGGTAGAAGACCGACGATAATTCATCGACGAGCAGAAGTCTGACGTCGAGTAGAAGTCCGCTGATGAGCAGAAGTCCGACATCGGGTAGAAGTCCGCTGATGAGCAGAAGTCCGACGTCGGGTAGAAGTTCAACGTCGGGTAGAAGACCGACGATAATTCGTCGACGAGCAGAAGTCTGACGTCGAGTAGAAGTCCGCTGATGAGCAGAAGTCCGACATCGGGTAGAAGTCCGCTGACGAGCAGAAGTCTGACGTCGGGTAGAAGTTCTGTGATGACCCAGGTGTCAATAGTGAAAGGATTCGTCTGACATTCTGATCGAACTCCATTCCAGTTGCCTTGCTCGGACCTGAAAATTTTAACCACATATAATGAGCTTACAAGCCCAGTAGATCACCAAAGCCTACAACTGAAATCAAAGCACGGCGATGCTATCAATATGCATGTTAGTCAATCAAATCATATCAGTCGATGGTCAATGAGTCTATGCAATACGGAAATCCATCGTCAATGAAATCAATAGTCGATGCAGCGGAATCAAATCAGTAGTCAATGCAGTACGGAAATCAATAATCAATAATCACAACGGTAAAAACATCGATAAATCAATATTCCCAGCAATCAAATCAGTAAGTGACTGGAAGCCAATATCTATCCCTCGTAGCAGTGTCTATCAATCAGTATTATCAGTTCAATCAATCGTGTCATCTAGTCAATCCGTTGTATATATATCATTTATCAAATCAGTCAATCCAATTATTCAATACGATTTACTCAATGTCAATCTACAATATTCAATGACACTACGGCAGTCTCAATCAATAGTGCACTTTCCAGTCAATTATATCTATCGGCTCAAATCCCAATAAACAATCAAATCAATACGGCGAAAGATCAATTGAAATCAAATCAATACAATGAAATCATCAAGTCAATAGAAATCAATACAATCAGCTCCATAAAGAAATCTATCATACGATAAATCAAATCCATACGGCAATAATCCATTCAATCAATCAATCGATAATCGGCACAACGAATCAATGTATCAATATATCAATAACCTATCAGGATCTGTCGTATCAATAGTATCCATATGTCAATATCATATCTATCAATGTCAATATCGGTATCTATCAATCGATACAATCTATATCAATATCAGTGTCAATATCTATGAATCAATACGCAGAATCCATATCAATATTGGTGACAGTATCTATGAATCAATCAAGTCGAGAAAATCAATCGGAAAAGTAATACGATAAATCCAATCGGAAAAGCAATACGATAAATCAATAAAATCAATAAATCCATCAAATCAATCAATCAATCAAATCCAGTCTATACTATCAAGGCGATCAAATCAATCAGAAAAGCAATACGATAAATTTATAGTAGCAAGTCAAATCAATGCAGAATCAATGGTATCAATGAATCTATGAATCTATGCCGTCCATATTCATATCAATGTCAATAATCAATAATCAATAGTATCAATGCTCAATGATTAATCAATGAAATCAATGAATCCGTACGATAAGAAATCAATTCGATAAATCCAATCCATACGCATACAAATCCATACAATCCATATCAATAGTCTTACTGAACAAGTTCAACTGGTCATGTTGCTGTTGTAGAATCCGTTGCTGTTGTAGATCCGTACATTGGTCTATCAATAAGAGTCGTCACTCTTTTTGCCCGTCGGCCGCCCGTCGGCATATAAAACTCCTTATAACTCTCAATCGTTATATCAATGATCAATGGTTTAAAGGAAAGCCTGTCGGCCCACCATCCTGTACAGGTCAAGATCTATCTTCACCAATGTTCAACCAAGCTGTACTTGTCTTTCAGTAACAATCAATTCAATCAATAGTCAATGCAATAATCGATGCAATAGGCAATATTAAAGAAATCTAGAACAATCATATCAATAGTCATACACATCTCAATTCAATCTATCAATTCCAGAAAATTCGGAAATCATACGAAAATCGGGCAGCGTAACGGCAGTCGGTCAAATTTACACAAAAATCCTGCAAAAATACACGATTTCCAAATTCTTCCAAATTACAGTAGAATATCTATAACATCAATACAAGACTATTATTCTATAGAAATCAAATCAAATCAAGTCCTGATATTTTTCTATTCGATTAAAATCGCGTAGAATCAATTCCGACCGATAAAATCGTCGTAAAAAATACTCAAATCGTGTGTAATAATCATATCTATAACATACCAAAAGTTGTGCGGTGAAAGTCGTGTCAAATCAAAATCATGTCGAAAATTCGACTACGAAAACACAAAACAGATCACAACTCGGTCAAAACTCAATATCTTTGAAAACAGAAATAGGGTTCGGAGTCCTTACCACGAGATCTACACTTTTCCCAACAGCGACGTCGGACGAAAAGCGCTCCACGGCCTCCAAAACCAAGCTTTTCCTCTTTTCCCTTTCTCTTTCTCTCTCCTCAAAATATCTGATTTTATAAAATGATTTTCTCTCTCATCAAAACGAGCTGATTTTCTTATATCATAAAGCAGATCGGCCCGGCCGATCGCCAAATCGTCCCGGGACGATCAGACCAAAAATGATCGTCCTGGACGGTTCCCAGGACTATTTTCAGGCCGATATTTTCTACAGTGCAGATCGGCCTGGACGATCTCACTATCGTCCCGGACGATCCTGAGAGGAAAATCCAAATCAGAGAGGAACAGTAAGGGAACGAGGTCTCACAATCTCCCCACCTTAGAAAAATGTCGTCCCGACATTTCCTTACAGGTACGAGATAAAAACAACGCAAAACAAATCGATCCAAATCCAAATCCAACAAAACTCGTCGAAATCCATACAAACACACAACGCAATCAATCACATGTCATTCACTGTATGCAGAATTCATTCTATCAAACTATCAATCAAATCCTTTCACTACACTTGCTCTGATACCAACTGTGATGACCCAGGTGTCAATAGTGAAAGGATTCGTCTGACATTCTGATCGAACTCCATTCTAGTTGCCTTGCTCGGACCTGAAAATTTTAACCACATATAATGAGCTTACAAGCCCAGCAGGTCACCAAAGCCTACAACTGAAATCAAAGTACGGCGATGCTATCAATATGCATGTCAGTCAATCAAATCATATCAGTCGATGGTCAATGAGTCTATGCAATACGGAAATCCATCGTCAATGAAATCAATAGTCGATGCAGCGGAATCAAATCAGTAGTCAATGCAGTACGGAAATCAATAATCACAACGGTAAAAACATCGATAAATCAATATTCCCAGCAATCAAATCAGTAAGTTACTGGAAGCCAATATCTATCCCTCGTAGCAGTGTCTATCAATCAGTATTATCAGTTCAATCAATCGTGTCGTCTAGTCAATCCGTTGTATCTATATCATTTATCAAATCAGTCAATCCAATTATTCAATACGATTTACTCAATGTCAATCTACAATATTCAATGACACTACGGCAGTCTCAATCAATAGTGCACTTTCCAGTCAATTATATCTATCGGCTCAAATCCCAATAAACAATCAAATCAATACGGCGAAAGATCAATTGAAATCAAATCAATACAATGAAATCATCAAGTCAATAGAAATCAATACAATCAGCTCCATAAAGAAATCTATCCTACGATAAATCAAATCCATACGGCAATAATCCATTCAATCAATCAATCGATAATCGGTACGACGAATCAATGTATCAGTATATCAATAACCTATCAGGATCTGTCGTATCAATAGTATCCATATGTCAATATCATATCTATCAATGTCAATATCGGTATCTATCAATCGATATAATCTATATCAATATCAGTGTCAATATCTATGAATCAATACGCAGAATCCATATCAATATCGGTGCCAGTATCTATGAATCAATCAAGTCGAGAAAATTAATCGGAAAAGTAATACGATAAATCCAATCGGAAAAGCAATACGATAAATCAATAAAATCAATAAATCCATCAAATCAATCAATCAATCAAATCCAGTCTATACTATCAAGGCGATCAAATCAATCAGAAAAGCAATACGATAAATTTATAGTAGCAAGTCAAATCAATGCAGAATCAATGGTATCAATGAATCTATGAATCTATGTCGTCCATATCCATATCAATGTCAATAATCAATAATCAATAGTATCAATGCTCAATGATTAATCAATGAAATCAATGAATCCGTACGATAAGAAATCAATTCGATAAATCCAATCCGTACGCATACAAATCCATACAATCCATATCAATAGTCTTACTGAACAAGTTCAACTGGTCATGTTGCTGTTGTAGAATCCGTTGCTGTTGTAGATCCGTATATTGGTCTATCAATAAGAGTCGTCACTCTTTTTGCCCGTCGGCCGCCCGTCGGCATATAAAACTCCTTATAACTCTCAATCGTTATATCAATGATCAATGATTTAAAGGAAAGCCCGTCGGCCCACCATCCTGTACAGGTCAAGATCTATCTTCACCAATGTTCAACCAAGCTGTACTTGTCTTTTAGTAACAATCAATTCAATCAATAGTCAATGCAATAATCGATGCAATAGACAATATTAAAAAAATCTAGAACAATCATATCAATAGTCATACACATCTCAATTCAATCTATCAATTCTAGAAAATTCGAAAATCATACGAAAATCGGGCAGCGTAATGGCAGTCGGTCAAATTTACACAAAAATCCTGCAAAAAGACACGATTTCCAAATTCTTCCAAATTACAGTAGAATATCTATAACATCAATACAAGACTATTATTCTATAGAAATCAAATCAAATCAAGTCCTGATATTTTCTATTCGATTAAAATCGCGTAGAATCAATTCCGACCGGTAAAATCGTCGTAGAAAATACTCAAATCGTGTGTAATAATCATATCTATAACATACCAAAAGTTGTGCGGTGAAAGTCGTGTCAAATCAAAATCATGTCGAAAATTCGACTACGAAAACACAAAACAGATCACAACTCGGTCAAAACTCAATATCTTTGAAAACAGAAATAGGGTTCGGAGTCCTTACCACGAGATCTACACTTTTCCCAACAGCGACGTCGGACGAAAAGCGCTCCGCGGCCTCCAAAACCAAGCTTTTCCTCTTTTCCCTTTCTCTTTCTCTCTCCTCAAAATATCTGATTTTATAAAATGATTTTCTCTCTCATCAAAACGAGCTGATTTTCTTATATCATAAAGCAGATCGGCCCGGCCGATCGCCAAATCGTCCCGGGACGATCAGACCAAAAATGATCGTCCTGGACGGTTCCCAGGACTATTTTCAGGCCGATATTTTCTACAGTGCAGATCGGCCTGGACGATCTCACTATCGTCCCGGACGATCCTGAGAGGAAAATCCAAATCAGAGAGGAACAGTAAGGGAACGAGGTCTCACAAGTTCAACGTCGGGTAGAAGACCGACGATAATTCGTCGACGAGCAGAAGTCTGACGTCGAGTAGAAGTCCGCTGATGAGCAGAAGTCCGACGTCGGGTAGAAGTACGGCCTTGGGCAAAAGACCGATGAAAGTTCGTCGACGAGCAGAAGTCTGACGTCGAGTAGAAGTCCGCTGATGAGCAGAAGTCCGACGTCGGGTAGAAGTATGGCCTTGGGCAAAAGACCGATGAAAGTTCGTCGACGAGCAGAAGTCTGACGTCGAGTAGAAGTTCAACGTCGGGTAGAAGACCGACGAAAATTTGTCGACGAGCAGAAGTCTGACGACGAGTAGAAGTCTGCTGAAGAGCAGAAGTCCGACGTCGGGTAGAAGTCCTCTCCGAGGTTGTATGTCAGAACATTTGTTCGATGACATTAACATGTGTGGAAGAGGTCGAGAGAATCCACCAAGGATGTAAGACCTATCCGAGGTTGTATGTCGGAGCCCTGCTCGACGACGTTAACCTGTGTGGATGAGGTCAGGAGAATCCACCAAGGATGTAAGACCTATCCAAGATTGTATGTCGGAGCCCTGCTCGACGACGTTAACCTGTGTGGATGAGGTCAGGAGAATCCACCAAGGATGTAAGACCTATCTGAGGTTGTATGTCGGAGCCCTGCTCGACGACGTTAACCTGTGTGGATGAGGTCAGGGGAATCCACCAAGGATGTAAGACCTATCCGAGGTTGTATGTCGGAGCCCTGCTCGACGACGTTAACCTGTGTGGATGAGGTAAGGAGAATCCACCAAGGACTGAGCTACAATAACGATTATGTATTTGTTCGAGTCAAGGATATTAAAGTTCACAATTTTTGTGAATTTATCAATACAATTTTACTCGAAGAAGATAAGGAAATAAAGTCTTACTGCATTAAACAAAAGCATAGCTCCCTAAGACAGCTTAAGGAGGGAGAAGCTACAAACACCACAAACAACATTCAAATTTAAAGACAGACAATACTGAAGTCACACAATACTAAATACATACGATACTTAAAACAAGTAGCACTATTGTGCTCTACGCAATTAAAACTCGGCAAGGCGTTGACAGGCCCCCAGCAATGGTTCCAATTTCCTCCACTATTTGGCGATTGTTTATCGACTGCCTTTGTTGTCGATTCTGCCCCCCAGTCGGACCAACTTCATCTCGGGTTGGTGCATTCTTGATGAATTGTTGGAGATATCCTTGTCGGATCAGTCTCTCAACTTCTTCCTTGAGTTGCCAACATGCTTCAGTAGTGTGCACACGGCTACGGTGGAAGTGGCAATATTGCTCCTGGTTTCCGACATTGGGCTTCAAAGGGTGTGGCCATTTCACATTCTCCTGATCCCGGATGGCCATTAATACATTTGCTTGGGATGTATTAAGTGGTGTGTACTCCTTTTCTTGGCGAGGTTCTCGTCGTTGTGACGGAGACCTATGAGGTAGATTATTCTTCCCATGCTTTTTCTGATGTGAGAAAGAATTATCCATCCCAGGTGCACCTTTGCGCTTCCCGCTGATTTGCTCAAACTGTTTCCTGTGAGCATTTATAGCTTCATCCGCAGAGATTTGTGCCTCCATGCGATGGATCAAGTCAGCGTATGAATGGACGGTGTCTCGCATAAGGGCCGAATAGAAGGGGCCAGGACGAAGACCTCCAAGAAAGACCCCTCTGAGTAATTCAGGGTCTACTCCTGGAATCTGTCATGCTTCAGTGGAAAATCGTTGAAAATACTCCATCAACGATTCTCCCTCATTTTGGCGAATCCCGGACAGGTGGGAAGAATCCTTAGCAATTCTTCGATTGGCCACAAATTGTTCGACGAATACTTTGGCCAATCTGACAAAAGAGGGGATCGTTCCAGATGGAAGCGAGTAGAACCATGTTCGGGCCTGTCCTTTAAGGGTGGCGGGAAAGACCTGGCAGAGGAGCGTGTCTGATGCTCGTTGAATATGCATGATGGTTCTGTAGTAGTCGATATGCTAATATGGGTCGGTCGTCCCGTCGTAGGACTCAACGTTTGGCACTTTGAATCCTACCGGAATGGGGTGCTAAAGAATGGCTTCCGTTAGAGGTGATGATTCCTGGAAATTCCTCTGTCGGAGAGCATGCCTCACATCTCCTCGGGGGAACTCTTCCCGTACCAATTTTCGCAGTTCGCGACGTAGGACATTGTGAGGGAGTCCCGCAATGTGTGGTTGGGGAGAGCCTTCTGGGAGTTCCGAAAAAATGCGAGGATGTGTTGAACTCGCTGTATCGGCAAGTTCATCTTCCTGTTGTGATTGAGGATGTCCCCTAGGTGGAGGAAGGTGAATTTCTTCTTGACGCTGCTCGAATTGAACATCTTCAACCCTTGGTGGATCCCGAGGGTGAAGGATCTCTTCTAACGTCGGCTGTCGATCGTCTCGTAGGAGTTGAAGAATCTCATTCTGAAATTCTTCCATCTTTCGAATTCTTACTTCCAAAGAAGGCCCTGAGGTCCTTTCACCGGCAGCATTTTGCCCCCCGGGGTGCAAAGATACTGAGATTGGTCGTCTATGGTTAATAGACGAGTTTCTGGACTGACGAGAGTTGGAGCGAGAAGCTCCAACCAAACGACTGCAGCGCCTATTCACCATCGTAGCAGTACTCGAAGTGGTGGGATAGTTGTTCCCACAGACGGCGCCAAACTGTTGCGTGCGAGAATATACGCGGCGGTAGAGTTTGTAAATTCACGTCCTAGCGTTGCACGAGTATTTCGCACACAAACATAAAAGAGAAAGTGAACACCAAGATTTTTACGTGGAAAACCCAAGAAAGGAAAAAACCACGGGGTCTCGCCCAGTTGTAAAGTTCCACTAGTGTTTTCGTAGATTACAAATGGCGGATTTCGTCCCACAAGTTGGGATAATCCAAATACAATTTGTTTCTTCCACGAAATTTACAAAATTCTGCGAATTCTCTGCGTTTCCTGAAAATCCGGCAGAGTTCCGGCGTCTTCAGGCGGCAGGAAGAACTCCGGCGGCGGTCGAGGAGGTGAGGAATCTCCTTTTCCCCTTTCTCCTTCTTCTTCTGCGAATTCCTGGTGTTTCCCGAAAATCCGGCAGAGTTCCGGCGTCTTCAGGCGGCAGGAAGATCTCCGACGGCGGTGGTCGAGGAGGTGAGGAATCTCCTATTCCCCTTTCTCCTTCTCCTACTCTTCTCCTTCTCTCTCTTCACTTGAGCCCCCTTTGGTGTAGAATGAGGGCTCTATTTATAGTTTTTCTGGAGTGGCATAGCCCGTAAATAGGCGTGAGATCAAGGGCGAAGAGAGTGGTTTGAATGGATGGCCGATATTGAATCCTTTGATCATGCACCGTTCGTTGGACATTTGAAGGCTTTAATGATGTCAGAATTCAATGATCTTGAGCTCGTTGGATTCGTCTCGTCGAGCCGTTCGATTCGAGTATAAGCTCGTCAAAATCGGAGACCGTTTGGTAACTCAAATTGCGGTTTCAACCTTCCAACAGCGCTTTGAACCTTTGATTCGGACTCGGATTGGGTTGATCTTGGTGTCGTTGGGTTCGTATTTCCGAGACGCTTAGTTTGACTATAAGCTCGCTGAAATCGGAGTTAATATGCTCTCAAAATTAATTTTTGAAGTTCCCAACCAGCTTTTGCCTCGAGATTTGTGCCCGATCAAGATAATTTTTGCGTGATGTATCAAAAATAAATATTAAAATTGTAAAAGTCATCATAACCATGTTTTGATTAAAATATATTCTCAATTAATTTTTTTCCTAAAAATTTTGTTTATTAAAGAGTTGAAAATAAGAAAAATAAAAATAAATGTACGATCACTTTCTATATGAGGACACCGTATTATTGTTATGTATGCAAAAAAATTGACATAGGATATTTTCATTGAATTAATGGTCATAATAAATTTTAAAGTTGTAAGATTTTTTTTTTTAAGAAAAATGTAATATAATTTGTTTTGATCCATCATACTTTGCACTTATATTTAAATAAATTTAAAATTTTAAAAATTCATTTCTGATCAAATTATATGTACTAATTTTTTGGTGGGTGGGAATTAATAAAAAAGATTTTCATTTCATGCTAAACCCTTGCAAAATAAAAAATTCTAAATTATCCCTTGTATCATTAAAACAAAAAACAAAGAAAAAAAAATAAAATAAGCCTATAACCAACTATGTCTTGCTAAACTAAAAATGGTTTGCAAAAAAAATGTTCCATAAATATATCATATTGAAAAAAAAAATTTAATTCGTTGCTTGAAAATCAAAGGTCCTCTTTGCTTAGAGGCACAAATTTTAGGTTGACACCACTTATGTGCTTTGCAACGATTCATGAACTTTCATAATCATTTATTTTTTATTGAGACATTTAGAACAATTAAGACAAACCATCACATATATCATACACGTAAGACTCAAAATCAAAACATTTTGGTTGATAGTCAAATCTACGAACCAACAGTTCAAAATGAGTTGTATGAATATGAAAATCTAACACTTCATTGGAACAACTTTCTTGCTGCTTCTTAAAACAACTTTCTAGTACACAAAATTTAATTTTTATATTAAAAAGCTGTTTTAAGAAGCAGTGAAAAAGCCGTCCCAAACGAAGCCTAAAAGAGACATAACATAGCCGTTTTCAGCTATGTTTGTCGTGAGATTTGCTATGTTTTTTGGCTTTATTGTTAATCACTTCCATATAAGGGATTTTGCTTTTTAAAAACTCTTTCTTTGACCTTTTTTTAGATTTTTTTCCTTTTCGATTGCTGGCTTGTGAGGTCTTAAAGGATTTTTTTGATCATGTCTTTGATGTTTTTATCATTAAATACTATGCTCCTATAACATGAAACACTCTTTTGATCAATTTGGTTGTAGTAATTAATTTTCAGGTACTGTTTCATTCGCTTTTATATATGATGTGAAATGTTAAAGCTTTGCACGCCCTTTATGCTCTTAGCAGTTTGAAAATTTTATCTGATTGTTGATTCCTTACCATTGGTGGACTTGATTTCTGGATATGAACATTCAGATTATTTTTGTTACACTGGAAATTTATATGAAAATTTCAAATCGTTACTTGCAACATTTATTTTCAAGGGCGATGAGTTAAATTTTTTTTTTTAATGAGATGGAGTGGACAATTTGAGGTGTTATATGACTATTATTATGTGCGGACACCGGACATAGCTTATAGTCTAGAGGCGAATCAGGTGCAGCCACGTCATCTAGTACCGAGCAGTACCGAGCCACGGTACCGAGTAGGGGGTGACATGATTTATTTTCATTAGGCTCTGGATTGCGTTCGGTGTCTGCACAGAATAATTTGCCCTCGAGTTGAGTCCAATTTTTTTATTTAAATAATACACTAATTTTTGCATAAATGTGATGATATGAAGGATGATTATTTCTCATTTTGATGCAACCTAATGCTTAGTTGCCTACTAGGTGCTCCTGTTATATTAGAATGACTTGCATGGGATCGAGTAACCTAGAATAGGCACTCAACTCAGAAATCTCCTGGTCTGCACTTGATTGGGCCCCACTTAAGAGGCTGACACTCAAGTGGAGTCAAACACGGGTTGGAGGGTTCCCAACCGTACTCGTCCACCAACCAAATTATGCACGGTGTGATATTATTAATTTAAAATTTATTATCAATAAAATGCTAGTGGAAGCACTCAAATCTCTTAGGGGCTGTTTGGTTTGGATTTATTGTGGGATTTAAGTTGGATTTACGCTAAATCCAGCCAAACGGTTTTTGTGCGCGCGTTAAATCCTGGGATTCCGTAAATCCCTGATTTACGGATTTACGTCTTAAATCTTGGATTTACTAAATCCCTCGGTTCGGTGGATTTAATAGGATTTAACATGAGAAGTGCGCGAAAGGGAGAAAGTTAACTTCACATCCAGCGAGCTCCTATTCTTGCTTCTGTTCAAAATGTCATAACTTCCGATCCGACATGAAGGGAAAGTCGTCGAAGGAGCGAAGTTGAATAGCCACGAAGGAGCCGAAGAAGCGACGCCTGCAATCTATACACCTCCTGCGAAGCAACGAAGCCGAACAGCAACAATGAAAAGAGAAGATGAAAGGCAAACCCTAGACGCCTCTAAGTTATTATTGATTAACTTAATAAATATAATTTAAAATATTAATAATTAAGTAAATTAATTAAAAAATTGTAGTGCATAAATTAATTATCTAATTTTCTTAATTGTATAATTAGTAATTAAATATTAATTTGATTAGCTTAATTAATATAACTTAAAATATGTATTATTAAATATATAATTAATAGTATAAATAATAAGTAATGATTAATTTGAATTTAAAATGTCATTAAATTTAGAACACATTAATTTCTATTTTTAATTATAAATTTATTTTTAATTTATAATATATTTTTTTACATTTAAATCCCTAATTATCATAAATATTGAAATATATTACAAAAGAGTTTCTAAGAATTTAACATTTGACATATCAAACGGTTTTCAAGATTTAATCCATTTCAGATTTACTATTAAATCTCAAATTACAGGATTTACTAAATACCACCGAAGTTAAATCCCACTCGTTGCCAAACAGTCCCTTAGAGAGAACAAACACACGCACAATCCCGATTCTTCAACATCGTTGATCAATCAGCAAAATGTCCCGGCGGTCTCATTCCCACTCGCCGGCGGGATCCGAAAATGCCATAGCCGCCCGCTTCCCCCAACCAAATACTTTTTACACAGAAACTCCATCGCAAACTTCTTCTCCACTTTGCGATCCACATCGTGCAAAAACACATCGGTAAAACCCTCCCCCTTCCGCTCCCTCGCCATCACCGCCGCTGAGTAAATCGCCCCCATCCTCCCCGGCGCCTCCGCAAAATACCCTTTTGGTGCGTCAATCATAATCAAATCCCACTCCATCTCATAAACCTCGCCGGGCAGATCAGCCAGCGCGAGCCGGCACCGACGATTATCCCTCAGCCTCGCTTTTGGGGGCATGCATTCCGGCTCCTTGCGATACGATTTCATTAATTCATTGGCCTCCGAGAGCTTCGTCGGGTATCGGACGTTATGGGCGCGGAGGGAAGGGGATTTGCGGAGGACGGATTTGAACCAAGAGGGGTCCTCTTCGAGGAAGAGGGTGGTTCCGCCGGAGTTGAAGGCGGACCACATGGGGGAATCGTGTCCGAGGCCGAAGACGAGGAAGTTGCAGGGGGAGCGGCGGCGGAGGACGTCGAAGGAGACGCGGATCTCGGAGAGTGTTTGCTGCGGAACGATTGGGGAGGTGGCGTAGTGGAGGAGGGCGGAGCGAAGTTCGTCGGAGGAGGGTTGCTGGAGGACGGGTATGAATCTGAGAGGGAGACTGGTTTGGCGCAGGAACGGCGGGTTGAGGGCTCTGTTACAGGAGTCAGTTAGACTGAGCTGACGAATTTGAGTTCAGCATTAAACTTCGAAGAAATCATCAAATTTGTCATAATTTTCCCAAAAAAAAATCATCATATTAAATTAAATTATTTATTATTTATAAATAAATAAAAATAGGTCTAATAGCGACTGAGAGCAAATTTTAAGAAAAAAAACTGCTAAAATTTAAATTATGTAAAGAAGCATAATTTTACAAAATTTTAAAAAGAGACAAACTAATTTTAAAAATGTTAAAATATTTGATGCACAAGAAAAATGCCAAAAAGCAAAATTGTATGGCTTGTTTGCCTCTTTTTGATTTTTTGTAAAGTCATACTCCTTATCATTTAAATTTTGACAATATTTCTTCTTAAAATTTTATCATCGTCTGAGATATTGGAGGTGACAAAATAAAAAAAGTTATATATACAAAATTATTATTATGAAAATTTAAGAAAATTTTAAATTTAAAAATAAAAAAAATTATTTTAAATTATTTCTAATTTAAGTAAATTAAAATATTAATATTTTTAAATAACAACATTAATTTTCTTCTTCATTAAAAAATAGTTAAACAAAATTATAAACTAAAAATATAAGAAATTTATAAAATGTTTAAATTAAAATTTCTCTCCCCACCAACTCCTTTCTCCCAGTTCCTCTCATTTCCCTCTCCTCTGTTCACTATCATCTCTCTCTCCTCTCACATTCTATCCCTCAAAATGAGTGATTTTTTTAAAAAAGAAGCGAACTAGTATGAAAGAATAACGAATTTCATTTAATGAAATGCATTATTCACCAAATTATTTGACGCATTTCATTGAATGCGTCATTTAGTACTATGACGCATTGCTATCATTTCACATAACTGCCTGGGGGTATGCGGGGTAATTGAGCCAAATGATTTGGTGCATTCTATTCTACAGAATGCACCAAATCATTTGGCGCGCCAATTCTTTTGACTTATTTGCTCCTTTTTAAACTTTAAAACTTGCATGCTGCTACAAATAAAATATATAATTTACATGCTAATTCTTAAAAATAATCCAATGAGTAGAAATGAACATGCGAACCCTAAATTCGCCAAAACGTTTGGCAACTTCATCATATTTTTTAAGAATTTGTTAAAAGTTTTGGTATTTTAGCTAATCAGCTCCTTTTAGGTGTTTTAGCTAATCAGCTCCATTTTAAATTTTATATTAATCACACTCCTCATAATTTACTATTAACATACGCTCCATTTTAAAAAAATCCCAAGTAATTTATCTACTTTTTTTTTTTCATACGTCTAAAAGTTTTAATATTTGTTTTATATTTACTATATTAACTTACATCAAAATATATGTATTAAAAAATATTTTCTTTTTAAAATAAATTTATGTTGGTCATATTTCATGTAATTTAAATTTTAAAATCTTCTATAAACAAATATATAAAAATTTACATTTACTACATATGCAAATAGATACAAATTTTGTGATATCGTTATGTAAATCTATACATATATAGGGAAAATGTAGAAAATTAAAAAACCTTTTAGGTGGCCAATTAATTTTATTATAATTATTATTATTTTACATTTTCAGTGGTTATCCAAACAAAACAAAGCAAATTTTATCTTTGGAGAGGACAGACTATCATTTTAGATATCATAAATGATAAAATATTTATGTATTATTTTGAAACGTAGAGATTTAAAGTGTATTATCTTTATTTTTTATTCTCAACATCTAATTTATATAACTGAAAATCATTTATTTATTTAAAATATGAACGAATTATACAAAGTTGTGGGATAATAAGAGCTTCTATATTATTAAACTTCTAATAATTTAATATTGATTAGGATAATAATAGCATAAACAGTATTCAATTAGAATAAATTTTCATTAAATAAAGAGTGCTAATTGTTCACTTAGAGTTGGTAAAAAATATTCATATAAAACGTTAAATAAAATCAAAATTATGGAGATTAATTTCAATTGGGACATTTTTTTTTACTTTTAAAATAATTTTCTAGTATAAAAATTTATAGTTTTAAAAAAATTATACTTAAATACTGTTTTAAAAAATAGTAAGAAAATGGTCCCAAATAATTGGAGAAATTATTCCGCGATCACACCAAATGCTGTCCGGAGACTAACTAGAATGAGTCACGTCGGTACCGCGACTCGGTACTGTTTGGTACCGCTCAGTACTGCGACTTGATACCGCTCAATACCGCGCTTGGTATTGCTGACATGACTCATTTTGATTTATCTCCAGATAGAGAGCTACGTTCGCCATCCGCACAGAATAATTTCTCCAAATAAAACCAAATTTCATTTGAAACAATTTTCTTCGTGCTTTTTATATCAACTTTCTAGCACAAATTTTTAAAAACTGCAAAAAAAATCAACCAAAAGAAAAATTATTAGGTGCAGAGTGCGCACCGTCCGCACAAACATTGGATTTCTAGCGGTACCCAGCGGTACCGAGCACCCGCTAATGCTAATTGTGGCGGACGGTTCTTCCCATCCGTTCTCCGCACCTAATAATCTCTCCAACCAAAAGCTGTCCCAAAAGACACCTAAAGAGTTAGTTGGCCCCTTACATATTTCCGGCGAAGCTTTGCAGTATGAGATCGGATAATAGGAATGCCCCAAGCAGCAGAAGTGCCATTAGAACGGCTAAGATCCACCGCGTCACCGGCAGCTTCACCATGGCTCTCTCTCTCTCTCTCTCTCTCTCTCTCTCTCTCCTTGTCTCTAGCTCTCTCTTCTCTACTGGGCGTCTACTTTGCAGTTCGTAGAGCCTTCAAATAAATAAAGGGAAGGCGGGACTTGGCAAGTAGAACTCATTCCAACTTCCAATTAACTACTGTAAAAGCCCAGTCAAAATGATAAATGATTAATTCAGAAAAAAATATTGCGACTTAAACTATATATCTGATATTTATGAATTATATTAATCCTAACGTAGCATAAATTTAATGACAGTTGATTCGAATGAAGAATTTGACATTAATTTTCCTTTATTTTAACCGTATAAATGAAAAAGATTATATCGTAACATAATAACGTAAAATGCATCGAGGTGTCCTTAAAAAATTTCTAAAATATTAAAAAATAATAAATAAAAGTTTTTGTGTTTAAAAATTAAAATCAAGATAGATGATTTTTTTTATATATATACAGTAGAATTTGAAGGATATATTAAAGTATTAATATTAGGATAAATACATCAAATTTGAAGTGAATTTGAGTACAAGTCACACACCGATAAGTTTGAAATGAGCTTTTTTAAAGAAAAATTATTCTGTGCGGACGCCAAACATTATAAATAGACCAATAGAAATGTGTCACGTCACCCTTTTACTGTACCGCGGCTCGGTACTGCCGCTCAATACCGCTCTATGCCACTCGGTAGCATTTGGTACCACTCTATACCGCTCGGTATCGTGACATCCGGACGTAGAGTTGCGTCTGACGTCCGCACAGAATAATTTCACTCTCTCTCCTTTTCAAGAGTGCAAACGACAAGTATTAGAACTGCATGGAAGGAGAGAAAAATAAAGAAAATTGATATTTCAAAATTTCAAGGAAATCAGAGAGGGTATTGAAGTGAGCTGAAGAGTTTGATAATAGCTTTGAAGAACTTCATAAATGCCTATGAAAGCATATATATATATATAGCCTCATATGTATCTCCATGCAACCTCAAGAATGACATCATGATATATTATTTATAGTGACTTGCACGTTTGTGACTAGCTAAGGACAATAATGATGACTATTTAGCAAGGCTAGATTGGCAATGATTATAAGTAATTTAGGTGAGCATTAGTAGCAAACTAATGAGTAGCTTGGCAGTCGATGAAGCTTTGGAATTTAAGATTTTATGGCTAAACTATCATACAAAAGGCAGTGGCTAATGAGAGTGATCCTAAGATAGTAACTTGATTGGCTTGTTAGGGATTAGTTGAATATATATAACAGAACTTGAAAAGTGGTAATTCATGCATGCCATCACAACATGCTCAAAGAGCATGGATGAGCTTAGGGTACGTGTTAAAATAACTTGAATTAAGCAACTAATGAAACATGCTATAATTTCTTAAACATGATAATTAATATGATAATTGATTAATTTAAAGAAATGTTTGATTTAGTGGGATTATTCATTCTTGAATAAGATATCGGAGGCTTGCTTGAGAAGGTATTGAGCTCCATGTATTTGATTGGAATGGAACATGATCTTAGTGAATGAGATATTTTCTCTGGAGAGAGTCCCAAGAGGCAAATGCTTATGGTCAATCCTAGAGGAACACTCAATAATGTATTTGATAAACCCATTGTCAGAAAGCATTACATAGTCAAATAATTATGATCAAAGCCCATAACAATTAATGTTAGATCCATATATAGTGCTAAGTTTACATCAAGGTTGTAAGTGTATTTTAAAAATTACACTAATTTCTATTTATTTTAAAGCACTATAAGTGGCATACACATGATGTTGACGTGAACACTTTGGTTCATGAAATATGATCAGTGCTCCTTCATTATTAATTGTGAGCACCATGAAGAGATCAAGGACTATCATAACTAGAGACTCTTAACAAGTGAGTGAAAGAGCCAATATATAGTACTGGTGCGTCAATGGTGGATATATTGTGGTTAGCTCCTACTATGCTAGATGCAATCAGGGAGAAAAAGCGTCAAAATGGTGGAGGTGGTAGAGAAGGAAACAACAATGGAAGTTGTAGAAACTACTAAGGAGAAGTAAGAGTCTAGAAGACTATCAAATTTTTATTTGGTTATTTATTTGCTTGAGTACATAAGGCCAAGATAAGCTTTTTTGCTTTCAAAAAACTACCATTTTTTTTCTTAATTTTAAATGTTTTTTGCTTCAAGATCTATCGCTACAAAATATCTTATGAGCTTTTGTAGAGGATAGATCAGAGATAATACGATAAATATTTTTAAGCAAAGGAATAAGCAAGTAAAAATCATCTAAGAAAACTTCTTATAATAGATTAGCACCTTATTGGTGCACTTATATAAATAAATAAATATTATTTAAAATGAGCACATTGATGATGACAAAGTCCAATATAAATAAAATAGCAACTAATTAATGCAATATTTTCAAATAAATTTAAAAGTGATTAATACTCAATTCTTATTCAGCCCAATTGTTTATCTTTTTTTAGCTTTAAATTATTTTAGGATTTGAGTGAATTTAATCATAAATTCGTACTTATAGATAACCTCTTGATTAAGCTCTTAACCAATAGGCTATATAAATATAAATGACTATTCACTCTATAATCAACAAAATAAACTCCCACTTGCTATTTATAAGCATGTCATGCAATCAAATAAATTTAAAATAATAAATGAAAGAATGTGTCAATAGGCATGCCCCCTTTGATTTCCACAAAACCTTTCCATAAATAATGACACATGGCACTAATCGCATATTTTTGAATAAAAAAACTAATCATCTTCGTACCATTTCTATGGCACGCGGATCTCCGTTATTTGCTAAATATTTTATGTCTAAATCAAAAACATTAGGCACAAACGTTGAAATTTTTTTGAATAAAATATCAACAAAATTTATTATTTTGCTTTCCGATTAAGTTTAAATGTCCTCATTCCTTTTTGCTTGCATAAACTTTGGATGAAAGATCATGAGTTATTTTAATGTTTCATTTTAATTTTTAAATAGGAAAATTTTCTCTAAATTCAAAAATCCTTGTATTTAGGATGAGCATAATATATACAGATAATAAATCATTCTTTTGTTTTATTTATTTTCATCTCAAAATAAAATTAAGAATTTGAAAAGTTATCACTGACTAAATTTTGTTGATGATATCACTAAAACAATACTAGGCATTTATCACAGGCACAACGATTGAAAATTAACTTACTTATTGTAATAAATTGATTTTTATGCTTGCCTCATGATTATAATTTTAATTGTCACAAACGTTATTTGCGACCATGAATTAACAACCAATCGAAAATAATTACTATACTGCTACCACGAATTGAAGACATTTAAAGATGCGAACAATATTGTGGTTACTTGATGTGGCGATTGTTAAACAATCCTTGATGATAATTAATCCATATATTGACTATGAAATTGTGTCCAATGGCAATCACAAATCAATCTCAAAATTGATTGATCAATTTATAATTAAAAAAAAATCAAAATATGATGCTCAACACCTAGCCTACTTTTAAGTGTTTTTCATTATTCAAATAAAATTTTAATAACGAACAACACTTTTTTTTTTTTTTTTTTTTTTTTTTTTTTTTTTTTTTTTTTTTTTTTTTTTTTTTTTTTAACAAAAAACATAACTATATTAAAAAACCAAAGCGATTACAAAATACAACAGCGATAAATCGACCAAAAAATGAAAACGACAAGCTAAAAATGGGCTCAGTAAGCAGTCCAAGCATCCAACGTCCAAGCCGCCCCGCACGGACCATCCAGAAATAATCGGTTGCCACCAGCAAAACGACCGGGACGCGAAGCCCGACCACATCATTGTCCTCAGCCAGTCGTAGCATCCAAACGAAAAATAGAGCCAAGCCTTTGACAAAAAAATCAACGAAACGAACATCCAGAAAACTTTGCAAATCATCGTTTACGACGACCACGCCCCCAAAACTTCCCTCGGGAAGCAATGGAAGAACGAGCCAGGGAAAAATCATTATCCGACTCAGAAAAATCAGAATCCTCCGACGAATCATTCAACCAATTGTTCTGCTCCCTAATCTCTTTACCCGAATACTTCCCCACCAAATCAGCCAATACATGAGCATCAACCGCTTTTACAGGAATCTCAACAACACTTGTCCCTTCCTCAACAATCAACGACGGGCTCAAAACTACCACCCTACTCGGCTCCACACCAGCAAACAAATCAACCCCAGCACCACCTTCCTCGACCTCTGTCACCTTAACAGCCCCAAAAGAATTCAAATCATTAGAAGGTAAATTATCAGAAATATCAACATTCTTATTATCCTTATTAATTTCCGTCACCACAGCAATAGCCGAAGACTCAAGAATCATTCCCTGCCTAACACCTCCATCCAACACTGGATCGAAAGGTAAAGCAAAGGGGGATAAAGAGGATTTTTCCGCAGCCAGAGGCGCACCGATACCCAAATGCAAATCCACAGAGCCATCCAAATTCTCCTGAGGCAAACCAATATCTGTAGCACAACCCACAGGATCAACAGAACGCAGATTTTTTCCCACAGAAGTAACTTCATCAACATTAACCACATCATCATTAACACCCTTGTTGTCATTCACACCACCTAAATGAATTTCCACAGGGCGTTCCGCAACAGAAGCCGGAGCAAGATCAGAACTGCATTTACCAGAAATATGCCCCAATTTTTTACAAACATCACAAAAATGAGGAAAATCATCAAAAACCACCTCTTGAGCATACCCTAATAAATCAGAACCTAACCAAACTAGTTTAGGATAATTTTTTGTAATATCGATTTCAACTAAAACACGGGCAATCGAGGGACGAGATCCAACCGACGTAGCTTCGTCGATTTTCAGAGGTTTACCAAATAATTCCCCCAATCCAAAAAGGATCCTCGGAGCAAAAAAATGCGGTCGGAGATGAGGAAAAGAAATCCATATCGGTATGGTCGGCGACTCAACACCGATATCCAAATTCGGTGTCCACTTCGTAATTTTTAGAAAACAATTGAAAATCAAATAAGAACGATGACAAAAAATTCTGCAATAGTCCAAATCATTTTCCAATTTAATCAAAATATGGGTAGAGTCCAGGACAGTAACTGAAACATCACCCTTCAACTTTAGGTTAAAAAAAAATTTTCTTATAGCATCAAGAGGAGGCCGTTTACCCGGAAAGAAGCCAACTAAAGAAAACCTAAAAGGTTCCGCTAAAGCCCTAATTTCATCATCCGAAACCAACAAAGCAGGGAGGCCACGGAAAGTAGACCGTTTCAGATCAGGAAAGGAAGAAGTAGAACCCGCAAGAGCTTGGAGAAAGGACTTAGGATGAGAAACCCCACCAAAAAACCCAGGGTCTCTCAAAAGAGACGGAGGCATAACGAAACAGCCAGAAGAAAAGACGAGAAAAAGAAGCTAACACCTAAGAGAGCAAGAGAACAGAGTAGGGAAAACTTTCCTGAGCAAACCGACCGTGAAAAAATGCCCCCGCCGGCGGGGGAAGGCCACGCCGCCACCACACAAAAACCCTAGGGTTTTCGCAGAGCCAGAGCTTATGCTCATGCGCATATGTGTATATAGGGTAGGCCTAATAACGAACAACACTTTAAAATAGAGAAGAATATGATGAGCCAATGTTCATTTAAGTTTTGAAATATTTCTTGAACTTCTAGATATTATCATACACTTGCAGGAATTAACTTCCAAGATAATAATTAAGATGATTATAAATAACATTTTAAAGATAAAAATATTGCTAGTGCATAATCTTTAGGTCATTGTATCAAATGATTGCATCATTTGCCAATATTTGCTTATCATATCAAGTTCTCTAACAAACTTTCTAACTTTTGAGTACTTTTCGCGGTGTCAATTAAACACAACAAATGGATGCTAAAAAAACACAATACAATAAATTGGAGTTATGGGAACACAGAACAATGATGGTCCGACTATGGTGATCAAATTATCACAATCTAACAATGTTGGTTAGATGCTACTGGTTTGTTGGTGGCGGGTGGTGATCCTTCAATGGTGATTCAACAATAATGGTGCAACAACAGCGGTATGGCAGCTAGGCTCTCTGATTTCATGTCAAGGTCCAAGCTCAAGCTTCATTATGCATCCCTTCGTTCATGTAGTGAGTCAAAGTCTGTGTTGTAATAACCTCAAGTTTAAATTTCAACAAATTCTTGAAAATTATCTAAGGGAGCGATATGATGTTGTGGTTGTCTTGTGCGGTGTCGCCAAGCTCTCATGTTTTCTGGTATTTGAATGGGAGCAGCGATGTTGAGGTCTTAAGTGCCACGACTATGGTCTAAAATTTTATATTTTAAAATAAAACTTCTAAAACCATTATTACAAAACCCTCACACACTATCTCTCCCTCTCCATTCCATGCCCTGGTCAACTTACCTATTGATACAAGATGAAGTCTAGAACTAAATTAAATAACAACAGGTAAGCTGACCAGAGCTAATATGAGGAAAATGAAACAAAGTAATACTACACTTTCTTAACAATATAAGCACTGATCATAGATATCTGGTTACAGAAACAAAATCAGAAGTGGATCAAGAAAAAATTACCTTTAGTTGAAATCATCACTAGAGAAGAAGAAGACTTGAATACTGGACCTTATCAAGCACCAAAGAAGTAATTACAAGGTAGATTTAAGTGAAGTATTCAATAGAAAATTTCTATTCTTGAATCAGATGCAAGCTTCATCATAGAGATATGATAAAGACAAATATGTTCGTATTCTAGTTTTATTGGTAAAACTAATTTTTTATTAACTACAATTACACCAAACAACCAACGCACATTGTGTAGCACCAAGAACTTAAAAAACTACATTCCAAAAAGAAGAAAGAATGAGGAATCAAAAAGAAGACGAGGCGTTGATAATATTAAAAGTCATAAAACAGGATTAGTGTAGCTGTTTTCTCTGAATAGCCATACATGAATCATCTCGATCGGTAATGGCAAATGTGGTTGCCTGAGAAACTACAAACCATCCAAACAAATTCTTCATCAGATCACCTTTTTTTATTACAAATAAGATAATCATGAGGCTCATCATGAGGCTCTTATACTCACGTTTCAAAGAAATGATAGCCTGAAGCCGCACATCTTCATGAAAATATGTAGAATACTTCACTAAAATATTGCTAAAGAAACCATGAGTGCATTCTCGAAGTGCAATGTATTCTAATGCAAATCCCTGAACGAAATAGGTTTGGGATAATCAACTTTGTCATACGCATCAGTTTTCTTAAAGCCTACACACCCGTGCGCCTTACTAGTTTGTTGTACAGATGAATTTTTAAACATTTTTGTAACATGTCAAATAATATTCATATATATTGAAAGTGCTGATATTTTTATGCCTATGTATCTCAAAAAATGTAATAATGGAGAGAAAAGAAAAAAAAAACATGGCTTATTATTGATTCTTTATGTGCATTCAGACAGATGTATAAGGGCTTACACACCTATATAATTATCCATCTGTGCGTAAGATATAATTAAATAAATGTGAACAAATTGAAGTATAAATGGAAATGAAGGCATAAAGGGTAAAAAGAAAATATGAATAAGTGAATGAATAAATCAAAATAAAGGGATAAGAGGTGTAAAAAGAACTATTGAATATCCTAAAATAAAATATTTTTAATATTATTTTTTTTTCATAATATTGCATTCATAGTATTATGCACTAATTAATAAATGCTTATACCATTATTTTTGACATGCACTTAGTTTTCATATTGACACTTTATTTCATAGTCTCATAACACAATATATATTAGTTTATATAAGCATATTTTACTGTTCATAAAAGCTATATTTTTTTATATATTGAATTCTATAGTAGATTTTGAGTGACATAATGAGCTAATATTATTCACTCTACTTTACCCACGTTTGCTATTTTCAAAGAAGTCAAGGCTCCACTTGGGTAGAGGAGAAATTATTACATCCGGTCAAAAAGCAAACGGTTCGAATGTATACTGAGCAATATCGAGTCCAAAATACTGAGTTTTAGGTGACGTGGCGCGTGGTTATTGGTCTCTGAAAGCATTCGGACACCGGATGTAATAATTGCTCTGGGTAGAGACTACTAAAACATGCTAAGGCACTGATTATAGATAAATTCATTATATTGACCTATTTTTTGACAATCTTGATGAGATATATATGTTCTGACGGAGAGAAAGATTATATCATGATTGTTGTAAAAAACTATTTTTTATTTATAGTTTGGTGAAGTAAATAAGAAGTTGCTAATATTTGACTTACTATTTATTTAATAATATAGAAAATACTCAATATCTATAAATATTGAAAAAAAAATTCTTCCAATTAGATCTTGAAAAATAAATCAATTGTTATAAATTCAATATAATATGACCTGTTTTAGTATAGCGATTTGCATCAGATCAGGCCGTGATAGTCAATTGATTGTTTCTAAGAGTACTCACTCTTAAAAGGTATAACTAAAATCTAAAAAACTCAACTTGTTGATTCGTATTGATCCTCTTTTTTATGTACCATTTTTTCTTGTATTGATGTACTTTAATAGTGTCAAAAGTAAATAATTTTAGGCTTATTGGATTTGTATTGTCAAGATAAAAAAAAATTGATAATAGCTAGACATGCAAAATTTAAATACCAATCAGTCCTATAATATAAATAACCTTATCTCATTGATCATTTTAAGAATATATGTATATATATCAAAGATAATATTGATAATTGTTGTAGGAAAATTGATGGGAGGATTGTGATAGAAATCATGTAAAAAAAAAAAAAATGGGTCAAAAAGTCATAAGTCATACCTTATGACTTTATTAATAAAAAATAAATAAATAATGAGAGTTTAATTTTAAAGTTGAATCTAAATAATTCAAAAAAGTGTATTGATGAATGATGATGACGACATTAAATACAAAAAGAAAATTAACCAACATATGTAATGTTTTCAAATAAACAAATAAAGGCCGGTTTAGACTCAATACTCATCCTGTCAAATCGTTTATCTTATTTACCCAAAAAAATCGTTTATCTTTCTTTGGAAGTTAATTATCATTGACTACTCTATATAATTATAGATATTATTATTATTATTGTTTACATCATATAAATAGAAATAATATAAAAAGTAATGCTGATCACTATGAAGCTAAGAACGAGACAATAAAATATAAATCACACTAGCTGATTAATGATATCCAACATCACACTATTATTATTATTTTATTAATATTGTTATGTTCTGGAATATTAACCGCGCGCGTTAGAGAAATAAAAAGTTTAACATCTTAGTTTTGTACGAATATTCAGCAAAAAATCAGATAAAACAGAATGGTGTAGCGTTCATAAGAGACGCCAACATTTTTACGTGGAAACTCCTAAATAGGGGAAAATCATAGGGCTTGGCCCAATTTGAATGAATCTACTAGTGTTTGCAGTCGATAACAAATGATGTCCTTCATTTGGGGAAATGCCTTGGCTTGATGTAGCAAATATTCATCATATAGAGTGCTTTACATGGTGGAAGTTGTTATAATCAGTATTGACATGCTTGTTTGGTTGGGAGGACCATAGTCAGCGGGCGATGGAGGTCGGAAAGATTGCAGCTTGGAGGACTGTAGTCGGAGAAGGACGGAGGTTGAAAGGACCATAGTTGGCGGGCGATGGAGGTCGGAAAGACTGTAGATTGGCAATAGAGCTCGGAAGGACCATAGTCAGTGGGCGACGGAGGTTGGAAAGACCGTAGTCTGGCGACGAATGTTGGAAGGACCATAGTCGGCAGATGACGGAGGTCAGAAGGACCGTAGTCTGGAGACGAAGGTCGAACGAATTGTAGTCGCTGGCGACGAAGGTCAGGAAGATCATAGTTTTAGTGACGGAGGTCCAAAGGATTGTAATCAGCGAGCGACGGAGGTCAGAAAGGCCATAATCTGACAACGGAGGTCACAAGGACCATTATCTGGAGACGAATGTCCGAAAGATCATAGTCAAGCAATCATTATTGAGAGGAAATTCGACGATAGTCTGTGGCTGAGCATAAGTCCAACAATAATTTGTGGTGGGGCAGAACTCCGGTAATGGTCGATGGACGGATGTAAATCCGGTAATAGTTGGTGGCCGAGCGGAAGTCCTGTGATGGCTGGTGGCCGGGCGCAAATTCGACAATAATTGGTAGCCGGGTGGAAGTTCGTGGACAATAGGTGGTCGAGCGTAAGTCCAACGACAATCCAACAATATTCGGAACTCGAATGGTGGTCAAGGAGGAGCTTGGTGGTATGAGAGATATCAGATTTCTCTTCCTCTCATCTCTTCTCTCTTCCTTGCCCCCATGCTTCCTCCCTCGCTTTCTTCTCCCTCAATGAAGAATGAGGAGTCTACATATAGTTTTTTTTAGAGTGACATGACCAATAAATAAAGAGAAGATCAAGGTAATATTGGGAGTGTTTTCAATGGACGGCTGATATCGACTCCTTTGATCATAGTCCGTTTATTGAATATTTAAGTGCCTTAATGATATCAGAATTCTAAAATCTTGTGCTCATTGGACTAGTTTTGTCAAGCCGCTCTATTCAACTATAAGCATGTCACATTTGAAGTTTGTTTGGTCATTCAACCTATGATTTGAACCTTCCAAATGCGATTCGGGCCTTCTATTTCGATTCACTTGGACTTGAATCGGGTCGAATTTGGTGTCCTTTGGTTAATCTTTTTGAGACGTTCAGTTTGACCATGCATAAGTGTGTTGAAATCAGAGTTCGGATGGTCCCGATTTTAATTTTAGAAGTTTTTAACTTAATTTTGCCACGAAATTTGTGCCCGGTCAAGATAAATTTTTGATGATATATCAATAATAATAATAATTATTATTATTATTATTATTGTGTCCTTTGGCAGCATATTAATATAAAAATATTCAGCTGCTAAGTCAAATATTTCAGCTGACTCGCATCTTAAGAAAAACATCAAGGAATCAAAGATGAATTCCACTAATTGATTTTTTTTTTTTTTGAAATTATTGCTAAGATTCTGAATTTGAAAATTGCAAATATCAAATTTAATTATATTTTGATATTCATCTTTTTTAAATAAAGTTATAATCATAAAAATTAAAATAAATAAATAAATAAAAGACGGAGTCATACACCACAGAGAAACATCTAATTAACAGACATTAATCATAATATTATAATATATTCATGAAAACAAACGAGCTTTTCTTTGAATAAAATAAATTTGTATAAAACCGTCTCTTATAGGGGTATCAATTTATGACAAGATCCAAAATCTCTGATTTGAATCCGACCCAAAAATTTTAAATTCGGATCAACCCATTTAATAAACCGAGCCGGTTTCAAATATAATTTTTTGACCCGATTTCAATACCCAACCATTCCAACAGCAACCCAAAGCCAACCTGCGTGCATCTTTTCTTCCTTCATTGGCTTCACTCTATTCCCTGCAACTTGCCGATGTCAGTGTCTTGTTGTGGAAAAATTATTATGTCCGGACAACATACCAAGCGGTATTGTTGTCGGTACTGACCACGATACCGAGCGCCTAGTAATGTGGCATATTTTTATTAGTCTTTTGACACATTCGGTATCCAGACACAATAATTACTCATTTTAGTAACCTCCCAGTTATGTCATCGCACAGCTCTCCGATCCGCGAATCCACTCAAGATGTAACTGCTCTCTCTCTCTCTCTCTCTCTCTCTCTCTCTCTCTCTCTCTCTCTCTCTCTCTCTCTCTCTCTCTCTCTCTCTCTCTCTCAATATGCATTTTTAATTAAATTGCTCAAAAAAGAAAAGCAAAGTAAACGAAACATAATATATAATGAATAAAGTTATTTGATGCGTGTAAAATGAATGCATGAGATTCTTCTTATTTTGTTTGGCTTGAAGTAGGAGTGCAAATAAGTTGATTGGAGTATCTATATTAGTTAAAATCTTTATGGGCTTGAGTTCGACTGAATTGCTTGATCTCTTGACTCGATTGTTGATCTCAATTTTCTAATATTTAATTTCATATTTCAAGTTTTTTAGAATTTTTACTTTAAATATAGAATTAATTTAAAAAAGTAACACATGTTATATAATGCTAATTTAAATTAATTTTTAAATATATTTTTAGTTAACCAAGTAGTTCAACAAGTTTATGACTTGAACCTGGTTGAGCTTGACCTAGAGCTCATTTAATATATTAACTTGAGCATAGACTCGAGCTCAAACTCATGGCACAATTCATTAGTTCGTTAATGAATCGTGCTCAAGCTAGTTCGTGAGCGAGCTCGATTCACTTACACGTAAACAGTAGGGATGGTCAGTGTAAAAAGTAGTGATGGTCAGTGACTTTGATAATCATCGGAGATGGCGGGTCACCAATGATGGCGGTGGTTAGCGACTAAAGGCAGTCGACAAGAGTGGCTATCAGCGGCAAGAGATGGTGGTGTAGCGAGGTGGGCCGCTTGTGGTGGTCGACGACGATGGCGATGTTGGCTGGCAGAGGGCGACGACAGTGCCAAACGGGGGTGATGGTTGCTTGTGGTCGATGACAATGAGGGATGGCAATGGTGATGGCCTGCGAAGGAAAGCAGTGGGCGACTGGTAACGATGGTGGACAGTGGCAGTCGGTGATTGCTGGTGGCAGTGCTCAACATCTGTGGAGGTGGTAATTGGCGGTGATGAGCGATGTTGGCCAACTGGAGGTGGAGGTGGAAGCCAACGAGCAACAACAGTGGACGTCAGCAATTGCAATATATTTATGGTGTATTTGAAACTCGTCCAAATATGAGAAATTTCAAATACATCAAAAATGAACTAATAATGAATTCCAAATACACCTGCATTTTATACTGCATTTATGTTATTTCAAAAAAAACACTAATATTCTCAAAACTCCATTTGGATTGCTTTACACCTCTTTTAGTTCAAACCAAATAGTCCCTTAGTGAATTTCAAATACTAAGCTTGTCTAAAGTAATGTTGTTCACTACTTTTGGCCACCACCCACCGCCATCATTCGTCATCTCCAATCATCATTGCTCAATGATGTCACCCGCCAACACCACCCAGCTCCACCAACGCCCATTGGCCAATACAATCAATGAACATGGAGCCACATCACACCAAAATATTTACTATAACAATAAGATAAATTATACATTTCTCTTTTCTCACACTCTTTCTTAGCCTCTCTACACTTCTCATGCTGTTGTTCTGCACTCAGAACAAACAGATGGATGCATTTCTATTACATGGAAGGATGCGACCCTTCAATTGAAAAAAGGAAAAAAAAAAGGAAGGAAAACTTCTCAACCCGACTTTTAACTCAGAGGCATTATACTCAAATTGATCCCACACCTTATCAAAATATTTATATCTTAAGCCCCCTAATTATGAAATCCATCCATACATAGAAAATTTTGAAGGTAACGAGGAGTAATTATTTCCACAAATGAGAGACTTTAAATGAAGGACAAATTCAGATAGAAATATAAGAAGCTATGCAAGCACCGCACCTCGAAGGGTTTGATAAAGAAATTAATTTGAAAATATTTCATTTCTGATGTATAATAATGCAAACAAAACTGTAAACAAAATTTAAATTTGATTGATAGTTAAATGGGCTGAGGCCTGGAAACCAGGCCTCGATCTAGGCTGGGCTTTATGTTTAGGGTTTACATATCTAACAGTCTTAACTTTCATTCAAATTAAACTTGGCTGACTCAAAAAATAGTTTTTTTTTTAAATATAGTAAAGAGATGATAAAATAAATTACCTAAGTTAGTTTTTACTTTTGGATATTCAAAATTTAGAGAAGCTTATAACAACATCAAATCTTTATCCCACTACGTAGGATTAGCTATTTGGATCATTTTCATCCATTATGTTCTATTAAGAGAACAATACATTAAAGATTTATTTCATGATTATTCAATAAGTTTTATACTAATTGTCAACTATCTAATAAATTGCTCCACTTTTCTTATCCAAAGCTTAAGAGCCGGTAACAATAGTGTTCAAAACACGTTATAGTTGTTTTTAAATTTTTCATAATAAGTTTTTAGAGTTCAATACTATAATATTTTAATTTACAAAAAATAAACAATAAAAATTAAAACAAAGCTTCTATATTATGCAAGTATTCTTGTATTTATGTTTATTTTTTCTATTTTTTAATATTAAAACAAAAGCATAATGAAGCATATTTTTATTTAATTAATAATAAAATAAATAAACATTACTAATAAATCAAGCTTTCGCAATACTTTTTTCTTACATACTACAACGGCTTAAACACCTACTAATTTATTTTCAGCAGTTTATGAACCTCTAATCCGTTATATTTGTGCTTACTAGAGAGGCTTTAGCAACAACTCCAGTGCTGCTGGAGGAAGACTTTAACAACACTTTTAGCATGTGCTAAAATCATTGTTGAATGACAGCACACACAAATATACATATACAATATATATATATAATGCCAAAAAAATCAAATTTTGTGATCAAAATTACAAATATCAATAAAAATACTATACAAATATAAACTGAGTGAATATTAAGAGCATGTAAATCTTATATTCAATTAGTCCAAGAGATTATAAACTAATAATAACATGAGAAAACTAACAAGCAACTAAAGTGCAATATATATAACCTAGAAAACACAGTCAAATTGAGGTAAAAAAAAACTCGGCAAGCTAAGCACTTATGATAGATATTTGATAACGACCACAAGAACAGAAGTTGGTGTAATAACCACATCCACCACAAATATAAATCTACAATAGTCAAATGAAATAATGATTAGAACTTCAAAGAGTTTCAATGCCCTATTCAATCAATATTAACATAATAATCACCAACTCTGAGAATGAAGGCTTCATTAGGTCAACTCGGTGGCGTAAGATTGCCCTATAAGATTACAAAAGAAGTAATATAATAGTTAGTGATTTTCAATTATTGTGTAAAATAACCCTATATGACTGTAAAATAGACATAAATAAAAATCAAGTTAACACAACAAACCTCTAATACAGAGCTTCAATAAAGATATCAAATCTTTCACCATACATGACGTAAAAGCATGGTTATTAAAATCGGACCTGACAGGTCCAGTCAGTTTGGTTTGAATATGAAGCCAGATTTGTAGAGAACCGCACGAGAACGACTCAAATTGGCGATCGAACTAGCCAACCGAAGAATCGGGTCCGATTTTCCAAAACCGCACGGTTTAAACAGAAGAAAAATTGAGTCATTATATTTTGATCAACCGATCCAGATCAAAACAAAAGAAAACCCAAATCCCTATTCCAACTCGTAAACCCTCATTTTGTTCGACTAATAGCATTTCTTCCTCTCTGTTTGCCATTCTGACTTTCATTTCAGCCAATAGAAATTGATAATATTGCAGTTAAATTGTTGTACAATCAATATCTATCATATATAAAAAGTTATGCTGTAAAAACTAAATAAATCACAAGAAATTGCATTTTTATTGATTTATGATAGAAGAAATATGTTAAACTCAAAATCATTGAAAACTAAAATGAGATTTGAGTTACTTAAAATGATTAGAACAAATCTCTAAACAAAATTGATTAATGAAATGCCTGAAATTCGCTTCTCTCTCCTCCCTCTCTCTTTCTTCATGTCCCTCTCCCTTTCCTTCTTTGCATAAAAGCCAACTGAAATAGTGAGGGAGAGGCAATGGAGAGAAATTAATATATATATATATATATATTATAAGTAGCCTAATACCACAACCATCAGACCTAGCACCGCAACATTGCATATCAAATTTAAAGCTACTGTAGAATAGAGACGCAAACAGCGCAAATGCAGTTTTTTGAGCTGTTGTGCTCTTAAACCTAGCATCGCAATATTTGCGCTCCAGTTCCAAAGAATAGAGTCGTTGCGCTCCAGTTCAAAAAGAAATTCAATTTATTATTATATTATTAGTTTAACACATTTCATTTTTAGGGTTTTCAATATTTGATGTAAGAATTATTATTTAAACGCATTTGAATTTGCCCTTTTTTTTTGTGCTTGCAAGCTCTACAAGCATGTGTCTAAAGAGCAATTGATGAACCATACTTATAAACTTAATTTCTTCACTTTAAAAAAAAATTTATTTAATGGCATAAATACATAACATCAGTTCCATCTCTTCTTTCCACTGAAAAAAGTGCGAGACACATAATTCAACGAACAAACCCGAGCATGATGCCGGTAAATTAGCATCAATTGAAATTGAAATACTTTGAGTCCCTAACTCTTGTAGGTTGGGAGTTATCCATGAATTGTTTATACCTTGAATTATTGTTTTTAGGCCCAATGTAAATGAATATTCTTCATACCTTAAATTATTATCTTTAGGCGCAATGTACATGATTAATCCTAAGATCTTAGCCATATACTAATTTCAAGTTGATCAAAAATTGGGGTTTACATCTCCAATGGATGCTTGAGTTTTGAATTGTCCATTGAATTATAATAATCTACAACTTGCACATCCATAGTATCACCAACTTTTAGGTGAAATGTTAACATCATTACCTACAACTTGCACATCCATAGTATCCATAGTAGAAGATGGTGAACTTATTGATCTTACACCATTGGAATCTTTTTAGAAATCGCAGTGATACATTTTAACATATGCTTAATGAATATGATAAAGTTGTTGAAAAAAAAAAAGCAATATCATCATTTGTGAGGAACTCAATTAGAGGATTTGACAGTGTTTCTCCAATGTTATAAATTGCTTCAAATTTTAGATAAACTATCCATTATTGACATTAATCATTTTGTATATAAGATTAATGAGATTATCAAAGAAAATATTTTTCTGTATCTTCAATCATTTATCATATTTTCCGTAAATATCAAGCATGCATGCATGACTTCATTATATTCTCATATATACAAGACACGAATATTGATATTTGATTTACCTAAAAAATATTTTGTGAGTTTATAACCTCATTATTCTTCAAACATAGATTGAAATTATTATAACTGTTGTGTTCTGGAATATTCGCGGCAATAGAAATATGAAGTTTAACGTCTTAGCTTTGTACTAAGATCCAATATACAAACAAATGAAAGATAGAGGTATAATGTTCATAAGAGACACCAAAATTTGTACGATGAAAATCCTGAAAAGGGAAAAAATCACAAGGACTGGCCTAGTTTGAATGAATTCACTAATGTTTGTAGTTGATTAAAAATGAGGCCCTTCCTTAGGAGGAAGACCTTGGCTTGATGTAGTTAATATACATCATATAGAGAGCATTACGTAGTGGGAGTTGGAAGAATCAGTGTTGATATGTTTGCTTAGCCCGCAGGACCATTGTCAGCGAGCGATGTACATCAAAAGGACACATAGTCATGCAACGAATGTAAAAAAGACCATAGTTGGCGGGCGACAGAAGTAAGAAAGATCGTAGTTAGATGACAATGCTTGAAAAGATCGTAGTCGGCAACAATCGTCAAGAGGAAATCCAGCAATAATCGGTGGTCGGACATAAGTTTGGCGATGGTTGGTGACCGAGCGAAAGTCAGCAAAATCACAGAGATAGTCGGGGGCAGGGCGTAAATTGGTGGCTGTGCAAAAGTCCTGTGAAATTCTGGTGTCAGCTGGTGATTGGGCGAAAGTCAATTGATAGGGTGCGATCTGGGAGGAGTTTTGTGGCAAGAGAAATTGCATATATCTCTTCATCTCCTCTATTCAAGTCATCATATTTTATGGAGTTCGAATTTTGATTGAAGGCGATCAAATAATCAGGGGTGTCAATTTCGGGTCATGGGTCGGCGGGTTCTGGTCGAACCCAAAACTGACCCAATACTATTCAGGTTCAGGTCAACCAGACCCAACTCACTTTGGGTTCGATTTTTTTTATTTTTCGCACCCAAAAAGACAACGCGGCAGCCGGGGCAGCGACAGCGGTGTCGACGGGGCAGTGGGCCCGGTGCAAGCGGCAACTTGATGGCTTTATGCGATGCGACGTGACTCGATGGCTAGATGCGACACTGGTAGGCAGACTGTGAGGCAGGCGAGGCAGTCGTGGAAAGCAGGGCATCCGGGGTAGGCGGGGTCGTCGGGCTGGTAGGCACTCGGGCAAGGCCGATTTATGGGTCATTCCCGGGTTCCCGGGTCAAACAGAACCTGACCCGGTTTTGCAATCGGATTAATTTTCCGTCCCCGAACTCCACCAGCTTCGAGTTCGGGTCAACCTAAAGTCGAAATTTTCGAGTCGAGTCCAATATTAACACTCCTACAAATAATGATCAAACCATGCTCAAGTATCTAATATTTAATATTATGTAGCATAGATTATCCAATATAATTATAAAAAACTGATAAATCAGAGCAAGAATTAATCCGGCACGTGCACGGCCCAAAAAGGCTTGTCGACTGCCACGTCGTTCCTCACCTCCCTCTCTGCTGGCCACGCGTCCGCCTGAGCGTCTTGCCCAAAACTTCCTCATCTTACGTGTACCCTCACCTTCTTCAACCCACAACCGTACAAAGCACCCTCCTCCTTCCCCTCAACGCTCACGAATTCTATCAAACACCCTGCCTGCAGCCTGCATAACTCCCATTAACTGCATCCTTTGCCATTTTCCCCTGCCTCTGTTTCTCAGAAGATGTCGGGCCTCTCGCTTGCCGTAGCACCGCGCTCTGTCCCAGCCACACCACCACCAACCTCCTCGGACGCAGTAAAGACCCAGAGCATGATGGGCGGGGTAATGGGATCTCTCCGAGTAATCGAGCTACAGCTGGTCGCCTTCATACTGGTCTTCTCCGCAAGCGGTCTCGTTCCATTATTAGACCTCATCTTCCCCGCCTTCGCCACAATCTACGCTCTACTCATTTCTCGGTTCGCATTCCCCTCCTCTAAACATGCTTCCAGCGAGCATCGCCAGATCTTCCACGGATCGCGAATGTTCCAAGTCTATGTAGTCATAGGGACGACGCTGGGACTTTTCCTACCGCTTGCATACGTTCTCGGTGGATTCGCTCGTGGCGACGATCATGCGGTGAGATCTGCAACACCGCATCTCTTCCTTCTTTCCTGTCAGATCTTAACGGAGAATGTTATTAGCGGATTGTCGCTCTTTTCGCCGCCGGTGAGAGCGATCTTGCCGCTTCTATATACTGTGCGGAGGATCTTTGTGATTGTGGATTGGAACCATGATGTGTGGCTTAACAAGACAGTTCCGGCGGTGGCTCCGATGAAGGATTTAGCGTGGCTTTGGTTTGGGAGGGGATTGGCTATGGTTAACTTGGTGTATTTTGCAGTCAATCTGTTTGTGTTTTTAATTCCGCGGTTTTTACCGAGGGCGTTCGAGAGGTATTTTAAGGAGAGGGATGCGATTCAGGAGAAGAAGGCGGAGGACGAGCCGGCGGGCGACGGCGAGATTACGGCGAACGGCAAAGCAGAGAAAATTAAGAAGGATGAATGAGTGAGGGGCGGTTGTTTTCGTTTTAATTTGTCTTTTACTTTCGGCGTGTCTGTGTAGAGAAACTGATTGCCTTTAGAGTTTGTAGTTGTTGAATTATGGATATGGTTTTTTGCTTATTTTATGTATGCACAGAAAGACGATTCGCTCATTAAGAATAAATAATGGTTTGGATATGATGAGTCATATTAAATTAGATTATTTTATGGATGAATTTATTAAAATGAGGTTATCTTCTTGGTTTGGATTTAATTAGTCATTAAGAATGGTTTGATATTTTCATTGAGGTGATATTATCATATAAAGCTGTGGATGATTATGAAAAAGGGGTGGTTTTCCAATTCAAATGTAAACAGGAAATAAATACACAATATCGAAATAAAATAAATACATAGAAAACTTAAGTAGAAAAATTCAAATCGTGTTACATCTTCTAGTTGGAGATAGAGAGCAAAACGCTATAGAACGGCAATGCCACATCATTGCAGGGTGGCTCAGAGACTTAGGAGCACCATAGTGTTCCAAACTCTGGCATTGTATTGTTGTGAGCCAAACTAGACAATATTCTCATTTCTTATGTTTAGCTTGAATGTTGCATCTCTTCATGTTGTAAAGTGCGTCCCTTTGACTATTTTGTATTAAAATGATGTGAAAAAGTGAAGTGAGAAAGAAAGAGATTGTACAATTTCTCCTAGTTTTCATAGTGAATTTCTTGGTGTGGTATAACTTCGTTGTTTTCTTGGGTTTCAAGTTTTTCCACGATAAATCCCAATGTTCATTTGCGTTGTTTTCTTTTCTTGTTTTTTTTCGTTTCGTGGTTTACTTCTCAAAGCTGGTCAATTATTTATGGTGTGAGTATTTGTTGAGGGTGAGTGCTAAGATTAAGGGGGTGTTTGACATCGGATTTATTTCGAGTTTTTAGTAGGATTTACGGTAAATCCAGCCAAATGCAAAAAATGGCGCGGTAAATCCGGCAAATCCGTAAAACTCGGATTTGCGGATTTACGGCGTAAATCAGCTAAATCCCGGTAAATCCTAATCGTCCGACAGTCCGCGTCACCGCTGTCACTCCACCTATCCGCCGGCCCAATTTTTGAATTAAACGGGTTCGCCAATGCCGCCCAGTTTTTGAATTAAATGGGTTCGCGGGTCGGGTCGGGTCAACCCGGCAACCCGTGCAGGTCGAGTTCGGGTTTATTTTTTTGCTCCGTTTATTTAAACGGGTCGGGTTCGGGTTGACCCGTTTACACCCGGATCAAGTCGGGTTCGACCCGAACCCAACCCGTCGACCCGAATTGACACCCCTACTGCTATTATTAGAGATTTTGTGCTACTTTTACAATTATAGTGGTTTAATTATTTTTTCTGCAGCAACTTCATAATAACTTTATGTTTGCATGTTCATGATGTTGCAATCACTATTTAATGTTAGTAACTGACTTGAGTTGTATAAAATCTCTCTCCCTCACCTAAAAAATTTGCATCAATAGAACATTTAATATTTTGCCTTTACACAAATATTGAGCACTAAAAAATAGGAGTTTGTTAGAGAGAATATAATTTTTTTACTTGGGAAAAATTCAAAGAAGTGGCAAAATCATGGGATCTAGCCCAATTGAATAAAACCACTAAATAGTAGAAATTATAAAAATCTTCCTTTCCTTATAATCTAAGAATATGTGACTAGGTGAAGTTGTGAACAACTGTCTCATTTTCGTTGTAGAGACAACATAAATTGGATGTTCACAAGCTGGCTATTAAAGTATAGTAATAAGATTAGATGTTAATAATCAAGCGACAATAGTCAGATAATAAAAGTCAACCAATCATGGCAATGATTGTTGATGGTTGTTATCGGTATTGATCGTCGAAAATATGGTAAAATTATTCAACTATCTCAACTCTAGAACATCCCTTCATGTAGAAAATAATGTCTTATTTATAGGGAGATGCATTTGGATAAATTTAGTTAGAATTTCAAAACATTACATCGAGCGGTTTATATTGATCCATATTGTCATAGATAGTTTATGCAATATCTGAGTGCCTTGATCTAAAAATAGAATGACCTTGGGTTCATTGGATTCATCTCATGAGCTGCTTGATTTGACTACAACCACATAACACTTAGAGATCATTTTGATCATTCAATTAATAATAAAAACATTAAATATGCTTCTTCAAAAATTTGGTTTGAGCTTAGTTGGACTCATATTGGATCATTTGCACTGTCTATGAGTTCATCTCATCGAGACATATAGTTTGACTATAAATTTGCTTACATTGGTGTTCGATGGACTAAATGCTGTGAAAATATATTAGAGTAATTCTAAATATCTTAGAAAAGAAATATAACTTGTAGCATTTTAAACCACCAAAAAATTTACATAATATGGTTTCGTGGCGGTTTAAACCATTACAACAAACCCTTCGAAAAATTGGACATGTAAAATTGCCAGGGATTTCTAATCCAAGTATCCCTTTCTCCTCATTTTTTGTAGCATACATTTGTACAAATAATAGATGAATAAGAAAGAAATTTTGAAGTGCTAGATTGATTCTTAATTGAATTAAAAAGTGATTGCCTTACAGATTACATAAATAGGAAACAGATCGGTGTCTTTATAAATTGGAAAGCATCATGCTTTTCAAATATTCATAAACACCAATTTACTGAGCTAAGACCATCCGCAATTGAACGGTAAACAATTATATGCCGTTCGCCAAACGATCCAATCGAACCGAACGCGAAATTGTCCGCTAATCTCCGGGATAATATGTCGTTCGCCAAACCATCCAATATTGGCGTCACGCTGTTCACCTAAGCCAAAAAAATTGAATTACGGGATTTGCGGAAGAAGCGCACGAAAGAGGAGAAAGACAGCTCCTTTGCAATGAGATGAAGAAGCGCACGAAAGAGGAGAAGAAATGGAGTTCGATTGGAGATGAATTACTGTATTTTGGAGTGGAAAATAAGTTTTTTCGGTTGAAGATACCCTAACGATGAAGCTATATATTAAAAGATTGAATGAATAATTAACTTAAAGTTCTCATTTTCATGCATGAGAGGTTATGATTCTCTCAATAAAATAAATGGTTGAGATTTCTCCAGTCAAATCCCAAGCTCATATTTTAAACTACAAATTCCACTAGGTAATTGAAGGATCAAACCAAGCCTTCAATTGTAAATGATGGATGCAATGGTTGCCTGCAGATCAGCAAGCCACAAATCAAAATGTCCAATAAAAAAATGTTAGAAAAGTAAATTAACAATTTACTTTCTTTCATATGGATTTATTGGCCTATATTTCTTTCATTCAAATATAAAGTTGATACTTTTTATGAAAAAATCTGACAACAACTTTCTCTACAATGTTGCCTGTTTTAACCATAAGGCACTGACACATCAAAATCTGTAAAGATTTTACTTGAAATAGCTCTTGAAATTGCAACAATAATTGCCTAAGAGAGAATACAAGACAAACACTACAACATATTGGAAAGGCAACAAAGATGATATATGTATGATGTAGATGCTATAAAATGATAAGTACATGAAAGTTAACAAACACCACATAACTTGCAATAACTAAAGGAACATATCAATCAATGTTCTTGCGAAATAGAAAAGGTACAATTGCGCTTTAATCAAAATTTAGAGGGTTTGGTTGTATATATTGATAACCCATAATCAAAATAACAACGAGGGCATGGATGTATAATGTGGCACCCACATTTTATTTTAAATAGAGTATTATTTAGTTACCTTTTCTTGAAAAATAGTCCAATTTTTCTTTAAGATGGTCTACTTTTTTTTCTCATGGAGATAATGAGGGGCAAATGACTAAGAAGGGCTTGATTAATGAGAGGAGAATATGAGTTTCCAATGAATTATTATTAGTTAGTATTTTGGTTCATATTCATTCTTGAAAATGTAGTTTAAACTTTGATTGGATTCTTATATATTATCGTTATATCTCTTAATTAACTTAAGACCCGTGTGCCTCATATACGTAGAATTTATTTTAATTAGTTTTTTTAATATGATGTGTAAAAATATAATTGACCCATATCAAACGTGCATCACGTCCCGATGATGACCATGTTGATAGAAAAATCTCAACCCGATGAGACATCAAATATTCAAAATACCTTCCAATTTCACATAAAAATACATTAAAAAAAATTCTGACATATTTATGAATGATATTAATATTTAAAATTGAAATAAAACATCAAAATACTTAAAACAAAATATTCATCCATCATTCATAATAATTTATCAAGATAGACAAATCTAAGAATCACTACAGCTCACAATGAGTGAATGTCTAATCGAGAATATAACTAGAATTCATTTTAAAATTGTCTCTTGCTAGTAAGGATATGGCACATATCCTCTAAATGGTGATTTTTCCACTAAATGACACCACAGGTAAACAGTTATGATCGGCTGGTTTTGTCGTCAAATGACAACATTAAATTATGGTCATAGTCAGAGCCCGTATATTCCCCAACTGTTCTAAATCTTTGAGTAATGAATTAATAAGATATGACTGATAGGGCATAAAACTCTCTATTAGCTAAGGTGGATTTAAGTATGTCCCATTTGACAAATATTCACCCATATCTATAAAGTACTATTGGAAGAAGCAACTCATGGATGCCGATAATGATCCATTCGTCAGGTTGGGTCGACTACCTCCTCTGACTAAGTAGGCTAGGGAACATGATGACCCGTGATGATGGAATCATGTGATCTTGATCGGGTTTATCATAATTCCCCCCACCATCCACTTTAAGTATAAGGTGGTGATTTTTTTTATTTTAAATATTAAATTTTCTAATACCTAAACATGCTGCTACTATATATATATATATATATATATATATATATATGCCAGATACTACGTATATTTTTGACGACTAGCCTTAATCTAAAGTTCTCTCTCGCTATCGGGAGGGGCAATTAACTATATGGGCTAGCGCCTATAGGAAACCTAAACTCAAATCATAAAGTCCTTGCAAAATGAGGACAAAATTTCTAGGTAATGTCTTATTTAAAACCCAATCTGCCTTCCAAAAATTTGCCTCTTAATCTACTTGTTAAAATTCTCCTCAACGACCCAAGAAAGAAAGAGAAAGGGGTAGCAGAGAGGCTAGGGCGTGAATTTTCGAAGACCACATAAATGCTCATCCAAACAAATTAAGAAAGTTTTGTATGGCTTGTACCAACTTAATTAAGCCATCTATGAACCCTACCATCTCTGCAATTCGTATCCATGTGGTTTGTTGCACGGTATTGATTGAGAGGCTTCAACAAACTGCAATTATTGAGCCACATCTCGCATGTTGAAGTCGACGGGTCTAATTATTCATTAAATATATTGTCCAGTTTGCTGCCCTTCATTCATTATTTACAGCTTATAGCTTTAGGTAGTCTATTCTGATGAGTCTCAAAAATCAAGTTTCAGATAGTTTTGCTTTCACCCTTATTCTGAAGGAGAAAAGCAAAATTTTGTTTCAAATATTCAAGCGAATTTTTAATGGGAATACGCTGGCATTCTTTGCTGATAAATTAATTTAAATTTTTCTATAATGAAATTTTAAGTATTGCACAATAAACTATTCTAACTTTTACCATATTATTTTTTTCCTATGACTCTTCTTTCGCTCTACTAGGGCTTTGCCCTAGCTCCTTCTCTGGTGTGATTTTGTGGCTCTCCGCCTCCGAATCTTGGATTACTCTTTGCTAGAGGCTGCAGGGAAGTTCTCTTTCCTTCTCCTCTAGTTTTCCTTTTGGTTTTTCTATTTTGGATGCTTCGTCTTATCCTCCTCCAGCCATCTGTGGCCAGAATGGCAGTTAGACGTGTGGCTGATCAAGGTTTTTTAGATGGCTCGTTTAAATCACGATCATTTGTTGAAGCTCTTTCTGGCTCCTCGTCGCTGCTTGTTTCCTTGAGCTTTGTCAAGCTACTTTCCACGGTTTATCTTTACTGTGAATTTCATAAGAGTAAATTAAAGCCCTTTCCACACCCTTTCAATTTGCCTTAGTAAGTTTTTTCCCGACTAAGCGTCCGTCTCTGGATTCAATTATCAAGTTTTTCTTTTCACTTAAGCTGAATTCTGATTTTTCTGTCACGGTTCTGGATCAGTTGCATATCCTAATTAATCTGTCTAATGATCTAGATTACATTAGAGTTTTTTTCATCGATCATCTTTAGTGTATAACTGCTTCATGAAACTCTCAAAATGGTCTATGTTACTGGATTTTAAGTTTTGAATCACGTGTCATTCCAATTTGGGTTTCATTTCCAAATCTAAGACCTCATCTGTTCTCTCCTCAAATCCTCCATGCTTTGGGTTCGATGTTCGAGAAACCTTTAAAGGTAAATAATGCTACCTCTGTTGGTTCTAGACATTCCCTAACGTGTGTTCTGATGGATTTGGACATTTCTAAAAGCTACCCTTCGCAAATTTGGATGGGGCCTAAGGTTTCGTGGTACATCCAACAGGTGCAAATGGAGGTGTTGCCTAAATTTTGTGTGTCTTACAAGCGGCTTGGTCAGCTGAAGGATGCGTGTTCTACTGCTTCTGTCTTCCAAACCCACAACCCCCAACCCCCCCCCCCCCCCCCCCCCCCCCCCAATTCTTTTGGGCCTGCCCTTTGGCCAGTTTTGGAGGGTTCTCCTTTGGTTGGTATTCCAGAGAAGGTAGGGGAAGATACGATAGGTGTGGAGGGTTGTGAGGTTGTTGCTCCTATGTTCGGATTGTGTTAATGTTTTAGTTGAAGGCTTAAATGGCGCCTTGGGTGATCCTGTTTCTTCCAATGGGTGTTTGGGTGGTGATTTGGTCCCCTCCCCGTATGTCCCTCTCGAGAATTTGAGGGATTTGTCTTCTCCTATGGGCCCTTTTCTCATTCTGCTCCTCTATTTGGAGAGGTTGGAGTTAGAAATTGTGATACTAATTTAAAGGCTAGTTTGTCTGATGTGAATGTTCTGCCTAACCCGATTGAATTGTTTGGGGAGGTCAATTTCGGGGTGCCTGCTGTCCAGGGATTGTTTGATTTTGGTGTTTCCTCCCATACTCATTCTTTGGTGCAATATAAAGTGGTTTCCCCTGTCACCAACGGTTCTTCAGGTAGTTCAGCAACTTTTGTTAATGTTCCGATTACTGTTATGTATACTAGTGAATTGTAGTCTCAGGTGGCTAAATCTGTTAAAAATTCTATTTTAGTGCAAAATGATTGGCTAATTTTGAGTGACTCCTCTTTATTTGATTGAGAGGAAAAAGAAGATTTTGATGATTGTGATGAGGTTTAGCCTGTTATGCTTGTTGTCCCTAGTCGCTCTAATGGTGGTAATTAGTGATTTCTCCACTAAATGGCACCACAGGTAAATAGGCTGGTTTTGTCATCAAATGACACCATTAAATTATGGTCATAGTCAAAGCTCGTATATTCCCCAACTGTTCTAAATCTTTGAGTAATGAATTAATAAGATACGACTAATATGGCATAAAACTCTCTATTAACTAAGGTGGATTTAAGTATGTCCCCTTTGACAAATATTCACCCAGATCTATACAGTACTATTAGAAGAAGCAACTCATGGATGCCAACAATGATCCTTTTGTCAGGTTGGGTCGACTACCTCCTCTGACTAAGTAGGCTAGGGAACATGATGGCTTGTGACGACGGAACCAAGTGATGTTGATTGGGTTTATCATAATTCCCCCCACCATCCACTTTAAGTATAAGGTGGTGATTTTTTTATTTTAAATATTAAATTTTCTAATACCTAAACAACAGCTATTATATATGCCAGATACTACGTATCTTTTTGACGACTAGCCTTAATCGAAAGTTCTCTCTCGCTATCGGGAGGGGCAATTAACTATATGGGCTTGCGCCTATAGGAAACCTGAACTCAAATCATAAAGTCCTTGCAAAATGAGGGCAAAATCTCTAGGTAATGTTTTATTCAAAACCCAATCTGTCTTCTAAAAATTTTCCTCGGAACCTACTTGTTAAAATTCTCCTCAACGACCCAAGAAAAAAAGAGAAAGGGGTAGCAGAGAGGCTAGGGCGTGAATTTTCGAAGACCACATAAATGCTCATCCAAACAAATTAAGGAAGTTTTGTATGGCTTGTACCAACTCAATTAAGCCATCTATGAACCCTACCATCTCTGCAATTCGTATCCATGTGGTTTGTTGCACGGTATTGATTGAGAGGCTTCAACAAATTGCAATTATTGAGCCACATCTCGAACGTTGAAGTCGACGGATCTAATTGTTCATTAAACATATTGTCTAGTTTGCTACTCTTCATTCATTATTTACAGCTTATAGCTTTAGGTAGTCTATTATGACCAATCTCAAAAATCAAGCTTCAAATAGTTTTGATTTGGCCCTTATTCTGAATGAGAAGAGCCCAATTTTGTTTCAAATATTCAAGTGAATTTTTAATGGGAATACGCTCTCATTCTTTGCTGATAAATTAATTTAAAATTATATATAATGAAATTTTAAGTATTGCACAATAAACATTTCTAACTTTTACCAGATTATTTTTTCCCCGCGACTCTTCTTTCGCTCTGTTAGGGCTTTGCCCTAGCTCCTTCTCCGGTGAGATTTTGTGGCTCTCCACCTCCGAATCTTGGATTGCTCTTTGCTGGAGGCTGTAGGGAAGCTCTCTTTCCTTGTCCTCTGGTTTTCCTTTTGGTTTTTCTAGTTTGGATGCTTCGTCTTGTCCTACTCTGGCCGTCTGTGGTCGGAATGGCAGTTAGACGTGTAGTTGTTCAAGATTTTTTGGATGGCTCGTTTAAATCGCGATCATTTGTTGAAGCTATTTATGGCTTGTCATCGTCTACTTGTTTCCCTGAGCTTCATCAAGCTATTTTCCGTGGTTTACCTTCATCGTGGATTTCATAAGAGTAAATTAAAGCCCTTTCCACACCCTTTCTATTTGCCTTAATAGCTTTTTTCCCCGACTAAGCATCCATTGGGATTCGATTAGCAAGTTTTTCTTTCCACTTAAGCTGAATTCTGCTTTTTCTATCACGGTTCTGGATTAGATGCATGTCATAATTAAATTGTCTAATGATCTAGATTACACTAGAGTTTTTTGTCATCAATCCTATTTAGTAAATAATTGCTTCATGAAACTCTCGAAATGGTCTCCGTTACAGGATGTCGATTTTGAGTCCCCTATCATTCTGATTTGGGTTTCATTTCCAAATCCGAGACCTCATATGTTCTCTCCTCAGATCCTCCGTGCTTTGGGTTCGATGTTCGGGAAACCTTTAAAGGTAGATAATGCTACCTCTGTTGGTTCTAGACCTTCCTAGCGCGTGTTTTGGTGGAGTTGAACATTTCTAAAAGCTACCCTTTACAAATTTAGTTGGGGCCTAAGGTTTTGGGGTACATCCAACAGGTGCAAATGGAGGTGTTTCCTGAATTTTGTGTGTCCTGGAAGCGTCTTGGTCACCTAAAGGGTGCATGTTCTACTGCTTCTCTATCCATCCCCCCCCCCCCCCCCCCCATTTCTTCTGGGACTGCTCTCCAGCCAGTTTTGGAGGGTTCTCCTTTGGTTTGTATTCCGAAAAAGGTGGGGGAAGATATGATAGGTGTGGAGGGCTGTGAGGTTGTTGCTCCTGTGTCTGTTGCTGAGGGTCGTGTGGTGTCGGATTGTATTAATGTTTTATTTGAAGGCTTAAATGACGCCATAGGTGATCCTGTTTCTTCCAATGGGTGTTTAGGTGGTGATTTTGTCCCCTCCTGACCTATCCCTCTTTAGAATTTGAGGGATTTGACTTCTCCTATGGGCCCTTCTCATTCTGCTCCTCTGTTTGGGGAGGTTGGAGTTAGGAATTGTGATACTAATTTAAAGGCTAGTTTGTCTGATGTGGATGTTATGCCTGACTCGATTGAATTGTCTGGCGAGGTCAATTTCGGGGTTCATACTGTCCAAGGGTTGGTTGATTTTGGTGTTTCCTCCCCTACTCATTCTTTGGTCCAAAATAAAGTTGTTTCCCTTATCACCAACAGTTCTTCGGGTAGTTCAGCAACTTTTGTTAATGTTCCGTTTATTGTTATGTCTACTAGTGAATTGCAGTCTCAGGTGGCTAAATCTGTTAAAAATTCTATTTTAGTGCAAAATGATTGGCTAATTTTGAGCGACTTCTCTTCGTTTGATGGGGAGGAAGAAAGGATTTTGATGATTGTGATGAGGTTGAGCCTGTTTTGCTCGTTGTCCCTAGTCTCTATAATGGTGGCAATAAGCGTAAAAATCAAGGTAAAAATAAATAGGTTCTGCCTCTTTTCTACTTGCTCCTCTGCGATGGTTTTTGGCAGCTTGGTGTACAATGATGAGGAAGCCCCCAGCTTCCCCTCGCTGGCTAGACTGGTTGGCAACCGAGGTGATTTGCACTTGCGCTTGGATTGCTTGGTGGTTTGGTTGTTTGGGCGCTCTCACCTATGGATGGTCCGTGGCTGGTCGCGTGGCTAGTGCAGGAGGCTTCTATTCCTGAGTTCGATTTTGTTTTATTGTACTCTCACTATATTGCCTCTAGCTATTGGTTTTGAGTTTGTTTTTATCTTGTTGCAATGGCTGAGGCCACGGTCTGTATTCTGTTACAGTTTGAATAAAGGGTTTTTTTGTTGAAAAAAAATACTTTTACCAGATTATATATAATAGTTTGTGAACAGCTGAACTTGATTTATAAGATACTAAATGTAGATTTATCTTTGCTAAAAAATTAGCTCATAAATCAAGAGCAAAAACTAAACCATATATCTAGTCCAGCCCAATTTCTGCCTGCATATATTCTTTCTTTTTTTAAAGGAAATTGGAATACTTGAAGGTCGTTAATGAGTAACGTTAGAGTAATTGCTAGTATTGCTTTCCTTAACAAATCCCTGCAAATTCATGATCCATTCGCGGAGCGTCAATTTGGTTTGAAGATGTAGTCATGTAGGTGCTTGAAATTCGAGAGAAATTTGGTGAATTCATAGCCTATTTGATCTTATGTGGAATTATGACGAGATAAAATTGTTTTATCTTCTATGCGTGCTTGTGATTCAGCATCTAATTGGGATGTTAGGGGAGGGATGATGTGCAAATGGTTAATTCTACAAAAATCTATGACTTAAGAGTGATTCAAATTGCTGAGGATGGTTGCTTCTAAAAAGTTTGTAAATGTAAACAGAGGAAATCCAAAGAGAAATAATCTTTTTTTGGATTTCCTTTCTTCTCTCTTTGTGTCTTCTTTGGCTTGGGCTACTATTTGTTTTCTCGATTTTCTTATGCTGTTCTGGGTTGTTTGAGTGTTTTGGGCCTCTATTGGTTGATGGTGCTGTGGTGATTTTTTTATCTTGCTGGAATTGTTGTGTTTTTTTTTTATTGCTATTTGTCTTATTTTATGGGGTTGTCCGGCCGGTTGTTGTTGTCTTTGTGGTGGCTCCTTGTTAGCTCTGATTGTAGTCTGGTGGATTTTTTTTTTTCTTTCTTCTATTGCAGATTCCGTTTCTAATCTCTTCCTACATGTTGGTTGATTTGTTTGTCTACCTCCCAATCTATGGATCTGCTTTTGCCTGCTGCTTCTAGCCCCGACTTGTTCTTCGGTTGGTTTTCCTTTGTTAATTGTTTTGAATAGTTATGATCCATTGGCTCGTAAGTTTTAGTTCAAAGATTATATTTTAGTGAGTTTTTTGATCTTTTAAGGACTTGTAACTTCCCTTTATTTAACGCTTAGGCCTCTATGAGAATTTTTCTATAAAAAAAAAAAGTGAGCCTTGAGCTTACTATTGTTAGTAATTGTGAGTCATTATGGGTTCTTTGAAGAATTGTTTATAGAATTTCTTATAAGGAATCTCAAATCATCAAGCATTTTATTTAGCGTACTTTAAATCAATTGCTTTGATTGATGTTATGATCTTCATTCATTTCCTTCATCATCAATTGAAATAGAATATGACTTTTTTGTCATAAAAATTTTTAATGCTATTAGACTGAGTGAATATTTTCATTTTTAACATTAAATTACATTTTCGATAGACCTAGGTTTTATTTGGGACAACTTACTTACTACTTTTAAAAGTAACTTTTTATTATATTTTATTTTTGAATTAGAAATTTTTATATTAAAATTTTGTTTTAAAAAATAATAAGAAAGCTCTCCCAAGTAAAGCCCGAATTAAATTATCATGATTCACAAAATAGCCCCAAAAATTATATCATCATAATTTCTAGGTAGTATGACATTTATTTGCTTTTTTTGATAATTTTAGATCAAGCAAAATAGCTTATTATTTGAATTAGAAATTTACTCGTGCTTTTCTCCTCAAAATGTTCAACTCTAAAACTAGTTCTTCTTGCAATTAGAATACTCGTTTTTATCAAATTTAGCCATTTATTCTTCAACGGTATTTCTAACAGTAACGACACCAACGACTTATTGTATGAATTTTTTTTAAAAAAATAATTTGTATTGTAAGAATCACTAGGATGGCTTATTGTAGGGGTGTCAATATTTGACGCGACCTGAAAATCAGACTCAAATTAGATCCGAAAATTTCGAGTAAGGGTCAACTCATTTGTGAAACAGGTTGGGTTCGGGTTCAACAAACCGACCCGTTTAAAAATTCGGTCCGCTTCTGGTTGACCCGAAAACCTAGGAATAATGACCTGGTTGACCCGGAATAATTGACCCCCGCTGCCTGCTACCTAGGTGTCTGCCCGCCTCCCTTCAGGCGAGTCGAGCGCGCTACCCGTTGCCTAGGCGCAGCACACATGCAAATTGACTGCATCCAGCGCGTCTCTTCGCGTGAGTCGATCCCACTGTTGCCGCCGCATCTTCGTGTGAGTCGCATCCCGCTGTCAGATTGTGTCCGCAGGTCAAGTCGGGTCAACCCGATAATCAGTGCGGGTCGGGTCCAGATTGATAAACCAACCTGTTTCCAAAAATCGGTCGGGTTCAGTCGGGTCAACTAGTCCCTAGTCAATTCCAGGTTCAACCCAAACCCAACTCATGACCCTATTTTGACAGCCCTAACTTATTTTCTCAAATTTAAAATTATAGATATGAATATATGATTATAAAATTTATGACAACTATTTCAATTTTGCAATAAGAGCTTTTTGTTCCTTTCTATATGTTCCTTCTGCCCTCCATTTCCTTAAAAGGCGCTCTCGCCACCCACCCTTCTTCACCTCACCTCTCCTTTCTCTATCCACCTCTCTTTTATTTGCTTGGCAAATAGAATAGGATATGAAGGTCGGTTACTTTATGCCGTATTTGTTCTGTTTTTCTTAGTGTTCAATTAATCATCTTCTCTATGTTTAATTTTAATTGTTTAATTTGGATTTCAGCTGCTCAGTTGGATGCACCGCAAGTTCCGGCAAAACAGCAGCGATACAGCAGGCAGGGACCTCGCCCCTGGTGAGAGTTCATCTTAATTTACATAACATATTTTTTAATTATTAAATTCTATCCTAATTTGCAAAAACAAACAATTGAAAAAATAAAAACTTGTTTGCCTTAGCTATTGTAAGATTTTAATAAATTTTACATTTAACTTTAAATGATTAAAAGATAAAGAGAAATTATGGTGACGACAACAATGATAGCGATGGTGAGCAATGGTGGCAAGTGGCGTGTCGTGGCAGTGGCAACTGTGATTGACGATGTTCAACGATTACTATAGCGGTCAACCAGAACCACTTATAGCAAAGTTGTGTGTTTGGAATTCGTTCAAAATGAATGAATTTCAAATGCGCTCAAAATGAACTAAATGGTGATTTTCAAATACATATGAAATTTGATAGTCAACCATTAAAATACTTAAAATTTCAAAACCCTTAAATTTATATAAACTAAATTAGTTGAAAGAATAAGGAAAATTTTTAATTATTTATTTTCTTAGACTTTATTCAAATATTTAAAATATTATAGTCATATGCGTATAAGATCTATTATAAAATATTAAAATTGAAAAATTATATATATACATACATTATTTTATAAGAATAACCCTTAATGTTAAAAGAAATTTGTGCCTAATAGAAATCAAATCTCTCAAATATGTTTTTGTTTCAATTAACAACATAGACAAAATAAAAAATAAAAATCATTAAATATAAATATACACAAAAGTGATCAGAATAACCCTTAAATATTTTTAAAAAAAAAATTTAGGATATCCTAAAGAAAATCTAGATGGAACTAAAAAATCTTACATCTATTTTAAAATAAGTATAATATTAATTAGATATCATAATCATTAAATTTAAAAAATAATTAATTGAAATATCATAATTAGCAAATTGATTAGAAGAAGGTTCCGTTTGGGATGATTTTTTAATGCATTGCAAACTTGTTGTAGAGAAATTAATTTCTTAGAGTTGTTGTAAGAAACAAAGTCCTAGTAAAATTTTTTTTTAAAAGCAATAAAAATATAATGCCAAAACAGAAATTATGATTGAGATCTGAAAATTGTAGTAGTAAGAAAGTTGTCCCAAACTCCCAAACAAAATCTTAAATCTCAAAATTTTAAATGTAATTTAAAATCAATTTACCATCAATTAAAATTGACTCGACTAGAGCTCGCCTAGGTCCTACGCCCGCGCAACTAAGCGACTAGGCCCGTGGTTTTGCGTGTCGGGTTGGGTCAACCCGATAAAGCATGCAGGTCGGGTCCGGGTTGAAAATCTTCACCCGTTATACTAAAATGGTCGTGTTCGGATCATCTCAAGTTGGATCCGAATCCAACCCATTGATCCGAATTCAGACCCCCTTGTTCACCTTGCAGCAAATGGAAAAAATTGTATTTTGAAATGTAATCCTTAACAAATTTATGTCATAGGCATAGCATAAGAAAGTATCTATTAAAAATTACCAGGCCTCCAAGACTTTTACTAAACACCGAGAAATGCTCCGCAGTGTCCGCCTGCTTATACTGCCTCTCCGGCGGATCGTCACCCGAAGAACGCCGCCCAAAACTACCGCCGGCGATATTGCGGCAAGATGTACTCCCAACTGTAACAGAGCCGCCCGAATTAACCGCCTCCATCCTCTTCGACGGCTTGCTCCACATCGGGACCTTCGGCTCCCCAATCATAATCCCGGAAAACGAACCGCCGGAAAATGAAGATGAAGAAATGTCTTCGGCCATAGTGAATGAAATAGCAGAGAGGGAAATCTTGAATACAACAGATAACGAACTGATAGCAATCTCAGTGGAGCTTGAAAAGGTGATTGCGGCTGAGTCGGAGAAGGAGAGGAGATCCGGTGACCGGATATCATCGGCGTCGGCGAGGCCGAGCCATGCTGGATCAATCGGAAAGGTATCGGACGTTTGCCCTTTGCAAGATTTCCTCTTTGGGTCAACGGTAGAGGCTGTGGAGAAGGGGCGGAGGGGTTCGTTGGGGGAATTGTTCATGAGGAGCCGAGCGGCAGAGGAACGCGGCGGTGGCGGGAAGAGAGAAGGAATGATGCTGGAGGATGAAGGAATAGTGAAGGCGGTGCCGGCACCACAGGAGCTGAGCGTGGAGATGAAGAGGCTGCTCGAGTGCCGTGGATCTATCGGCGACAGCTGCGCCACCGCTGGGAAATGTCATAGAACTCAGACCAAGCTTCAAAAGGTAACGTACGGGCAATCTTTAACAAGAGAAAGTAGGACAAAATTTTGAAGAAAAAAAATTTGTTATATTCTAATAGAAATTTAATCATAAGCTTAAAATTATTAAATTTATTTTTTTATCAATCAATATAAAAATTTATTTTATTTTATCTTAAATTTAATATGTTATTCATGTCATAAAATATTTTTTTTCTTCAAAAATTTATCTGTTTTTCATCAAATGGAAAAAGTTTGTACAAGTTTTTAGATATTAAAACTTTTGAATATTTTTCAAATTAAGTATAATATTAATTATTAATATATTATTTAATAAAATCTAATATCTTGAGATCCAATTTAATAAAAATTTTTATTATGACTCGATTTTTTTTAAAATAAATTAAAATTCCAATTCTTCAATTAATTTTCTAGTTAACAATTACTTTGGCTCCTAATTTAGGGGCTATTTGATTTGCCAAAAAAAAAAAAATACAAGACAAACTAAATGCAATATATTTAAAATATATTGGAGTCCCTTAGTGAAAAATTGAATATATCAATAGGAATGTGATCATATTTTTATGGTATACAAATTTTGAAAAATCTAATTATTTCGTAGTTATGTAATTAAAAATTTATGAGGATGTGACTAAATAATTATAGTTAACTAGCACACGCATAAGCAAATATGAAATAATCACATTCTTAAACATTGTAAAGAAAAATATGATTAAAAGTTGCTTTAATAATATAATATTTTTATTCACGTTAATTTAAACTAAAATATAATGAGTTATATATAATAAAATAAGAAAAATTATAAATTTGCATTTAAAATGTATAATTCTATTTAGTAAGCCTCGGTCTTAGGTTGGAGTCTTCGGGTTCAGATTTCTTCCCTCTTAAATACTTTTAAGAAAGCTCTCTTCAAGCATGCTTTATGTATGTTATATTGTTATGTTCAATTATCATGTAGAGTTCTCAATAAAAAAAAACAATCCAAATAGAATTAAGTGTTGCAGAGGTGGGGATGATCAAATGGATGAGTGGCTTCACTCTTAGAGAGCATGCATGTGAAACGAGTATATACGTGAAAAGGTTGGAGTAGCTCCTGTGACAAATAAGATTAAAAAGAGTCGTCTGAGATGCATGGTTTGGTCATATAAGATATCAGTAATCTGATCACCTGATTAGGAGAGTAGATGTATTAGATTTGACATGTATTAAGAAAGGTAAATGTACATCTAAAAAGACTTGGTTAGAAAAGATTAGAAATTTTGTTAATTATTAAATTTAAATGAAAATTTTACTCTTAATATAACACAATGTAGAAAATAGAATCATGTAGCTGGCCACACATAGTGGGATAAAGGTTTGATGTTGTTGATACTATTGGACTCCATTATTAATTATTAGCATGTAATTAATCAGGAGTAATTATCACTACCAGAATTTTAACCTAGTTTAATATTTTAAACTAATTATTATTAAATAAGTAAATAGAAATAGAAAATGGAGGAGCTTAATTAAACTGAAAGAATATTATTCATAAATCTTTTCGTTTTTGAAAGCTGTATAAGTGTAACTAATTAAACTCATGACGTAAAATACTTGCACAGCAGATTTTGAGAATCTTCCAGAGAAAAATCCATCCTGAAAATTCTCTTGCCTCGAAGAAGTTCACAAAGCCAGCGAAACATGAGAGTAAACGACATCACAAGCTTCGAACAGATAACAAAATCTGCAGAAACCCTATAAACGATTGTGGCAGGCAAGCTCTTTTCCCGAAAATGGCAGATGAGAAAAGCAGTCTCTCAAGAGTCAAGGAGTCCAGAGCTATTGTCAAGAACAACTCCACGGGTACCCGCGAGAAATGGATCAAGACTGATGCAGACTGTAAGTAATTTTTTAACCACATTCTAATTTTATATATATATATATATATATATATATATATAATTCATTTACATGCTTCACGGTTTTTTTCGCCAGAAATTTTTCCTACGGACTATTTTATGCTGTTGGCAACTTTTCTACGTGCATTTTACTGGCGTAAATTTTTTCACCTGAAATTCTAATTTCCGACATATTTTGCCTATTTTCTGGCTAAAATTACCTTCGGATATTGACATTTTTTCCTGCAGTAATACTTTCTATTTATGTGCCACTTATATAAGTATAAGGACTATCAAACATATAAAAATTACATTAGAAATATGTTGAACTTATCAACATTATTAGAAAATTTACGCTATTTGATATATAAAAGATTAGCTCATATATATATTGTTTATCTTCTTCTCTCATATTGTTTTAAGATTTATATTTTCTTATAAATTTCTAACAATGATACAAACTTGTCAATATACAGTAAGAAGCATGGTGATAAAGACATATTATAGAAACTTTTGTAAGGAAATTGCTTTATGAATTATGCCCTCTCGTACACTGTCCTTGTCGAAAATTGAAACAGCAAGAAGCAATTATATGGAAGTAGACAATTCTTTTGTCTTAGCATAGGTTGTTAGGAATCTGATGAGCAGTTGCTACTGTTCAAGTCTTGTCGCAACATCCATTGATTGTCCACCAAGAATCTAGTAGTCTTGATGTTTACGATTAATTATTGCAAAGAAAAGAAGCCAGTGATATTGATGGCCACACTTTCATTGCACCTTATGGTTAAGCTTCATTAGCGACATAAGTGTACGTGGGTTTTAGAGAGATCAGGAAAGATTTAGTGGTTGAGGTGGAGTCTGTTTGCACATTAAGAACTTGTTTCCTTTCCTACTTTTGTCTATCCACTTTTGAAAAGTATTGAGAAAATGGTCAACTGATTAACTAATCATTGAATATGATTTTTTTTTTTGAATATTTAGATTCGAAGCTCCCGATCAATAGATTAAGATGAGTTATGTATTATTGAATATGACCAGTAAATTATTGTTTCCAACAACTGTTTTGCCCATTTTAGAAAAATATGTATGAAATGTTCAACTGATTAACTAATGATTGAATATGATATTTAAATCAAGTCAATAATTATCAAATATGTTGATATATTTTTTTTTAGTTGTTGACTCAGATGTCAAGAAAAAAAAAAGTTTGTAATTTTCATAGTATAATAGTTCTAAGTGTCCTAAAATTTAAATAAATGTATACAGTATATTTGATATTGTTTTAATAATATTGTATATGAATAAAGTTGAGTTTCTCTTTAAGGAAAGTTCCCTTTTATATTTAGTCATATTTTAAATTATTGAAAAATATATTGGATCATTCAATAACAAGTGGTTTTATTGGTGTTAGCTAGTCTTTATGGGTGTTAGCCACCCATTCTTCATTATTGAGTAAAGTATATATAAGAATATGTGATTCCTGTGACATCTATATATTATTGAGTAGGTAGGCTCTTTGTGCATGATACATAGCTTAATCACTCATATATAATCTCCCTTTTTTTCTTCTTTATTTTCTCACTTTTTTTTTGTTAATAGAACAATTGCTTTTGTTACGTTCACTTTCATCTGCTGTCTTTCACAAATTGATTTAAATGTGTGGCAAGACATCGACTTAAATTCATTGATCGATTGAAATCACTACAGGAAAATCAATCATTTCCGGCGGCAAATGGGCTTTTTTCGGCGGTTTTATAAACTTCCAGCGGCTTTCCGACTGCAAATTTGCCGCCAGTAAAATAGGCGTCGGAAAAAATTTCCAGTGGTATTTTCTGGGGGTTTTCCGGCGGTCAAAAAGGCGCCGAAAAGTATCTAAAATTTATTTTTTTAAAAAAATGTTGCCCAAGAACCCCTGCCCTGTCCGACTGCCCGTTGCCCGAGTTGCGCTGCCCGTTGCCCGACCATTCTCCCGCCCTGATCGCCTGAACTCCCGCCCTGCCCGCTGCCAGCAGGACGATCTGCCCGTGCTGCCCGTCCATAGCACCCGCTGCCCGCCTGTACTCCTGCCCGCGCTGCCCGGGTGCATGCGCCCTGCCTGAGATTCGAACTGAGTCCCCTCAATTTTGCTAAGTCCCAACCACTATGCTGACATTGAAAATGTGTTAAACTGTATATTATAATTTACTTAAATTATATCTTATTAAAATTATTATTAAAAATTAATAAAAAAATAAAATATTAAATTTAATAATTAATTAAATATGCTATTTTATTAATACTTTATTAGACTAAGTTATCAAATTAATAATTAATTAAAATAAATTAATAATTAATTAAATTAAATTAAAAACCAATTCAAATAAAACAAAATCATTAAAATCTGGAATGCCGCCGGAAAAGCTGAAAAGACGCCGGAAAATCGTTGGAAGAGCTGCCGGAAAACTGCCGGAAACAAAACCGACGGAAAATCGCCAGATTTTTTTCTAAAATTTAGGCCGTCGGAAAATAGGCCGCCGGCAAGCCGCCGGAAAAAATCCGCCGGTATTTGACGATTTTCCTGTAGTGACTTGAGCTTAATTAGTCAATCTTAAGCTTCATTCAAGGGCAGCTCAAACTCGAATTGACACTTTTACGCTCCTACCCAGCTCATGCTAACCCCATGCAATTACAGTAGCCTTTTTATCACAACCCCATTTAACTAAACTTACTTAATTAGTTTACTGGCTAATCGGCAGCTTTATTATTTATTAGCCCTAACTAGAATACTTTTCCATTGAAAATGTACAAATTATTTTTTACTTCACCTTTATTTTTCCCTTCTGATCATGATGTGTCATAACTCTTCGATTGCATGAAAACTCTGCAGATCTTGTGCTTGAGCTGTAAGAGCAGTGGAACAATCTACTATTGCAGAAATTTGGAATAATTTAGCTCTATCGGCTTTCTCTTGCAATATGAAATATTTATGTTATTGAAGTTTTTGTTGCATGTATGGGAACTTTACTATTTAGAAGTGAATCTAGTCTTGAGGTGACAAAAATCCTATTAGGAATTCATTATTGAAACTCCTAAGAATAATTTCTTCTTATTATTAATTTTATATTAAGACATTGTCATTTCGATCATAAATTTCAGAAGAGCAGATATCTCTATATAAAATTAATGACGATAAGAAGTTTCATAGGAGATAGTACCTTTTATGAGGAATTCCATATAATACGTCTGTGTTATTGTTTCTCACTTGTTGTATATATATTTTTAATTAAAAACAATCAATAAAATGTACTATGATGTTGCTTATTTGTGTTAGATTCATGTAATTTGGTCTATTTTTATAATATTTTGTTGTTGTTGGACTCTTATAATGTTGATGCAACTTTAAAATGTTATTTGCAGATGTGAACAAATTATTTTCTAAATTTGTTACTCATGCACATAAATGTGGATACTACATTAAAAAAAAAAAAAAAACTCATGAATTTATTTCAAATATGAAGATTTTGCTATATACAATGCAACAAACATAAATTATTAATGTAATTGTTACAATGGGGGATTAAATAACTTGAAAAAGAAATGGCACCATGATTGAGAGCAATGCATGACAAATCAACACAAAAAATAAAGGAAAATGTAAATTGGAAGACATTGAGATTTACATTGTTTTATTTTCAATCAAATCTACACTCATGGAAAAAAAAAGTGAATATATGATTAACTAGGAAAAAAAAAGAGAGAAGCAACAATTACAGGCTAAGATTTCATTTGGGATAACTTTCTAGCAACTTTCTAAAGTTGCTTTTAGCACAAAATTTCTAATTAAACAATTTCTATGCTAAAAAACTGCTTTAAAAAGTAATAAAAAAGCTGTTTCAAACAAAGCTTAAGAAATAAGACCGCTCATTAATAATTTCTCAGGTCCAAAATATGAACTCACAATTAAGTAAGATACTCAAACAATTTCTTACATTTATACCATCCAACATGATATGGTCAGGCAAAATCCTCATTGATGCCCCTTTGTCAATGTTGTGTTCTTACCATCTTTAACCAAGAAAAATCAAAATTGAGAGATGTGCATTCCAATAAATCCTCATTGATGCCCTTCTACACCAAGCTGTGGAAGCCTCCAAATATAATTTGAGAAACCCTAGAAGCTAAAACTCCATATATATAGCCTCAACTCATAAGTCTCTAACTATGAGTATATGGCTTGCTTCTTTAGACTTCGTTTGGGACGGCTTTTTGACTATTTCTTAAAGTAGTTTTTTATTCCAAAAATTAAAATTTTTGCACTAAAAATTTAGTAAATTTATTTTAAGAAGCATTAAAAAATTCGTCTCAAACGAAACCTTAATCTCACATGAAATTCTAAACCTATAGTGTATATTCATAAACACATTCAAGAAATAAAAGTATAGATCCCAATATATATATTTCTTAGTTCAATTTCTTAGTTTTAAATTAAAAAATTCAAAAAAAATTAGAATTTTTATTTTTTAAATGTAGAATTAATTTAAAATTATTAAAATATATAATATAATACTAATTTAAAATAATTATTAAATATATTTAATTTAATCGAGCTGCTTAACGAGCTTCGAGCATATTGTGATGTTTTTGTAACAAATTTGTGAGAGACTTAACAAGTTTCCAAAAAGTGCAATGAATTTTCTTATAAATCCATTACAATATGTCATCATACTACTAAAATAAAAAATGTGCCAGTGGTAAAGTAGCCACCAAAATTACTTTGAATTAACCATGGGCTTACTCCATGCAAAGAAGTTGTAATATTTTGCAACACATTACTGAGAAAATGTTCAAGGCAAATTTGTTGCCGCAAATTTATACCGTCGCAAAATAAATTTATGACTAGGATTTTTGTAATGAACTTTTTGAGATGAAAATTGAAAAATCTATCATAAAGTAACTTGTGATAGATTTTGGCTATTTTGTGATGAATATAATGCATATCAAATCAACAAAAATGTAATAGTGTGAGGGAAATGAATGAAATAATGTTGAAAGGTGAGAGAGGTCATGTGGCAAAGATGTTAAAACCTTGGAGTAAAGATTGACATGATATTAAAAGGTCATGAAGGTCATTGAGGATGCCTAGAAAGGCCCTCCTCCTAAAGGTGAGAAAGAAAAAAAAATCTCAAGTGATTGTCAAGATTTTAAAATGATGGTCAAAGATTCAAAATCATACCATGATTTGTAAGTTCAGAATGCCCCAAATGAAATGGATTTATAGATTTTGAAAGTGATATTTAGGCCTGAAATATGAAGAAATACTCCTTATATTTGTGAAAAATAAATGAATGAATTTTGTCTTTCTGGTTCTAAAAAATGGTTACACGATCCTGCTCATGTGCTAGTTTGATTGGCCCGCTTAGGCTAGAGGTGGTTCATAGTTGCAGCCCAATAATAGATGTCATTTAGAATGTCTATGATTGATGGAAAAAATGTACTATATAGTAGATCTCAATATCATTAGTCCAAAAAGCATAGTGGTCATAATTTTGATGGTGGAACTAGGGGTGCAAATGAGTCGAGTCGAGCTCAAGCCAGAGGGTGTTTGAGTCGAGCTCGACTGTCAAATGTCGAGCTCGAACTCAACTCGTCTCACGAAACTAGTCGAGTCGAGCGGCTCATCGAGCGGATGTCTCGTACGCGAATCCCCCTCTTCGCTGTCCCGCTCCCGATCGTGCTCTCGCTCTCGCACCCGCTCCCCACCCGGCGCGACCTGCTCCCGCGAGGCACCCGCTCCCGTGAAGCACCCGCTCCCGCAGACGCAACGCGCCCCACTCTCGCAGTCGCACACTCGCACTCGCTCCCGCTCGCTGTTGCGCTCCCGCTCCCGCAGGCATGACCCGACCTGCTTTCGCTCCCTGTCCAGCTCCCGCCGACGCGACCCGCTTCCGCAGACGCGACCCTCTCCCGCAATCGCGAGCTACTCGATGAACCATCGAGTCGATCATCCTAGTGTCCGAGCTCGACTCGCGAGCTCGATAAGCTCGGCTCGTCGAGCCCATTAACGAGGCGAGCCCGAGCCGGCTTGACTCGGTTGCACCCCTAGGTGGAACTAATTCGAATAATTCCAATAAATTTTGTTGCTAAAATATAAGGTAGCAAGAAAATGGCTATAATAGATTGCCTTTTGCTATATCAAAATATGCTTCCTAAGAGCAACAATTCACATTATAATGAGTGATGAAATAGAGGTATATAAATGTAGTAAGATCACCTACACGTTGAAATTTTTATTTGGTATATTGCATTGTGCGATCAGACATTATTGATCGGAAGTCAATGACCAGTTATTATTGATAAGATGGTGAGGACTTCTCATATGCACATTATATGTGACCTATGGAATAGAAGTTAACCTAACCTAAGCTAAGTAAATTCATATCAATTCAAGCCCCGTGATGCTCATATTCTGGTGCTTTTGGAGTTGTTGAATTGTTGTGATGATAATATATTTTTGGAGATATTTCATATCATGCTAAATTACTTATGGATTAATTTAGAACAAAAATTATAACTAGTTAAATCTCTTTTCATTGATTTGATGTATGTGTGTTAGGCTAAGAATAGTATCCGATTTATTATGAATTTTTATGATCCATAAAATGAGAATATTTTATAAATATTGCTACACAGATTAGATAATCTCCAACCGAACTGCATACCATTGTATGTAGTCTGCGAATCGTTGCGTTCAAATTCCAAATCTCACGTTAAAAATCAGTAGGTGAACAGTGCGACTTCAATATTGGTGTCGAATTGTTCATATACGCCAAAAAAAGTTATTACCTTTGCACTTTGCTTAGTTTCGTATGAAGGGCGCGAAACATGAGAGAGATGATTACCTTAGCAAAAGCAGTGCGCAAAAAAGAAAAATAAAGTTGCATACTTGCATTGCAGATGAACTACCGCATTTTAAAATTTTATGATGTTTTAGAGTATAAAATGAGGCCTTCAATTGGAGATGCCCTTAAGAAATATATGATATTTTATTGATACTAAGTAAAAATTAGCTAAAAAAAGTAAAAAACAAAAGATTAATTTCATTGTATTGAAAAATATTTTACAAGCATTTTACAATCCCCACTTTTGGCAACCAAGAAAAGGGCTCGAGGGGCGATGAGGCCCGCGTCCGTTTCTTCCTCGTCCCACGCTTCTTTTCCAAGGTAATCAAACTTAATATCTTGAAAAGTTACATTTTTGTTCAGCCCTCAGCGCTTAGCTAAACTATCTGCTTCATTGATGAAGGTTTTGGGGGAAATCTGGAGCTCTTAGGGTTTCTTCCGAGCTCGCTTGCGTCGAAGTAAGCCTTCCTTCTTCTCCCAATTCCTTCCTATCCTGTCACTAGGATAGCTGGAAATCATTACTCTTGTTGCTTTTCCTACGCATTGAAATCTGCATGCCACCGTGTATTTTACGTTAAAGAATGTAATTTTCGTTGGTTTAGGACAATTCCATTTTGGTTGTTGAGTGATTGAAGCTATGCAAAATTGCATTTGTTTTATTACAAGGTGAAGAGGGTGTGTTATAGACCTCCTGGAACCCAGCATAGCCTATTGAATGATGTCAGTTTATCACTACCTTTAAAGAGGTAAATTTATCAAGTTTTACAGTCATACTTCCATTTTCTTCCCTTCTGATTTTGTACCATTAAAGTATAATTTGAATGTATTTTCCTCTTTATTCACTGGTTAAGTAATTAATTTGGTCGTTGCAGTTTTGGCCTTGTATTCGGAAGAAGTGGAAGTGGGAAGACCACACTTTTACAGGTTCTCCTTGCATTTATATGTCACATAAATTTGATTTTCTATTTTTATCTTCATTTTTTATATAACTCTTGTTCATATTTTTTTCCTTAGATTCTTGCTGGACTATCCACACCTACGTCCGGATCCATTTGTGTTCAGCACTATGGAGATGATGGAAGTCCAAAACAACCACCTGAAACATTGTTACCTGAAAGAGTTGGCATTGTATTTCAGTTTCCTGAGAGGTATTAACAGCTTCTATGGTTTCTTGAGAAATATGTTGTTGTTCAAATGTTGCATGATTCAACTCACATTCATAAGAACAGTCATATCTATTTCTGATATTCTAATTTGGATTTACAGTAACTGCATTTCTGCTTCTCCAAAATCTTGGAATTTATGCTATAATTGGTAGAGAGTTGACTGCTTTGAATTCGAAAGAAATTGTAGTTTTATTCAGATTTTTCTAGAAACAATATTTTTAATTCGTGTAGACCTTTGTTTGAAATTCTTGTATAGTTTAGTTGTTGAAATTAGTTTCTTAAGGAGAATGCTAGTAAACTTGGCATATTTATTTTTATAAAATCAAACTTTATTTAATATGGAACTTAATTTGTATTAACATTGTGTTTAAAAATTTAGAAGTGGACATACAAAAAGATAGACTTCCCATTTAATTTTGTGAATCAATGACTGAATGTTTATCTTGCATGTTTTGTGAGCTCTGTATTCTGTCTATAACTCTTCTTTGACTATCAAGGAAATTATCAGCCTGCTAGATAAATAGAAATGGAGTCCTAACCGAGCTTATTTAAATTTATTGTTTCTTAAAGAACTATTTGCTTCTTCATCTTCATTTTCTACTTCAAAACATGGGTGTTAGGTACTTTTTGGCAGACACAATACTAGAGGAAGTCACTTTTGGGTGGCCAAGGCAAAAAGCAGACTTTTCAACAAGAGAACAACTTGCCTCAAACCTTCAATATGCATTTAGTGCGGTATTATCTTACCTCATTTGTATGCATATTACTGAGCCACAATGAGATGGAAAAATTTTCTCCAATTGTTTAAAACGACAAGAGAATTCCATTTGAAATAGGACTCATGTCGAGTAGGGATTAGCTTGGCTAGAAATCAGAATTTCTCTTGACCCCTAAATGACTCTTTTATAATAAAACAAAGGTTATTAGTAGGCTTTCCTTTTAGTTTATTTAGATAGATTTAGGACTTCTATTTGTAGTGGTTTATTTAGATTGATTTCGAACTTCTCTTTGTGGTGGTTTAGTTATATTTATTTAGAAATTCTCTTTATTGGGAGTTGGATGTATTTGGGTTTAAGAGATCTCTTTTGTTTTGTATGCAATTGTGGCTTCTTAGTAGTTGATCGATTCTCTCCTCACCACTTTATGATGTATTTTTTTTTTTTCATATTTGATATGCATAACTTGATGTCTTATTTTTTTTCATATTTGATATGCATTACTTAGTGCTTTATTTTATTATGGTTTACAGTTTAGGATTTAGGGTGTAGGGTTTGTGGTTTAAGGTTTAGGGTTTGGGTTATGATTTTATTGATATTGTTATGGATATTGTTTTGGTTGTTATGAATATACATTAGTTTTCTAAATGCACTATATTCTTCTTATACTTTATTTTTATCTTTTCTTCTTATAAGCTATGTTTTGTTAACAATGTTGTGAGGTAAACTTTTTCTCGCAATATTATCATAAATTTTCTAGTGCACAATACTAATTAAAAATAAAGTATAAGATTTGTTGCATAAGGGGTATAAGATTAGCTATTAACTACTTTTCAAACATAGAATTAGTCAATATTTAATTCAATGAATATTATAAATCAGATTCAAATGTGTTTTTTAATCAAAATAAAGATGTTTATTGCTTGACCTATAACTTGATTGAGGGTATGTAAAAAAAACGTAAAAAATGAGAGAAAACTTGCCAATTGTTAAGGCTGGGTGGTTTTTATAATGGAAGAAAGTTGTCTTACAATATTCATATCTTAATGCAAAATATATTTTCAAAAATTTTAAATTCACACGGAGACTATTATTGTATATAATATCTTAAATTATATTAATTTTAATGTAAATTAAAAAGCTTTAAAATTCATTTTAACATTTTTTATTTGTTAAAAACATAAAAATTGTTTCACATCAATCCAATCAATTCATTATATTATCTAATTTATATTGTACTCTTCTAATTATTGCATTCTTATATAAATTACTATAAATAACTAATTTGAAAATGATTTTTATTTTTTCTTTATTATAAGTTTTTGACAAATTGTAAATTAATTTTAAATATTTAAGAGTCAAGTAAAAAGAATAAAGTGAGACTCAATTTCAAAATGAAGTTCTCATTATTTCTTAATCGATTTAATATATTTAATATAATTAATATTTAATGTTTTATTTTTATTTATTTTTGTTCTTTTACCTTAATGATCTAATTTCAAATATTGTAATTTTAAACAAATTATTAATAAGCACTTTAATCAAATTTTATTTGAAGAAGTGTTGTCATTTAATATTTAAATCTATTATGTTATTAAAATCACATAATAATTTGTTAATTTATCATTCTAAATTACATTTGATTTGAATTCACTTGAAAATCAAATTGAGCCAATCTATAGCCACTCTTGATTTTGTTCTAGGTCAGATTGAATCACTTCGAGCTAAACTTAGGGCATAGGTCAGATCAACTCAAGATCAAATTGTTAATTGTCATAAAAAATATTCTAAAAATAAATGTAAAAGAAAAAAAAGATTCTAGTTTTGTTTTAATTGTTGTATAATATACATAATTTTTATTTCTTTTATTACCTGTGCATTGTACTAACACCATTGGGTTATTTTTCTGCATTTTCATATGCATTTGTATTATGGTTTTGTTGTTCACCACTCCAAGTAACGATCTTACTAGCATCCCCTTGAATTAGTTGAAACTTTCTTTCATAATTTGATTGTTGCATCTTCAACTTAGGTTGGTCTCCATACAATCTCCCTTGAAGAGAATCCACAGTCGCTAAGTGGTGGTTTCAAGCGACGTCTTGCCTTAGCAATTCAATTGGTAAGATTCTTTGAGGTATCTTATGTTGACTTTAATGGTGATTTTTCAAGTATTATATGCAATTGTTCTGTTTTATTTGTGTATTTCTCAGGTTCAAAAACCGGCTGTCCTGTTACTGGATGAGCCTCTTGCTGGGCTTGGTATGCAGTTACTCTAATCTTAAATTCTCTTTTAGATGTTGATTGCAATAAGGGAGGATTGAATATTGTTGGGTGTTGGGATAATTATTTTTATAAAGGCATTGCTAGTTTTTTTCATGTCAAAAACTGGCAGAATCGTTTCTGCATGTCCTTTTATTCTAGAAATGTAGTTGGCATTGGTTGCCCATGAAACCTGTAAGGGTGACATACCCGTAGATGTATAAGTAGTGATACTGTAGGAAAATTTGGTCCTAGGCAAGAATTTGAATCACTTGGATGGTGTCTCCATCACAAAGATGAATAAATATTTTCTGATCCCCTGCTTGTTACTTTATGCTTGTCCATCCAACTTTGAATGATGTGACCTATTTTGGCTTAATGTAATTCCACTAAGTTGGAATGGTTCTTGTCAAATCTCAGTCATCCCTTGGCATTTGATCCCACGGTCAGGATGAGAATCCGTGGGAGGCTCACTTGGATCACGCCAATATCCTTCTATATTTGGGTAGCTGAATTAGGAAGGATTATATTGAGGCAATTATGTATCAATTAGAAGTTATTTATTTCTTTATTAATACATCTTGTATAGTGATGCGGACATCGATCAGAGATTCAAGCATGTGTATCGCCGGAGACAGCGCAGATCGACGGCCACGATTCAGAGTTTATATTTCTAGTTATTTATGTATTTTCTTTATGCATTTTTTCTTTTATTTCTTGGAGTTTCCTATTGTACCCTTAGTATGAGCTGAGTCATTATTGTAGCCCCGAGGGCAATATAGTCTTTGTATTTTCTTTTATGTTGAGACCTATATATAGGTCATTTCTAGTTGTATTGAGGTTAATGAATATTGAAATAGAAATTTGGTTTTGTTCTACTTCTTGCATGAGAGCTTGAGAAGGGAGAGAGCTCGAGGGGAGCACATCGCAAGGCCCACCAGTCGTTGGAAGAGTCCGCGGCTCGTGGTTAAGTTATTGTATTTTCTTGCCCGTATTTTCCTCCCTCTTCTTCTCCTCCACTATCCGCAAACCCAGCCCAAATCCTTGTTGCCGCCGGCCTCTTGGAAGCCACCACCGACCACTTCCACGGCCCCGACCGGCCACCTTGTCGGTGACCTTTTCCCCCACCCGTCCAATCCCTCCTTCCACTAATTTCAACTTTGAAATTTGACTTTTCAAATTTCAAATTCTTTCCTAATTTGGATTTCCAATTTAGGAAAGTTTTCATGACGAATTCCAAATTCAAATTAAATTAAATTGGAATCGTTATAATTTTATTTCCACGTCATCGCTCTAAAATTGGAAACCAATTCCCTTTGATTTCCCCCTCTCTCCCTCTTAGCATGCCGCCAGCCTCACCATTGGAGGAGCCCCATTAATGCCTCCATTAAGGCATTAATGACACTTCAATTTGAAACCAATTTCAAATCCTTTTCCCTCCTAATTTCCTCCAAAACTGAAATTAATCTCAGTTTTTTTTTCTAAACCCTCTTTCCTCTCTCTATAAGCCGCCGGCCCCCCCTATTGATGGGCTCCATTAAGGGCTCATTAATCCCCCTTAATTGCATTTGAAATTTGAAAGGAGTTTCAAATAATTCCCTCCAAATTTATTAAAATATGAGATTAATTCAGATTTTAGTAAATCTCCCTTCCCCTCATCTAAACCTAAGTTCCCTCTCTCTCAACACACCCGCCCCCCCTCTCTCTTCCCTTGGCCGAACTTCCCCTTCTCCTTGGGAATCCCGCCGACTCCTCCCTCTCCCTCTTTCTCCTTCTTCAAGCGCAAAGGCTATCCCTCACCGTCTCCTAATTCTCTTCTCCTTGGAAGGATTCTCCAACATCAAGCATGTATGGCGGATCCGGAGTTTGAATGGGGATTAGTGTTCAACGCCGACGAAAGCATTAATATCCTACGATCTCCGTGCTTTGATGTAGGATTTGAAGACGACGCCACAGTTGAAGAATACTTGGAGCGAGTCGTCCCGATTCTTGTGAGCATCATCGACCGGCGATTTTCAAGCTACGATTGGAGTATCGACAGTCAAGCATTCACGCCATCCTCGTCACCGTCAACCTCTCCGTGGCTAAAGGCCATTGGTGTGGCCATCGTCTTCGTGGCATCGTTAAGTTTGTTAAAGGCCTTCTCCCGCTAAGCCCGACTCGAGTGTGAGTGAGCAAGGTACTCGTTGTGAACTTCCTAGACATTAGCCGTGGGAATTCTTTTATTTTTCGCATTTGCTTTATTGTGTAACTTTTGAGATCCTTCATTAATTGTGTCTAAACACTAGCTTGTAACTGCTTATCATAACATTTCGTTAACGGAAATTTCTTGAATCTTAACCTACGAAAGTTTAATCTTACATTGGTAAACTTTGTGATTCTTAATGAATTTCATGTGCAATTCTTGAACGTATCACATCATATAGATCTATAAATATGGAAGATAGTAATGAATAAAGTACACTTTTCCCTCTCGAATTCCCGGTTTTAACATGTTATCAAAGCCAACGGCCTTAATTGCCGTTGAAGAACGATCCTAGATCGTCGGAGGAGGAAGAGAAAAGAGGAAGCTCGGGGCATCCGAGACTTGATCGCTGCCGACCCATATACACCGGATGGGACGAGCGACTCGATCAGAACTTCTGATCCAACAGAAAGGGAAAGTCAACGAAGGAGAGAAGCAGTCCGCTCGATTCCCCCTTCCGATCGCACATCCCAGACGATCCACGCCTGCGACTCGTGGGACGAAGCCAAGCTCGCGTGCGACTTGGGGTGTGGAACCGCAACCCGTACCCTACTTCAATCCAAGCCTTTTTTTAAGGCTCGGTCGGTTCGATTTAAAAAAAATAAAAAATCTTTTTTAGTTAAAAAAAAGGAAGGAGAGAAAATCTTTATCATCGACCTTTATTGTCGACAAGGGAAATTTTCTCCGAGAAGCCTTCATTGCTGGATTTCTGAGGAATACAAAGTTCCCACCACCGGCCTTCATTGCTGGAATTCTGATAAATACAGGTTCTCACTATCGGCCTTCATTGCTGGAATTATGAGAAATACAGGTTCCCACTATCGGCCTTCATTGTCGGAATTTTGAGGATAGTTTTCCATCATCGGCCTTCATTGCCGGCTTTCTCTTGTGGTTGATATCCTATCTATAACCAATGCAGCTCTACCTCTGAGCGAGTAATTGCAAGCTGGTCTCCAGCTTGAGGGGGAGTGTCAAAATCTCAGTCATCCCTTGGCATTTGATCTCACGGTCAGGATGAGAATCTGTGGGAGGCTCACCTGGATCACACCAATATCCTTCTATATTTGGGTAGCTGAATTAGGAAGGATTATATTGAGGCAATTATGTATCAATTAGAAGTTATTTATTTCTTTATTAAGACATCTTGTATAGATCTATAAATAGGAATAATTTTGTATAATAAGTAGAAGGTATTTTTACCCTTCTCAACTTTTATGAATCTATTTTCCCTCTCCAATTCTGTGAATTCTAACAGTTCTTTTTAGAAAGAACTCATGCAAATAGGATTAATATTTTGACACGATCATCTTTGGAATGTGATGGACCGGCCGATTTGATTGATAGAGAATTAGGAAATTTCCTAATCAAGAGAGAGCTATTTAGGAAGGTTCTTAATCAAATGGGAATTGTTTATGAATGTTTTAATTACAATTTGGAAGAAATTATTTAGGACAAGAGATCTAATTTGAATTCAAAATCTAAGAGGGAATTATTTAGGGAGGAGGAATTATGAGGGATTATTTAGGAAAATTTTAATTATAATTGGGAGGGAATTAATTAGGAAAATAAATTGAATTTGAATTTAAATTTGAGAGAAAATTATTTAGGAAAGGGGGCTAATTTGGGAAAGAATTATGGGAGCCTATTTAAGGCTAATAAGAGAATGATTTCTTGATTATGTTTGGAGTTTGCTGAAATTAGAATTTCTTAGGTTGTGAAGTCTCTAGCCGCCGGCTAGGGATTTGGGAAAGCCAGATCTTCCTCTTTAATTGAAGATCCAATTGTATATTGTTATTTTCTTTCATATATCTTGCAATAAAAAGAGTTTGGTATGTTCTTCCTAAATTTTTTGTGCCGTTTGATTTTGCTGAAATTGCATCAACTTCCTATCAAAATGCATGTAGTTTGAAAATATTTGAGATAAATATTGTGTCCACCGATTAATACATGAGGGTTGAAAAATGTGCATATTTTAAATGTCTATCTACCGCTGCTAAAATAACAATCTTTCCTTGTGATTTAGGTAGCTAGATGATGAAATCTATGGCAACTTCCTCCTATACTACTTGTGGTATTGGTAACTGTTGAAATAAGCTCGCCTATTGTATACTTCTGCACAACATGCTTAATATCCTTCCTAAATCTTGGCCAACAAATTGAGTAGGACACTCTTGTCATTGTTAGCCTGAAATCGCCATGTTAGCTTATCAGCCTAGTGTGTTAGACCGGTCCAGTCGGTCCAGGCGGGACCGGTTCACGGGCTAAAATCGCAAACAGGCGGAGAACGAGCGGCCCGTTCGCCCCCGTAGAGCTGTTTAGGAAGTTTTTTTGAGCATTTTGAGAGGGAAATTTGAACGCAGGTACTGTTTAGGGAATTCCTTTTGATTTGTATGCATTAAATAGTTGATTTGGCTAGGGTTTGAGTATCTTGAATTTGGCTGAAATTTGAGATCTCGTAGATTTAGGTTTTCTTTGGGCTCTAGCGGCGTCTAGAGATTTGGGAGAGATCGATCCTCCTCTTGAATTGAGGATCAAGTGTATCTTTGCTGTTTTCCTTGATTTTCTAGTGAAATACAAGCATATTATTGTGTTTTTCTTCCCGTTTCCCTATTTTCTGCTGAATTCCTGCTGTTTGGCTGCTGTGGACAGCAGTTTACTGCTGAAATTTTACTGATTTGGGTTAGGAATACTTGTGAACTCAAGTGTTTCCTATCACAGTGCAGCTCTGATAATATTATTCTTGAAATCTAATATGGAATATAAAACAATTCTATTTTTATAGTAAATCAGTCGATGTTGAAGCCAATGAGAATGAAACTTGTCCGGTTCGCGGTGTATGTTCGTGATAAAGTTGTAATGCACCCTATTGACTATCTTAGCTGTTCTAATCACTCTGTGTCTGCTGCGTATAAGCTAATAGCGCGTGGTTTTGCCATTTGGATTTGCAAACTCAAATTTTCTAGATAATGCTTCAGCAACTTAATCGGATATTCCAGGAGTATAATCCATGGTATAATTAGAAACAAGTAATTTGACCAAAAATCATTATTGTTCAGGTCTTTGAATAATCACTTGTTACATAAGCTAAAAAAATACTGTGTTGGTTTGTTCAAATGAGAAAATGCTTACCTAATAAAAATTATCGCCAATGACTAACCATTGTTGGCGATATTATATAATTTCCGGGCATGTGTAGAAGCCTTTTTCATTGTCGGTGGCAACTTCATGCTAAATTATGTTAAGAGGGTGAGCCTATTGGACTAAGACAATGCCAATTACTATGCTAGGAGTGTCAATCTCCACACTAAATGATAATGAAAAATCTAGAAAGCCTAGTCTTTGCAATGATGTCGGTATCTTTCAAAGCATCAAATGTTAAATGTGCCTATTTGAACAACCGAACTTGTTGCGGGCTAATAGTGTTGTCAATGGCTCCTCCATTGCGGCATAGTGTTTGAAAAATTTGTGATAATAGCCTTTTATTCCCAAAAAAACTTAACAATTATTTTAAAGATTTGAGAATCAACCATCATTGAATTGCTTCAATCTTCGGTGGTTATTCTATTACTCCTTGTTGGGAAATGATATGACCTAAATACTCAAGCTATTTTACACATGCATATTTCATTTGACATTGTGATACGGAGGCAAAGGCAACAACCCCAACGGCTGATTTGGTGGGGTCTAGTAAGGATCTAATTATTTATATTTGGAGGGGATTAATTAGGAAATGAATTCTCTAATTTAACTTCAAATAAGAGAGAGAATTAATTAAGCCAGGATGGCTGAATTAAGGGGAAAATATATTAGGAAAGAGGGCTAAGGAGGTGGGAATTAGGAGGGAAATATATTAAGAAAGGGGGCTAAGGAGGTGGGAGAGCTTATTTAAGGGGAAGTTTAGGATTATTTTGTTTTATGCAGAATTTGAGTTGTGTTTCTGTATTTTTATTTTGTGAGGGCTTCCTAGCAGCTTCTAGGGTTAGCGGGAGAGACGATCTACATCTTTAGTTGTAGATTGATTATATCTTTTTTTTTTGTCTTGTTATTAATAAAAATCAGCAACTATTCCCCATAAATCTTTTGATTTGGGCTTATTTTCTTTGGATTTCTTGCTATGGTTTGTTGTTTTTGTATCCAAGGCACATCAAATTGGTATCAGAGCGATGTCCTGGGTTGAAATTTAAGTCGTCATCGCTGATTTATGCTACGTTTTTTCGGCCCGCCTTGCTGATTTTGCTGTTTGACGATCACCGTTGCTGTTTTTTTTTTTTTTTTGCTTTTTTTTAAGGTTTTAAACCTAAATCCTTTAAAAGACAATAAAGAAGATGGAGGTGTTGGAAGGAGAGCTGGAACAATTCAGGGCCAGAATGGAGGAACAATATTGTGGTATTGAGGGGAAGTTCACGACGGTGTAAGGATGGTTGTCATCAATGGAAAATCGATTTGAGAACATGAAAGGCATGCTGAGGAAATTAATTGGGATGTAGTCAAAGGCTTCACCGGCTAGTCCTAGGATTGATCTGAAAGAAAAGAGATTCTAGGAGGATAATGATGAAGTAGAGACAGTTTTCCCTCAAGAACCATCCCATCGGGCGAGGTGCACCAAGGTATCCCGAAGAAGGGATGACAGGAAAGGCTAAAGTGGGCTGGAGACCACCTAGGCAGGAGGGATGGTGGGTTGGAAGAAGCCATGGTGGACCCGAACCATGGGGTTCAAATCAACCAAGGGAGGAAGGGAGAGAGTCATATCATCAGTTCACGGGAGGGGACTAACAGAGGAAGAAATAATTGGGGTATGGATACCATATCAAGGAAGTTGAAAATGTCGGCCTTTGAAGTAGAAGACACTCAGTGTTGGGTGTATCGAGTAGAGCATTACTTTTCTATCAACAGGATGATTGAAGGGGAAAAACTCACGGCGGCGGGTCTATGTTTGGAAAGGAAAGCCCTAGCCTGATTCCAATGGAGGGAGGCTAGGTATCCGATCTAACTCCTGGGGAGAATTTAAGGAGTGCTTGTTGGAATGTTTTCGAGCCATTCGGGAAGGAGACCCCCATGAGCAGTTTTATGCCCTCACTCAGGAGGGAACAATTATGGAGTACCGGGAGAAGTTTGAGCTGTTGTCGGGGAGATTGAGAGGAATCTCTGAAGAAGGATTAAAGGGGAATTTCGTGAACGGGCTTAGGGAGGACATACAGGTAGTACTCATGGTACTGAGGCCTAGGGGGTTGAGGGAGACAATGGGGCTAGCACAAAGGGTAGAGGAAAAGCAGTAACGGGAGAAGAGCAGTTAAAGAAACAACATGGGAGGGGCTTATAGGAGCACTTCTACAACCCTGGCACTGAGGACCCAGGCGGTGTCATTTCAGTGGGAAGCCTTTGAGGAGAAATACATTGGAGCTCGTCCCAGAGGCAATTTTAGACGCCTCACAGAAGTTTAGGATAGGCTGGCGAACGGGCTATGATTTAGGTGTGGTGAGAGATTCACACCCGGGCGAATCTATGGCAATTTTGGTGGACTGTGGGGCTATGCATAACTTCATCTCAAACTGGTTAGTGGATTGATTGGGGTTGAAGTTAGTGAGGATTGAAGGATGTGGGGTGATGATGGGAACATGCAAGACAGAGAGGAGTAGGAGGTATTTAAACAGGTGGTGATGACCTTGCAGGGTATTCAGGTGGTGGAAGACTTCATTTTCTCGGATTTGGGATGTACGAATGTGATTCTGGTGATGAAGTGGCTACAACTAAGAGATATGAGGGTAAACTAGAAAACTTTCACCATGGAGATACAAATTGAAGGGAAACATGTAGTGCTTTAAGGGGATACCAGCTTATGCGAGACCATGGTCTCTTTAAAAACCATGCTCAGTACAATTTAGAATGTAGGCAACAAATACTTGGTAGAGATGCAAAGCATAGAAAGGGTCCATGAACATGATGCAAGGGAAATTCCAGTGGTGGCGCAACAGATTCAGCAATAATATCAGGATGTATTTCAGCCAACGGTCGAGTTACCACTGCCTTGAGAGCATGATCATACCATCAACTTGAAAGAAGGGACTTCTCTCATCAGTGTCTAACCATATCGTTACTCCTAGATCCAAAAAGATGGGATAGAGAGACTGATCAGGGAGATGATAGAAGCAAGGATCATCAGATCTAGTGTGAGTCCCTTATCTAGCCTGGTACTATTGGTGAAGAAGAAGAATGGCAACTACATGTTCTATGAAAATAGAGTTTTAAATAAGGAAATGGTGTTTATAATTTTCCAATTTAAGTAATAGATAAATTCTTGGATGATTTATTTGGAGCCGTGATCTTCTCCAAAATAGATTTGAAGTCAGGATACCATCAAATTAGGATGAAGATAGCAGATGTGCATTTGACAACCTTCAAAACACATGAAGGGCACTATGAGTTTCTAGTGATGCCTTTTGGCCTCACCAACACCCCAACCACCTTCCAGTCACTTATGAATCGAGTGTTCTAGCCATATCTCAGAAGGTTTGTCCTAGTATTTTTTTATTACAGTTTGATATACAGCAGGATAGAGGTAGAACACTAGGAGCACTTGAAGATTGTTATGGAGACATTGAGGGAGCATTAGTTGTTTGCCAACTGGAAAAAGTGCACATTTGGGCTATCACAGGTGGAGTATTTAGGGCATGTAGTCAGTTAACCAGTCTAAAATTCAAGCCATGGTGGACTAGCCTCTCCCTAAGAATTTGAGGGAGCTACGGGGGTTCTTGGGGCTCACCGATTACTATCAAAAGTTTGTGAAGGAATATGGTACCATAGCAAGACCTTTAACGGAGCAATTGAAAAAAGATAATTTCAAGTGGGGGGAGGAGGCTACCCGAGCCTTCTAGGAGTTGAAGAAAGCGATGACTAGTGTACCTGTGATGGCACTTCCAGATTTTAGGTGACCCTTTGTGGTGTAGACGGATGCATCAGGTTATGGGTTAGGAGTAGAACTCTTGCAAGGTCAGAGAGACCTATTGCATACTTTAGCTAGGTGCTCACAGCTAAGGCAAGACTCAAGTCAGTGTATAAGAGGGAGTTGATGGCTATTGTCTTGGCCATTCAGAAGTGGATGCCCTACTTGTTGGGGAGACACTTCAAAGTCAGGACATATTAGAGGAGCCTAAAGTTTTTATTGGAACAACAGATGATCACAGAGGAGAATTAACGGTGGTTATCCAAGTTGCTAGGATATGATTTCAAGATATAATATAAACCTAGCCTAGAAAACATGGCAGCAGACGCCTTGTCTAGGAGAATGGAGGAGCCTCTGTTGATAGCCTTGTCAGTACCCATGAGCATAGATTGGGAAGCATCAAAACAGGAGAATTAATAGGATGAAGGATTGAAGAAGATTAGGGCCGATTTATTGCAAGACCCGATTAGTCACTCTGGTTACACACTAAGGGGAGCTCAATTGCTACACCAAGGGAGATTCTTTCTACCAAGCTGATCAAGATACATCCCCAAGCTGCTAAAGGAGTTCCATGGTATTATAGTTGGAGGGCATTCTAGAGTTCAAAAAACTTGCAATCGATTATCTGTAGAACTATACTGAGTGGGGATGCACCATGATGCAGAGGATTGGGTAGCTCTATGTGATGTATGCCAAAGGCACAAGTACTTAGCCATGACACCGACAGGATTACCACATCCCCTAGCTCTACCAGTGAGGCTATGGGAGGAGATGACGATGAATTTTATCGAGGGGTTGCCACGATTAGAGGGTTTCTTAGTGATATTAGTAGTAGTCGATTGCCTAAGAAAAAATGTCCACTTCATCCCTCTGAAGCACCCTTATACCATGGTTGTTATGGCTGTTGTTTTCATACGAGGAGTGGTGCGCTTGCATGGATTTCTTGATGCTAATGTGTTAGACAGGGACAAGGTGTTCCTTAACCACTTTTGGAAAGAGTTATTTCGTTTACAAGGGTTAGTCCTGAAGAAAAGCATAGCCTACCACTCCTAAACAGATGGCCAAATAGAGGTGTTGAACATAAGCGTGGAAACCTATTTGAGATGCTTTGTATCAGACATGCCGGAGAAGTGGGCAAGTTGGATTGCGTGGGCCGAGTATTGGTACATCACCTCATACCATTCAACAACAAAGATCACTCCTTTTAGGATTCTCTATGGGAGAGATCCACCTCACTTGATTCATTATGAGAAGAACACTACACCAGTATCCGATGTAGAGCAGTACTTAGAAGAGAGGGACAAGAAACTATCTGAGCTCAAGGGACATTTGTTGAGAACCCAACAGATTGTGAAAAGGAAAGTTGATAAGCACAGAAAAGTAGTAAACTTCGAGCTAGGAGAGATGGTTTACTTAAAATTGAGGCCCTACAGACAGAAAACACTAGTAAGGAGGAATAATGAAAAATTATCCCCACGATACTTTGGGCCTTATAAGGCCTTGGAGTGTATTGGAGCAGTAGCCTATCGATTGAGGTTACCACCCACATCAGTGTTACACCCAGCCTTTCATGTCTCCCAACTGAGGAAGGCAATCAGAGAACACACTCTCAACTCTACCACGGACATTGGCATAAGATATGGAGGTCATATTTGAACCCCTAGAGGTAGTGGGTGTGCGTGGTAGAGGTGCAAAAGCACAAGAGGTGTTAATAAAATGGAAGGATCTGCTAGAGCACGATGCCATGTGAGAACCATTCGAGATAATCAGGAGGTAGTTCCCAACCTTCCACCTTGAGGACAAGGTGGTACTTTTTTTTGGGTGGGAGGGGGGGGGGGGGTATTGATACGTAGGCAGAGACAGCAGCCCCAATGACTGATTTGTTGGGGTCCAGTAAGGATCTAATTACTTATGTTAGGAGGGGATTAATTAGGAAAGGAATTTCCTAATTTAAATTCAAATAAAAGAGGGAATTAATTATGACAGGAAAGCTGAATTAAGAGAGAAATATATTAGGAAAGGGACTAAGGAGGTGGGAGAACTTATTTAAGGGAAAGTTTATGGTGATTTTGTTTTATGCAGAATTTGAGTTGTGTTGCTGTATTTTGCTTTTGTGAGGGATTCCTAGCGGTGTCTAGTGTTAGCTAAAGAGACGGTCTACCTCTCTAATTGTAGATCGATTGTTTCTTTTATTTTTTGTCGTGTTATTAATAAAAATCAGCTACTAGTCCCCCTAAATCTGTTGTTTTTAGCTTGTTTTATGTGGATTTCCTGCTGTGGTTTGCTATTTTTATATCCAAGGCGCATCATATTGTGTAAAGAGACTTCAACACTGGTTGAAGATGAGTAATGTGTGTTTCAAAAGAGACACTGTAGGCAAAGATGTCATAAAAAAATATCAATATAGAATGATGTAAAAATTGTGAAGGATACCTTTTATTATCCTTTGGAAGGTGGTTGATGCATTTGTTAATCCAAATGACATAGCCAAGAATTCATAGCACTTATAATGTGTACAATAGCCATCTTATATGCTTATTCTTCCACCCACCCTTTTTATTTGGTGATAATCGAAGCGCAAATCCAATTTTGAGAAAATGGAAGCTCCATGCAATTTGTCAATTAATTCGTCCAATGTTGGCACCAGAACTTGATCCAAAATAATTATTCTGATCAATGCTTCATAATCAATACAAAACCATCAAGTACTGTTTTTCATGCGAACTAAGGAACTTGGGATGAGAAGGAACTAGTGCTTTCGCGAATGATACCAACATCAAGCATTTCTTTCATCAATTTTCTATTTCAGTTTTCTAAAAGTAATAATGATATGGTCGTACATTTATGGGATTTGTTTCTAGTAACAATGGAGCCTTATGTTCCACTGTTCATTTTGGCAGCAACTCAGATGTCACTTGAAATGGATGTTGGCATGTACCGAACATCTACTATATTTGAGGCAACAATGGCTATAGCCAACTTGTTGCCAAATGGCTAAAGTCAGACACTAATGTTATTTGAGAACAAGATGCAATGGAATCTATAGAAAATAGTTGGTTCTACTGCTACAAGTTAAAGTGGTGCACTAAAGATCCCGCATCACCTTGCAACTTGATTGTGTCCCATCTAAGCGGACTGCATCATCAAGTCTGTGTAATTTGTAGTACACGAATCCAATAGTTCCAACCATTTTACTTGATATATCCTTAAAAAATTTGTCCCATACAAGAGAACTGCATCATCAACTCCATATGATGTACATCAAGTCAAGGCTTTCCCCCCAAGGAAAGGCCTCATTTGTAATCGACTGCAAATAATAATGGATTCATTCAAACTGGACCAGACCCCGTGGTTTTTCCCCTATTCAGAGTTTTTCACGTAAAAATCTTGGTGTCTCTTTTGAATACTGCACCCTCTCTTTTAAATTGTATGCGTGCTGGATCTTCATACAAAGCTAAAACGTTAAACTTTATATTTCTCTACCGCCGCGAATACTCCAGGACGCAACAATACTTTAAAACTATATCTGCTCCTTGATTTGGAAGGAAATAACAGTTAAAGGAAAATGAGTGTCTTTGTACAACAATTGATAGTTTTGAACCAATACCAGGCCACTATAGAGTTTCATCATTGCTCACAGGCACTGTGAAAAAATGTGGATGGTATTATGGTTTGTTCCAAGGTGTAAGCTAGTTTTTGTTAAATGAATTTTGGATCGATCCACTATCTATTAGAATTTGGACAATGTGATTGCCCACATTGCCTTTCATTCTTACTGCTCTTAAGAATGCTCTGCCTTGTAAATGCATTGAAGCTGATCTCGAGCGGCTCTGTACAAGACAAGATGGCTTCTTGGTAACTTTCCTCCTGGTGGTCTTTTGGTTGTTCTTAATTATCGTTAATCACCAATAACACCAGGGGCGGAACCACCTTGTGGTCAGGGGGGACAATAACAAGGTAATTTATCCCTCAAAAAAAATTTAAAAAAAATGTTTTATATAATTTTTTAGGTAATTTATCCCTCTTCATTCATTTTTTAGTCTTTATTACAAGAGTTTTTAGCCAATTGCCCCCCCCCCCCCACCTCCTAAAAATTTAAAAATATTATAGTCTTTAGGTAATTGCCCCCATCAAATATTAAAGAGAATTCATCATTGAATTTCAAAAATATCATGCACGTCGAATCCTGCCAGGGGTGCCTCTTTGGACCCCCGACATATGTCTTATAAGTTTGACCCCTCTAAAAATTAAGGCTGGTTCCGCCCCTGAATAACACTAATAGCTTGGATTTTCATACATGGTTGCAATGATATTTTTCTTCGCAATGGAAATAAAGGCCCTTCGCATGTTATTCTTCTAATTGGGTTGTTGTCAAATGATGTATAGGTATGTTGGTCTTCATAACTATTATGGAAACAGGGCCAGTAGAATCTTAGTTAGCCAAATTGGATAGCTCCTCAAAGATGTAACATGTGCATTGGATAGCTCCTCAAAGTGATTATAAAAATCTTGCACCATAGATTTTTGTTGCACCTTGGCATGCTCCCTTTTCACTTTTTGATATAATGAAGAACCAAAGTGTTACGAAATATTTTCTTTAAAAGAACTCCATGTATTTATTTATTTATTGAGATGCATCCATTAACACTAACTTAGTGCCTGTTCATCCATATAGAGTGATGCATTTGTGATTTTTGCTTTCCCAAAAGGTTGTACTAAGAGAATGATTGATGAGGTTCAAACAATCAACTTCGAGAATTATTACCATTAAAGTATGGTATATCAATTTTCGCTGCTTCTAATGAGTATCTTGGACTGTGGCCGAAAGACATTCGTGATTAGGCCTCATCATTACCATTTGACTTCAAACATTATGATCGGTCCATCTTCTCTTTAATTGAGGATACACCATGTGAAACATTGTTGAGGATCTTTGTCATCATTGACACTGGCTCCTCTATCTTGCCGAGATGTCTAAGACAGTCCTTGAGCATTTTTGTGACATTTCGGGTACTGTTCGCCAAGATTATCACTGCAACATTGGTAGAATGAAGAAATGGAAATGCTCAAAGTGAATGAAAGCATCAATGATATGTATTCTGAACCTTAAACACTTTGAGCTGTCTCAACTCCACGATGGACAGCAAGTCTCCACTGAGCAAAGGAAAAAAAAACAGAAAAAAAAAAGGAATTAGGCGATAGAATATTTTCCCCCATTCAGGTTATTTCCTCTTATTCATAGTTTTTAACAGATTGTTTTGTATTACAGGGTAAATTAATAGCAACTGTTAATCATTCACAAAAACAGTAATTAGTTATCATGCAGATGTACAACAACTTTTTCAACGGCTTAGTAACTGCTTAAAGAACTTTTTTTTTGCCCAACAAGAGTTAAGTTTGTTTTCTTCATCCTTGCTGCCAATAGTATTGTGGCTGTTTAATATGGTTGAAAATCGGCCATTCACTTTCGTTTTTTTATCTTGTTTGGCGGCTTTGCGAGTTTCCTAACATGTTTTCTCTCTTTGCCATCTAAAATAAGGACTATGAAATCAAACTTATACGTACTGCACTTTCTGAACTAGATTGGAAGGCTCGCGCTGATGTTTTAAAGCTGCTGAAGCATCTAAAGAAGGAACTTACTATACTTGCTGTTAGTCATGATCTAAAGTAAGTATATTTGAGCTTCACAAGCTATCTCATGTTCCAACTTCATCAGCTCCCATACTTAGCAGATCCTTGGTGCTACAAATTCTATTTTTTTTTCTTTTGTATTAGTATGTGTGCTTACACATAATACAGAAATGTTGTGACTGATGATGATGATGTTGTTCTTTCCCCAACTTATTTAGCTTGTTCACCTCTATGTGGATTTTCATTTATAGATTGTTGCTAACACAATTGCAGTTTAGGAATACGCTCCTCCTTTAAACTTTTTTGGCTCACCTATGCATGAATTCCTGATCCAGAGTTCCCTGAATGGTTTTGGGCAAAAAAAAGAAGTATAGAACGGTTTATGGCTCGCCAATTGAGTAAAACTCATAGCTGGCTTGTTTTTCTAGATATCAAGGCATCTGCTTAAACCCATCTACTGTGAACCCAACAGGTCATGTCCTTAGCAATATAAGCTATATTCTGCCAAAATCTGTTTCCAAATTATGCTTGGGAGGGGTCAGATCCCGGCTTTTAATCAAGGATAAATTACATGTAGCTTATTAAGGTAGAAGATGCGTTTCACTTTGGTTCACATATTTTGAATTTCTTTGTGCTGGTCCTGGATGTTGCTGCTATTGTTGAAGTTGCTGGAGAAAAGCTCACCTTTGAGCACAATGAAACAGATTAGAACGAAAAATAATTTGCAAGAAACACTAAAAACAGATGACACAAGATTCACGCGATTTGGCGAAATTTGCCTGGTTTCATGGCTGCATGAAGAAGCGGAAATTTCTTCTTTTCTGGCCATATGCATAAGATTAAAATATTTGTCTTAAGATATTCCCTCACTCTAGGCTCCCCCTATCTTTTTTATTTTTTTTCATTTCTCCTTTTATCCTTCACTCACTCTCTCTCTTGTACTTCAAGTCTTCAACAATCTTGGTTACAACTTTGATTGAATTTGTTAATGCATATTTGAAATAATACAAAGTTTGTCAAGGAATGAGGGAATTTACACATTTTAACAATCTCTCTTTTGATGGTTAAGTTTTTTATGTACATTTTGAGAGAATAATCTCTACGTTGCAACCTTCTCAATCATCCATTGGGGTTGGGTGATGCTGTGCAATATTGCAATTTATAAGTGGTAAACCTTTCATATTCATTTATAGTAATCCTTTCTTTTTGTCTTTGTTTGCCCTTTGATCATGTAAGATTGATTGTCATGTAATGCTCTTTTGTCATTGGTAGCTCCCACGTGATGGTGACTTTATCTACTTTCTTCTTGCAAGCTCACTAGCATCTATTAACAATAAGTAATGCTAGGAATGCGTGTATTTCTGTGTAAATCTATTGCAAACTCCACTACAAGTTTAACTGGAGGATAAAAACATTTTACCTCCATAACGAGGAAAAAATGATAGGAATTAGTTGAATAACTTTAGGAGAAAACTCATAATATCAATATTTTTTTAATCAAAACCATTTAGCCACTAGCCTTTCTCTTCTTCTTTTTTTGTCACTGTGCCCCTACTTGATCAAGAGCATCGATTTATTCCACAACACTTCTTTATCTTTTAGTACCCGAGTATTCATCTCTTTCATCCCTAGTTGCCACTAGATAGTGCCTTTAACCTGCATTGCCTCTTCAAACCACTCAAGTTCAATAACATCAGTAAAAATAAAGAAGAAAAGAAATGAGAATATGTTCGAGTAGGCTTGAATATTGTTTGATGTCACCTCAATTGCGCCACAGTCATGCTCGATTTTTATTGTCTTTACACTTTTAACACCTATCTATTTCTTGCATGCCATCTTTAAAATTACCTCTAGCTCGACATTTTCACTTATGGAGGTATGCTTCTTAGTATTATTGGACTTTATATATGATAGTTTCATTGAATGTAACCTTACTCTTTTTAATGAACAAATGATTTTGTTCATGCCAATATTTGCAACCAAAAATCATTTACTCCATATCCCGATAACATAATTCTTTTTAGACTTAGGATATCTTATCTCAGATAATGGAATTCAAATGCACATAAGAAATGGATATTGATATTATATGACAAATCCCCTATTATTATTTTACCCAAATACTTAAAACAAACAATCCTTTAATAGATATTGATATTATATGTCATTTGTTGATGACTATTCTCATTATTGTTAGATTTTTTCAATGCACATAAAACATAAAATTTGAAACTACTACAAAATTTCTTTACTTCAAAATCACGATAAAAAAACAATTCCAAAGATCTATCAAAATACTTCATACTGATGGTGGAGGAGAATACATCGAGTCTTCACTTAGCAATCTCAGCTCTTCTTATAGAATTATTCATCAGTATATTTGTCCGTATGCTCCAAAATAAGCGGAGTTATTGAATGCAAACACCATCTTATTGAAACTCTTCATACTCTTATGATTGATGCTTCTCTATCTCAACAATTCTGGGTGGATGCTTGATTAACCGAATGCCTTCCTCAATAACCAGACATAAGTCACCATACCAACTATTACATAGTCAACAACCAAACTATTCTCATCTTCGAATTTTTGATAGCCCATGTTTCCCTTAGATACAACCCAAGTCAAAAACAAATTATCTTCCATGTCGGCCAGCTGTCTTCATTATGCAAACTCTCAAAAAGGATATTTATGCTATAAACCTACCACAGAAAAAACTTACACCTCTCGGAATGTTTTTAATGAATCCATCTTCCCACATCAAATACCTCTTCCATTTTTTTCACGCACTGTCTCATACTCCACCTTTAAAATCTCTCTCTGCTTTCCCGGCTTCAGTTTCTTAGCAGACTCAATTTGTTTCAACATATGCCACTCTCATCCAACCAATAGACTCACTATTTATGCCCATTCTTCACAAAGCTTCGTATAGTCTTCAACAATATATATATATATATATATTTTTTTTTTTATTATTATTATATTTTTTTTTTAGTCTTCATCGATATATTTAATCCGTTCGCTAAAATATCTACCATTCGGGTTCTTGTGGCAAGTCACTCACCAGTGACAAATAATTCAATTGGATGTCTCTAATATCTTTCTACATTGTCTTAAATGAAAAGATTTATATCACTCAACTAGAAGGTTATCATCATCCTTAATATTTGTATCACGTTCATCTCTTGAAGAAGGCTATCTATGACCTCAAATAAGCACCTCGATAATGATTTGCGGCGCTTACATATTATCTAATTCAACTTAGCTTTCTCACAAGCACTGCTGATCTTTCTTTACTTCACTATGGCAATAACTTCCTTATTTATTTTCTAATCTATGTACATGACATTCTATTAACAGCCAACAACTCTGATGCACTTCTTAGTATTCTACAGAAGCTTTAAACTCAGTTTAACATGTGAAATCTGGGACACATTTGGCAATTCCTTTGCATCTATGTTCGGCCAACTGACTATGGACTTCTTCTAGGTCAATCTACCTATGCCAATGACATTCTCCAACGGGCGGGTCCGTTAAAATGCAAATTTTTTCAAAATCTTGTCCCATCCAAATCACCAATCATGAACAATCTTCAAGTAACATTTGACAATCCAGCTCTCTATATGGATTTTGTTGGCTCCCTACAATCACTCAATTAGATATTTGGTTTGAAGCTAACAAATTCTTTCAATTTATGCATACACCTCTTAGGCTTCGTTTGGGACGACTTTTTTACTGCTTCTTAAAATGACTTTCTAGTACAAAAATTAAAATTTTTGTGCTAGAAAGCCGCTTTAAAAAACAGTAAAAAAGCCTTTCCAAACGAAACCTTAATGTTCATTTTGGGCAGGTGAGGCGGCTTGTTCGCTGCATCATGTGCAAACTTACCATTGCTCTACCGATCTATAGAGTTAAACTTCATCCTCATGCTTTTCTCTAACTCTAATTGTGTTGGTGATCAAGAAGACAAAATTCATAAGAAGACAAAATTCATAACAAGTTTCCATGCGTACCTTGACAAGATATTTATATCTTGGTGTGTTAAGCAATCGATGGTAGCTTCTTCTTCGACGAAAGTGAAATATTGTGCCTTTGTTGCAGCTACTGCTGATATTATTCGGCTCCATCACCTGCTCCAAGAACTTTGCATTTCTTCATCAATTTCCACACCTTTATACTGTTACAATGTCCTGCACTTGCATTGGTTAGCAATCCAGTTTTTCATATTCCTATCGAACACATTATAGTTAATTGCCATTTCATTTGGGTTTCTATCTTCTTCTGTAGGTACTCCTCCTTTATGACATTTATTTGTTGCCTTATTTTTCTTTCTACGAATCAATGGAATAAGCTATTTGTTTCTGAATAGCAGCTTCAACTAATTGGCATTTCAGGGAGCTTTCAGCTTTGGTGGATGTCTCATGGAGAATGGAAATGGGAGGGATACTGAAGGAAGAAAGGTTACCAGTCTAATGTAAGAATCCTCTTTACAATGGCTCGCCACTGCAATTATCATAACAAGCTTACTTTTTGGTGAATGAGCTCAAAGAAGCTATTAGAGCTTTGGTGAATCTCAGCATAGCCATGCAATAATGCTCCTCTTTATTCTTGCTTAGATTTTGTTTCGTATAATGATATTGATATTATATTTTAATTGTTCTATATGAAATAAAATAATTAATTTTCTATGTAAAAGGATGAACTGCATCATAAATCAGTCAATGTGTTTTTCATATTATATGAGAATACATGTAAATCAGGTTTTAAGCATATTGTTTATGTAAATTAAAATCATTTTTGGAAAACTTTGAAGAGAAGTTGTCCAATGGAAGCCTCAATGCCTCTTTATCTTTCTAAATTAGGAATTTAGGGCATGTTTGGGATGATCCTATTGTTTTATTAAGGCCTCGTTTGAGACGGCTTTCTTACTGCTTCTTAAAGCAGCTTTCTCGTACAAAAATTTTAATTTTTAAACTAGAAAGTTGCTTTAAGAAGCAGTAAGAATGCCGTCACAAATGAAGTCAAAGTCAGTTATGAAATTGTTTTGGAAAAAATAATTTCACTATTTTGGTTGTATAAGTATAAGATAATTTTATACTACAGCAATTTTGGAAAAACAGTGAAAAAGCATTAAGAATGCAGTACTAAAAAATAATTATGATTGTTATATGAAAAGCGAAGCAGCGAGAAAACTCTCGCGGACAAATCCTTAGGATAATTTTCAAAGTTCTTGCCTAAGAAATGAATTTCTAGGGAAAGCAAGCATTTATAGAACAAGCAATCATGATTGAAATGGGTGAAATTTTAAGTATATGCTTGAAAGAAATGAGTCAAAAGAGTATCATTCAAATTTATTTGGGGGATTTATATATATGATACAAAATTTTTATGTTTAAATACTTAAAACTGAAATCTATATATTTATGCTAACACTCAAATTTTTATATTTATCTTTTTTTACTTTAGTCAGTGATGTTCTTCTAGACAATGCAAGAGGAAGTACTTTGGTGTATGCTTTTTGTTGATGATATTTTTCTTGTTGATAAGACTAGAGAGGGAGTTGAAGGAAAATTTGAATTATGGAGGGCAACCTTAGAGTTAAAGGTTTTCGTTTGAGTGGATCTAAAATTGAATACATTGAGTCTAATTTTAGTAGTATTATATCTAGTGTGGGGGTTGTGATTTTGGATGATCAAGTTATTAAGAGTACACGTTTTAAATATCTCGAGTATATTATTCAAAGTGATGGTGAAATAGATGACAATATTATTAGTAGAATTCAAACTGGATTGTTAAATTGGAGGATTACATTATGTCTATTGTGTGATAGAAATGTATCCTCAGACTTGAGGGAAAATTCTATAAAATGGTGGTGTGATTTGCAATGCTTTATGACGTTGAATGCTAGCAATTAAAAGAGAAGCATAAAAGTAAGCTAAGTGTTACAAATATGAGAATGCGGAAGTGGATGAGTGGTTTTACTCTTAGAGATAGAATGCGAAACAAATATATACATGAAAGATTGGAGTACCTCCAGTGATAGATAAGATTAGAGAGAGTTGCATTTGATGGTTTGGATACAAAAAATGTTGGCCTTTCAATGACTCTTTTAGAAGAGTAGTTGTATTAGATTTTTGTCTATGTTAAGAAAGATAGCAGTAGATCTAAAAAGATTTGGATAGAAAATATTAGAAATGATTTTTTTTTATTAGATTTAAATGAGAATTTGACTCTTAATATAACACAATGAAGAAAAATGATTAATGTAGTTGATCCCACGTAGTGGGATAGATTTGATGTTGTACACAAATCTTTAAATCTTATTAGAATTATTATTAATATTAGCTTTTTTGAATAAAATATATATTTTTCATTCATACATTTTGATATGATTTAAAATTGAAGTTGTATATAGAATCAAGATAAACTTTTTTGTTAGACATATCTAAAAATTTATGATAGTTATAAAAGGAAAATGTGTTGCTTTTACATAGATTAGACATCACTTACGTGGCAAGGGCAATATAAGGAACTTTTATTTGGTTCGGTCACTTGACGTAGCTCTACGTTCGGACCCCAATAAAATAGTGTCACGTGTTCTCACAATTTATCGCGCGGCTCGTCAACCCTGACCCGGAAAGAAGACGGATTGCTATGTTCGCGTGTTGCTAGGTATTGCTCGGTATTGGTCGATTTTGCTTGGCAATAACGAGAAATACCATTCTGTGAAGACCAATACCGAGCAATACCGAGAAATATCGAGCAATACCGAGCTATACCGTGTTTTCACTATTTACCGCGTGGCCCGACAACCCCGACCCGGAACGAAGACGGGATTGCTATGTTCGCGTGTTGCTAGGTATTGCTCGGTATTGGTCGATTTTGCTCGGCAATAACGAGAAATATCATTCTGTGAAGACCAATACCGAGCAATACCGACTCGATATTGCTCGGTATTTTTTGGTATTGGTCTTCACATAGCGATATTTTTCATTATTTCCAAGCAATACCTAGCAATACCGAGCAATACCTAGCAATACGCGAACATAGCAATCCCGGGTCAAGTCGTCGGGCCGCGCGGTATTGAGTAAGACCATGTGGCGATGTGTTATTGGCGTACGAATGTAGAGCTACGTCAGGTCACCTGACCTAATAATTGTTCCAATATAAGAGGGCATTTTCATTTGTTTTTACAATGACCTTCGCTTACAAGAAAAATGATTTGTTTTTTTTTTACCCAAACTTATTGTATGATTTATTTATTTTTTTTACTAGTATATTACCCTAATGAGAAAAGTATCAAATGATCTCCTCAATTGTTTATGGATGACCAAAATGGCTCACACTATATAAAATCTTTTACGTAGGTTTTGTTTGAGATATTTTTTTATTATTTTTAAAGCAGTTTTTAATTACAATTTTTTTTTTAATTTGAAAGGTTTTTTACTAGAAGTTGTTTTAAAAAGCAGTAAAAAGTTGTGCCAAACAAAACTTTAATCTCTATGATTCAAAATGATCTTGTCATCGAAGTAATAAATGTTGTAGTTAACAGTGATAAAAATAAATATATCTTAAAAGTTTTAGTAAATTTAATTTTTTTACTAATCATATTTTTTGTGTGAGAATTTGATTCTTAATAGGACATGATGGAGAATTTCAAAATTACCCCTCCTATATATATATATATATATATATATATATATATATATATATATATATATATATATATATATATATATATATATATATATATATATATATATATATATATATATATATATATATATATATATTGCTTTTATACTTTATTTTTTCCATTCTAAGATAAGATACCAATTTGGGTTTTGCCTTGACTCTTGAGATGCTTAGCTAGTCTCTCATTAAAATTTACTTCTAGTAATTTGGCGCAAATGCGTGGACTATGAACTTTTTAAGGGTATTTCAGTGTAGAAAGATATACAACTCATCTTGATATGTTGGTTGCGAGCTTTAACTTCCAACGAAGAAGTTGTGGGTCGGTTCAAGTCTTGCTTATATGATGTGTATATAAATTTATCTTACTAGACATAAATACCCTCCACATCAAAAAAAAAAAGAAAGATCAAGCACAAATTTTATAATGATAATAACACATTCTTTCACTCGAAGTTTTAAAGTTATTATAAGAATCATAGACCATTCGTAAATGTGGAAGTTTTGAAGAATATATTCAACAAAATGTTGCTTCTTCGAACTTTCTTGTTTCATAACTCCTAATCCGATTCAGACTCGGTCAGAAAAAAAAAAAAAATTGTACATGAAGAGGTTAATTTTGGCTTCAACTTTTTCCAGTCAAAGTTCAACTAGAAAATGTATTTAGATTTTTAGTTATGGTACAAATTCAGCCAATGGATTAATTTTCTTTGCTGGAAAAAAATAAAATAAAATAATTCTAACTGATATTGGATTGCATCCTAGCCATCAAAAAATGAATCGGATGGCTAAGATGCAGCAATAATTGCATTTGTAAATTTCTTTTTATAAACCAAAAGAATGTTTCAATAATAACTTGATCATCTCTTGTCTAATATTATTTTGCTTGATTTTATCAAGATCATCAGATTATTCACATTTATTACCAAAAAAAAAGTTTTATAAAAATATTTAAAGTCGAATGAACATATTCCTATATAATATTTAAACACCATGACAATTCAAACTAAGAGCGTCTCCAGGCGAACGCCTAACACTTTTTTGGCATTGTTGGTTTGATCCATTTGATTGCCACAATAAACGTCATTCGCGTGATGGTGAACAATGTGACGCTAATATTAGCGTCGCACTGTTCACACGTTATTTTTTTTAATCCGAAAATTAATTAGAAAAAAAGTATTAGTAAGAATATGCACATAATATTCTTTTTTTTTTGTTAGAAAATGGAGTTTGGCTGGAGTCCAATTACTATATTTTGGAGTGAAAATTGAGTTTTTCGGTTGAAGATGGCATAAACACCATCTTTAACTACGTTATCATACTTACATAAAAAATAAATAAAGTAAAAAAAAAAACTACATTATCATACTAATATTTACAAGAAATTTTCATAGGACAAAAGACAATCAAAAAAGTTCTAACTCTTATCATCATCCTCCTCCTCCCCCATCTTCATCATCATTATCATTTACCCTTCCTTCCTTTATCTCCTTCCAAACACATTTCCTTCACCACCTAAAGCACTTTCCTTGTTGAAAATATAAACCAAAATTAATTATCAAGTTTTTTGTGTATCTAGAAAATTGTATGGAAGAAATATCTAGAATATGAAATAACTTTTGGCTGTTGGTAGTTGAACTTTTATTATGGAAATCTCTAGAATGTGTTTCTAGAATTATCTTTGTACAAGTATAAAAAGGCATTGAGTCTTGTCATTTTGATGTAAGAGAGAAAGAAATATGATATAAGTTCTTTTTTTTAATCATCTTCCACTCTTACAAACAATTTCTCTCTAACAAGGGGTATCATATCCAAGTTCGATGACAAGTAGCATGAATCTACAAGTGCCTCGTCTCACAAAGTTGAATTACAAGAATTGGAGTTTTCAAATGAAAGGCTTTATTTGTTTCGCAAGATATTTGGGTGATAGTTGAGAAAAGCTATGTCAAGCATCAAGATGAAGCAGGCCTAAAGGAAACTGTTGAAAGAAAGTAAAAAGAAGGATAAGAAGACATTCTTCTTCATTTATCAAGCACTAGATGAGGCAAACTTTGAGAAAGTAGTCATTGCATCTACCACTAAGCAAGCCATGGGAGATACTTTAAGTTGCATATAAAGGCATATACAAGATAAAGAAGAATCGACTTCAAACTCTCCTAGCCGAATTTGAGGCACTTCAAATGAAGGAAACAGAAAATATGAAGGACTATTTCACAAGAGTTAACTATCGTCAATCAACTACGAAGGTATGGAGAAAAATTAGAAGATATTCGTTAGAAGAAATTCGAGTGATAAAAAAATTCTACGCTTAGTAAATGATAAATTTGAGCATATTATTATAGCTATTGAGGAAACCAAAGATTTAGAGACAATGACTGTTGATGAACTAATGGGCTCTTTAATGGCTTATGAGCAAAGAAAAAATAGAATACAATCGAACAAGTTCTCCAATGAAAGCTTTCATTAAAACGTGACAAAGACGACACAAAAATGAAGACAATTCAAATGATCGAGAGATTTATGGACAAGGTCATGGTTGAGGTCGCAGTCGTGGTTGTGGCTTTGGAAGAGGCCGAGAACGTGGTGGATATCATATATATAATGAAGAAAATCAAAACTCAAGAAATGAAGAGTGGAAGAAAGAGACAAAATATCAAAGGTACAAAAAATCTCATGTTCATTGTTATATTTGCAAGAAATTTGGTCATTATGCCTCCGAATGTTATCATAATCAAGAGAAAGTCAACCTTGTTAAAGAGAAGGAAGATGATCCTGTTTTATTATTAGCATTTAAAGGAGAAGAAGATGAAAAAGAAAATAATTGATGTTTTGATACTTGAGTAAGTAATCATATTGCATGGATAAAAACAAGTTCATAGAAATGGAGGCGATTGAGAGTCAAATTTATTTTGGCGACTCTTCAAAAATTTCAATAAAAGGAGAATGTAAAATTCTTATTCTTCTTAAAGATGGAATCCATCAATTTATTTCTGAAGTTTATTATGTTATGAATATGAAAAACAATATTTTAAAGTTGAGGTAATTACTTGAGAAAGGATTTGACATTCATATAAAAGATAAAAAAGTTCATAATTAAAAATAATTCAAATGAATTAATTACCCCAGTGGAAATGATAAGAAATAGAATATTTATTCTTAATATAAAAAAAGGAGTAATGAAATGTTTAAAGACATGTGTGAAAGATCCATCATGGCTTTGGCATATGAAGCTTGACATTTAAATTTTGGAGATCTAAATAATATGTCGAGAAAAGGAATGGTGCATGAGTTACTAGATATCAATCATCCAAATCAAATTTGTGAAGGTTACGTACTTGGAAAACAACCTAGAAAGAGTTTTTCAAATGAAATAAGCTTTAATGAAAAGAAGTCTCTTCAATTAATCCACCTGAATATATGCGGATCCATTGCTCTAGCATATTTTGGTAAGCATCGATATTTTTTTAACTTTTATTGATGAGTATTCAAGAAAAGTATTGGTTTATTTTTTGAAAGAGAACTCAGAAGCTTTTATTATGTTTAAGAAGTTCAAAGCAAGTACTAAAAAAGAAAGTGAATTTTCAATAAAATCCATTAGATCAGATCGAGGAGGCAAACTTACGCCCAAAGTATTCAAAGAATATTGTGAAGAGCATGGCATTTGACATCAATTAACAACAAATTTTTCACCCCAACAAAATAGAGTAGCGGAGAGATAAAATTACACTATTCTTAATATGGTACGAAGCATGATAAAAAACAAGAATATGCCTAAAGAATTTTGGGACGAGGCGATGACATGTGCTGTCTATACACTCAATCGGTGCTCAACTTTAAGCTTACAAGATATGACACCACAAGAAGCATGGATAGGAAGAAAGCCAAATATATCTCATATGAGGGTATTTGGGAGCATTGCATATGCACATGTCCCTGAACAAAGAAAGACTAAGTTGGATGATATAAGCTCCAAACTCATCTTCATCGGGTATCAATCTAAATCTTATAAACTATTTGATCCCAAAACTTAAAAATTTTATTTTTAGCAGGGATGTTGAGTTTGATGAAGTAGCATGGGATTGGCAAAATAATGACACTCAAAAGGAAGAGCAAGTACCAGTGGAGCTACAAGATGAAGAATAATTATATATAAATTTGCAAGATTCACATTCTCCAATTACTTCAAAAGATAATTAAAGGAAAATGAAAATAAGAAATTTAAGAGAGCTTTATGAGGTAATTGACGAGCTTCATTTTATTTGTTTGCTTGCAAATAATGAACTACTGGAATTTGAAGAAGCCATAAAATATGAAAAATGAAGATTAGCTATTGATGAAGAGATTAAATCTCTAATAAATAATGCAACATGGGAGCTCACAACATTACCAAAAGGACATAAAGCTATTGGTGTAAAATGAGTATACAAAGTGAAGAAAAATGTAAGAGAAGAAATAGAAAAGTATAAGACACGACTAGTAGCAAAAGGATACAAGCAGAAAGAAGGTATCGACTACAATGAGCCATTAGGATATATTAAAGAATGACTTGAATAATTTATAAATTAAAAAAAAGATTTATATGGATTAAAGTAAGCTCCAAGAGCATGGAATGCAAGAATCGATTCATACTTAAAAAAAAAATGATTATAACCAATGCCCTTATGAGAATGTTCTCTATTTGAAGAAATATAATAATAGAGATCTATTAATTATTTATTTATATGTGGATGATCTTATTTTTACTAGCAATAATCTACATTTATTCAAGCAGTTTAAGTAAATGATGATAAAAGAATTTGAAATGATAGAATTTGAACTCATGTCATTTTTTCTTGAATTGAAATAAAGTAAAATAAAGAATGAATTTTTATCACACAAGAAACATATGTAAATGAAGTTCTAAAAAATTCAACATGGAGAATTGTAATTCAGTAAACACTCCAATGGAATTTGGAATCAAACTATTAAAGAAAGAAGAAGGGAAGACAGTCGATCCAACTACGTTCAAAAGTTTGGTCGGAAGCCTGAAATATCTAACAAGTATAAGACTAGACATTCTATATGCTATTAAAATTGTTAGCCGCTATATGGAAAATCCCACTGAGATACACTTGAAGGCAGCAAAGAGAATTCTTTTATATATTAAAGGTACACAAAATCATGGACTTTTATATTATCATTTTAATGAATTTTAACTTTCATGATATTTAGATAGTGATTGAGCTGGAGATCAAGACGATAGAAAGAGTACAAGCGGATTTTTATTTTATATGAGTGACACTGCATTCTCATGGAGCTCACAAAAATAATTAGTTGTTGCTCTATCTATTTGTGAAGCTGAATATGTTGCAGCAGCATCATGCGTATGGCATGCAATATGGCTGAGGAAGCTACTCAAAGAGATTGGATATTCTCAAGTCGAAGCTACAAAAATCTATGTTGATAATAAATCAGTAATAACATTATCGAAAAATTTAATTTATCACAAGAGAAGCAAACATATTGATGTTCATTTTCATTATATAAGAGATCATATCAAAGATAAAAAAGTTCAAGTGGAGTATGCGAAATTTGAAGATCAAATTGCGCGCGAATATTTTCACAAAGTCATTAGCTGCAAAGCAGTTCATAAAATTAAAGATAGTTCTTGGAGTGGTTGGTGAAAAATTTTGGTTTAAGGGGGAGTGTTGAAAATATAAACCAAAATTAATTACCAAGTTTTTTATGTATCTAAGAAATTGTATGAAAGAAATATCTAGAATATGAAATAATTTTTTGTGATTGGTAGTTGAACTTTTATTATGAAAATCTCTAAAATGTGTTTCTAGAATTATTTTTGTACGAGTATAAAAAGGCATTGACTCTTTTCATTTTGATGTAATAGAGAAAGAAATATAATGTAAGTTCTCCTTTTTTTTTATCCTCCTCCACTCTTACAAACAATTCCTCTCTAACATTCCTCTCAAAATTCTTTCAACATAACATGTTTACAGGTTGTCCTCTATACCAAGCTTCTGATGGAAGCAAAACCAGAACAAAACTTTGGAAGGAAAAACTCAAAACAAACTTTTTCTTCACTGTCTTCACGGGGACAAAAAACGAAAACAGAGCAAAAACTAAAACTTTCGTTTTTTTTCTTTTCACTTTCACGGGATAACTTCTCACATAAAACGAAAAACTGAGAGCAAATAAACTCTTAAGTCTTTCACGGCCCTTCACACACAAACCGTTTTTTTTTTAAAAAAACTGTCTAAAGCTAAGTAAAATAAAATTAAAAAACTAAAATAGAAACGTCGCATCACTTGGTTTGATAATTATCCAACAATCTCCCCCTCAAACCAAGATTTTCTTCATCCCAAGCATCTTTAGTAGCTTCACAAACCTCGGTGTCGGCAAAGCTTTAGTGAACAAATCGGCTACCTGATCCTCTGTACTGCAGTGCTCCATGCTAATCTGACCCTTCTTTACTGCATCTCTGATAAAATGGTAACGTACATTAATGTGCTTACTCCTGCCATGCTGTACTGGATTTTTGGCCAATGCGATCGCCGACTTGTTGTCCACATAAATTGTTGTAGCTTCATCAATCTCTCCAAAAAATTCCTTCAGCAAATTCTTCAACCACATTGCTTCACAAGCCGCTGCCGCTGCTGCTATATACTCTGCCTCACATGTAGATAATGCTACAACTTTCTGCTTCTGTGTGCACCAAGTAAAAGCTGTATTACCAACATAAAATACATATCCACTTGTGCTCTTTCTTTCCTCATGATCATTTGCCCAATCACTGTCACAATATCCAAGTAGTCTCATGTCTCCACTGCACTGATAATGAAGGCCAAACTCAACTGTGCCACTGATATATCTAAGAATCCTCTTCGCTGCAAGCCAATGAGACTCCCTTGGATTCTCCATGAATCTACTCAAGATGCCCACACTATACACAATATCTGGTCTCGTCACTGTCAAGTATCTAAGGCTCCCAATCAAACTTTTGTACAATGTTGAATCAACCAATTTTCCTTCTCCTTCTTTTGTGAAATGAACTCCAGTTTGCATTGGTGTTGAGACACTATTGCAATGATTCATCCTGAACTTCTCAAGCAACTCTTTTGCATACCTCTTTTGGCAAATCCAAATGCCATCCTCTTTCTGATGCACTTCTATATCCAAAAATAATGACATGAGGCCAACATCTGTCATATCAAATCTTCTGAACATAGTTGATTTAAAGTCTGCAATCATCTTCTCATCATCACCTGTTATAAGCAAATCATCCACATATAAGCATATAATCAACCTGTTGCCATTTGAGTCTGTCTTCATATACACACCATGTTCATAAGGGCATTTAGTGAAGCCTTCTTCACCAAAATGCTTATCAATGCATAAATTCCAAGCCCTCGGGGCTTGCTTCAAGCCATACAAAGCCTTTTTCAAACTATACACCATATGCTCTTTCCCTTTCACAATAAAACCTTCAGGCTGATCTACATAAACTTCTTCCTCCAAAACACCATTCAAGAAAGCCGACTTCACATCTAATTGATGAATCTTCCATCTATTTATAGCAGCAATAGAGAAAATTAATCTGATTGTATCAAATCTGGCAACCGGTGCAAAAACTTCTTCATAATCTATCCCTTGCTTCTGCTTGTACCCTTTGACCACAAGTCTAGCCTTGAATTTATTTACACCTCCTTCAACATTTTTCTTCAATTTGTACACCCACTTGACACCAATGGATTTTTGACCTTTAGGAAGTGAGGTCAAACTCCATGTGTCATTTCTCTCAATAGCATCAATCTCCTCTTTCATGGCATCCAACCATCTCTTATCTACAACTGCTTCATTAAAAGTTAAGGGCTCTTCATCTACATATAAAGCAAATTGAGATAACTCTTCATTGTAATTTGTAGTGTCATATATCTCCTGCAGGTTTCTAGTCTTTACCCTTTCAATACCTCTACTAGATGATTCTCCCAATCTTGCTGTAGTGTGTGATGGTGTTTGTTGCTCTACATTATCAATAATTTTTTCTGAATTTCCCACAACTGTGACATCCTCCTTGTTGCCATTTTCAAGCCAATCCCAAGATAAGCTCTCCTCAAATCTCACATCCCTGCTCACTACCACTTTCTTCGTTGTAGGATTATACAATTTATAGGCTTTGGACCTTTCACTGTATCCTACAAACACACACTTCTCAGATTTTTCATCCAACTTCCTTCTCTTTTGATCAGGTACATGAACATAAGAAATGCTCCCAAAAACTCTCAAGTGATCAACAACAGGCTTATGACTACTCCAAATTTCAAAAGGGGTTTGAGATGGAGTACCTTTTGATGTCACCCTATTCAACAAGTACACAGCACAAGACACTGCTTCAGCCCAAAGCAAATTGGGCACTTGCCTCTCCTTCAACATACTCCTAGCCAATCCCATAATGGTTCTATTCAACCTCTCTGCTACCCCATTTTGTTGTGGTGTGTATCTAGTTGTTAATTGATGGCGTATCCCATTCTCCTTCAAATAATTTTGCATTTCATGACTAACATACTCTCCACCTCTATCACTCCTCAACATCTTAATAAAATGGCCACTCTCCTTCTCCACAAGTGCTTTGAATATTTTTAAGTATTCAAATACTTGTGACTTCTCTTTCAGAAAATATACCCAGACTTTTCTGCTATAATCATCAATAAATGTGAGAAAATAACAATTACCTCCAATAGAAGTAGTGTGCATCGGTCCACATAAATCTGAATGAATAAGCTCCAATGGCTTCAAGGCTCTCCATGATTTTCCAACTAAAAATGGTGCTCTGCTCTGCTTTCCTGCAACACATGCTTCACAGATCTTGTCTTGAACTTCAATATGTGGAAGCCCATCAACTATATTCTTCTGGCTCATATAAGAAAGTGTCTTGGAACTCAAGTGACCAAATCTGCAATGCCATAATCTTGAATGATTCTCTATAGAAGTTTTCAAGCAACCATTCAAACTGCAAATCATCTTCATGGGATACATTTTATTTGGAGTCACCTTCACCTTGGCAATCAAGAATCCATGCTTGTCTTTAATGGTACAAGTGTCAAAAGAAAATGTCAACACATATCCCTTTTGATTTAGTTGCCCAACACTAAGCAAATTATGCTTAAGATTTGGAACATAGAAGACATCAGATATCTTCTTTTCTCCCTTCCTTGTTTGCACCAAAATGTCACCTTTTCCTTCCACAAATAGTTTGTTGTCATCTCCCGTACGTACTTCACTTTGGATTGAGTTATCCAAAGTAACAAACAATCTTCTATTGCCAGTCATGTGATTACTACAACCACTATCAATAAACCATACATCTCCTGAATCACCATATTCCTTACTATGTGTAAGAAACATTGTGTCTTCACTTTTCTCCACTTCCTTTTCTTGCACCAAATCTGCATTTGCCTCTTCACTCTCCTGCCTCTTCCAACAATAACGATAAGTGTGCCCATACCTTTTGCAAAAATGACATTTGATATTGGCAAGGTTGCTTCTACCTCTTCCTCTGAAACCATGTCCACGACCACGTGCACCTTCTCCATCACCATGAGTTCCACCTTGAACTTCACCTCCATCACTTTGTGTAGATTCTCCTCTGCCAGCACGGCCTCTTCCACGAGTACCATAAGAGCCTCTTCCTCTACCAAAAGAGCCTCTTCCTCTGCCAAAACTTCTTCCACGGCCACCTTTGAAATTCCCACGCAATGCCACTTGAGTTTGGAATGCTTCCTCAAGTGGTGTCGAATCATATTGCTTCATTCTTAATTCATGGGATTGTAGAGATCCAAGCAAACCTTCAATAGACATTTGCTCTATGTTCTTCGCTTCTTCTATGGCTACCACCGTGGCTTCAAATTTTCTTGTCAAACTTCGCAAAATCTTCTCAATAACTCTTTTATCTTCTACAAGTTCTCCATTCAATTTCAATTGGTTAACAATGGTGATTACCCGATTGAAATATTCTTCCACACTTTCTGACTCCTTCATCTTCAACATATCAAATTGGCTTCGTAAGGTTTGTAAACGTACCATTTTTACTTTATCATCTCCTTTGTAAGAAGCATGCAGTGTATCCCAAGCCTCCTTCGCGGTCTTCGCCGTAGAGATCCGCTCAAAAATAATTTCATCTACCGCTTGATAGATGAAGAAAAGGGCCTTCCGATCCTTCTTCCGATTTTCTTTCAACTCTTGAAGAAGTCTCTGATTTAAATCTCTCTCAACTTCGGGCTCCTGAAAACCGTTCTCTACAATCTCCCACAACTCTTGAGATTGATACAACACCCGCATTTGAATACTCCATTGATTGTAGTTCTTCCCCGTGAACTTGGGCAACTGAGGTTGCAAATTATTACTGCTTGAACTCGCTGCCATTCTCCAACCGGGCTCTGATACCAATGATGGAAGCAAAACCAGAACAAAACTTTGGAAGGAAAAACTCAAAACAAACTTTTTCTTCACTGTCTTCACGGGGACAAAAAACGAAAACAGAGCAAAAACTAAAACTTTCGTTTTTTTTCTTTTCACTTTCACGGGATAACTTCTCACATAAAACGAAAAACTGAGAGCAAATAAACTCTTAAGTCTTTCACGGCCCTTCACACACAAACCGTTTTTTTTTTAAAAAAACTGTCTAAAGCTAAGTAAAATAAAATTAAAAAACTAAAATAGAAACGTCGCATCACTTGGTTTGATAATTATCCAACAGCTTCATGGAGTTCAAGTTGATATAGAAATAATTTAAACAGATAAATTATCTTTGACACGATAACTAAAACCAGAAGTACCTGACCTTTACTCAATCCCCATGTAGCTTCCAAGCAGGCATTGGGACCGTCTACGAATCCAGAAGCATATATAATTAGTCACTAATACACGATATTCTTCTAATGATAATAATAGAAAAAACCAATTCATTATTAATTTATCATACTCATTTTAATTAAAATATTCTAATCCAAATCTTCTCCTTTAAACAGTCATAGTTCTCTCTCTTCTCATTCCTCCATCTTCCACGTTTCCGCTCTTATTTCTCTCAGCTAGCTAGCTTTCCCCGGCCCCAGCACTCTCTATCATCCTCAAAATATCTTATTAATGGATAATTACAATCTACTCCTGTCTTCAAATCATTCTTCTTCTTCAAACAATAGCTATCTTCTTCAAGCTTCACATGCAGATCCCTCTGTTCTTTCAGAGTCGCAGGAGGAAGAAAAGAAACAAGAGAGCTACGATGAAAGACCAGATAAGGAGAAGAAGAAATCTACAGCCAAAATAGCAAACAAGATTAGGAAGCCCCGCTTTGCCTTCCAGACGAGGAGTAAAGTCGACGTACTAGATGATGGCTATCGTTGGCGTAAATACGGGCAGAAAGCAGTTAAGAACAATAATTTTCCAAGGTTCGATTTTTATGGCGCTCTCCTCCTCCTACTCAATTATATCAATACAGCAAAATCTTCCATTATCGGCCGATTTTTTTCGGCGGCTTTCCAGTGGATTATTTTCTTGCAATTTACGATGAAATATTTTCGACTGATTTCCGGGCAAATTTACCGGCAGCTTTTTTTGAAAATTTTTGCCGGAAATTCGTCGATAAATTTCAAATCCGCCGGAAAATGCCGCCGGTAATATGTTATTTTCTAGTAGTGTATCCTGCAAGTTCATTTAAAGGCGCAATTTCATGATTACGCGAATATAAACTGCTGATTAATAATCTTTTTTATATAGTAAAACCGATCATAATCCCCCCTCATATCATTCAAGTTGAACTGAGGAAGGGATTATAAGCATGATAAGATTAATCTTTACATTGCTATAATTACAACGACAAGCTTATCTTATATACAAAAAATTGTCGACTATGGAAGCTATACATTTATTAAGAGGTTTGATGGAGAAATATAGAGAAAATAAGGAGGATCTACCTATGATATTTATTGATTTAGAAAAAGCATATAATAAAGTTCCAAGAGAAGTGCTATGAAGAGTTCTTGAAAAGAAAGGAGTCAATAATGCTTATATTCAAATCATTAAAGGAGCTATTACTTGTGTTCAAACACAAGGTGGATTGACCAAGTATTTTCCTATTTCGGTTGGGTTACATCAAGGATCAGCCTTAAGCCAATATCTTTTTGCTTTAGTCATGGATGTTCTCACTAGACATTTGCAAGAGGATGTACCTTGGTGTATGCTTTTTGCTGATGATATTCTTCTTGTTGATAAGACTAGAGAGGGAGTTGAAGGTAAACTTGAATTATGGAGGTCAACCTTAGAGTCTAAAGGTTTTCGCTTGAGTAGATCTAAAACGGAATACATGGAGTGTAATTTTAGTAGTAATAGACCTAGTGAGGGGATTGTGACTTTGGGCGATCAAGTCATTAATAAGAGTACATGTTTTAGATATCTTAGATCTATTGTTCAGAGTGATGGTGAAATAGATGGGGATATTATCAGCAGAATTCAAGTTGGATGGTTGAAGTGGAGGAATGCATCGGGCTTGTTATGTGATAGAAATGTACCCCTCAAACTTAAGGGAAAATTCTATAAGATGGTAGTGAGGCCTGCAATGCTTTATGATGCCGAATGTTGGCCATTAAAAGAGAAGCAAAATACTAAGTTAAGTGTGGCAGAGATGAGGATGCTCAGGTGGATGAGTGGCTTTACCCTTAGAGATAGGATACGAAATGAGCATATACGTGAAAAGGTTGGAGTAGCTCCAGTAGAAGATAAGATTTGAGAGAGTCGCCTTAGATGGTTTGGTCACATAAAACGGCGACCTTCCGATGACCCGGTTAGGAGAGTAGAGGTATTAGATTTGACTTATGTTAAGAAAGGTAGGGGTAGACCTAAAAAGACTAGGTTAGAAAATATTAGGAATGGCCTTTCTTTATTAGATTTAAGCAAGAATTTGACTTTTAATAGGACACAATTGAGAAAAAGGATTCATGTAGCCGACCCCACGTAGTGGGATAAAGGCTTGATGTTGTTGTTGTTGTTGTTGAATTAATGACATTGAATTATATAAATGCATATATTCTTAATGCAGATGTACTTAACTTAAATTATTGATTGTCAAGATGACTTTAATTGATCCATTCATAAAAATGATGGTAAATACTAAGACTTTAAAATATGCAGAGTAGCTCCAGCAGCAGTTGATAATATTAGGGAGAGCCGTTTCAGATGATTTAGATTTCGTTTGGGGCGGCTTTTTTGTTGCTTTTTAAAGCAGCATTTTAGTATAAAAGTACAAAAATTTAAAATTTTGAATTAAAAAAGCTGCTTTAAGAAAAACTTAAAAAGCCGTCCCAAATGAAATATTAGTCGCATAAAATGTTAGACTTCTGATGAACCGGTTATGAGAGTCGATGTCTTGGATTTGGTCTTTATTAAGAAATGTATAGATAGATCTAATTAGAATTTATTAAAAAATATTTAAAAAAAATTATTAAATTTAAATGAAAATTTTACCCTTAATATAATATAATAGAGAAAAAGAACTCATATAGCCGATCCTATATAGCCGAATGACTTTTGATAAATATACAAGTAAGCATATGATGCGGTGTAATGAAAGTAAATAGCAGACTTATCTTGTTTGATTTACTGGGCAACTTGTTTGCTTGGGAGACAATATTTCCCGTTTATTTCTAGATGAAAAGGACCACCTTGAAAGATCTACGAATAAATAGGTGGTCAAAGTCGATGTGTTCTTCCATGAAAAATTAAAATTATATGAGATAGAAACTTTTTGTTTTATCTTTATAATTTAAATATGCATATCCTCATTTATAAACTATATATATTTTATTTATTGTTTTCTTGATAATTTCTTTTTTTTTTTATATTGAGAAGATTATATAATATATAAAATTTTAAATATGTTTAATAAAATATATAAAAAATTAAATCAAGCATGCGTCATGAGAGGTGAGATGGCTGTAATGTGTAAGCTGCTACATCAGACGTTGGAATAAGCCGCTTCTAGAATCTTCAAGAGATCGCGGTAGACGGATGAAAACGAACAGCTCGAACATTAAAATGAATAATAATAATAATAATAATAAATCGGTTTTATTTTTATTATTATTTTCTAATAAAAAAATTAGTTCCATTTTATTTTGATTTGTTTTTTAAGAAATGGAATAAAAAGAAAAATAATTGACTGGGAGACATAAATAATGCGTAAAACCTTTAATTAAACCAAATTTTACTTAAATAAATAATTTATATCAAACCAGCTGATTCAAACAGCAGCTTCTTATATTTCTAATTCAAAATTAAAAATCATAATAGTCATAATCACATTTCTTATTTATCTCCTTTTTTTACTGCTTTCAGAAAAATTTTTGTGCTCAGGAGTAAATTTTTTGCAGCAGCTTTCAAAAAAAAAAAAAATTTCTCACAACTTTATAATCACTTTTGCAAAATACTTATGCCGTCTAAAACACACCCTTAGTCTTTATTTGAGGTAACTTAGGCTTCATTTGGGACGGCTTTCTTACTGCTTCTTAAAGCGGCTTTCTAGTACAAAAATTTTAACTTTTTAACTAAAAAGCTACTTTAAAAAGCAGGAAGAAAGCCGTCCCAAACGAAGCCTAGGTTTTATTTGGGATGATTTTTTTATTGTTAGTACAAAAATTTTTATCCTATCTAAGCAAGAGATCCATTTATTAATGGAATACCTAAGGGGCATCCCCTTGTTCTACTCATATTAACCGGCCCAGTGAATATATGAAGCTTCATAATATATGACCTTTTTGGCTTCAACAACCTTACTTAGTATTATGAGAAAGACTGAAAAATATAACGCACATCACTTGACAGAATCTCTCACATAGAACATCCATTATTATAAAAGCAATAAAGGGCAATCCACCATGGAAAAAGGAGATTAAGGCATCATTTGGGACAGCTTTCTTACTACTTTCTAAAACACGTTTTCAGTATTACTGAACTTGTTGGGCTCTTCTGTCTGCAGGAGCTATTACAGATGCACACATAAGGATTGCAGTGTTAAGAAGCAAGTTCAAAGATTGTCAATGGATGAAGAGATTGTTGTAACCACATACGAGGGAGTACACACTCATCCTGTAGTGAAATGTACTGATAACTTCGAAAACATCTTAAACCAAATGCAAATTTACTCCAGTTAATTAATCTGCTAATTAATTAGCTGAACCATTTGTGTGTAAAGGGGGAGAATATTATAGTCTTTAGATATAAACCTCTTGGTTTTAGTTAGCAGTCCCTATTGAGTTGTACAGCCATTTGTAATAAGCAAGAAAGCTACTTTTATGCTGAAGCAAAGGTATTGGAACCTTTATGTTATTTGACCTCTCCGTATTTTATCTATTGATTAAATTATTATAGTTCTGTGTATTTCAACTGTTTGATGTTATTAATCTCCTTAATGAAACCCCAAAGAAAGAGTTTCCAAGATATATTGCTGGTTAAGATGGCACTGATAGTGCTGAATCTTTAGAAAGCTAAAAGGAAGAACAGATTATTAAAAAAAATAATAATAATAAGACATTCAGTTCATGCAGTGTCAATTCAGCATTTAGAATGGGGTTTATATAGTTTCTCTTATCCCTACAAACATAGAGAAGCTGTTTCATAAATAGTAAGGTTTTATCTCAGAGGGCTTTCATACTGCTTCTTAAAATAGTTTTTTATATAAAATTTTTATTTTTATGCTAAAAATTATGAAGTTTAAGAAGGCAGGGTGTGAGAAAATGCACATTACATTGTGTTTCTCGTCATTAAATCCTTTGAAATTTCATATAAAATTTTTTTGGGGAGATTTATGTCTGTACCATTGAAATCTTACAAGTTTACATATCTAATAGCCATAATCTAGTAAAATTTTAATAAAAAATAAAAATATGATTGAAATAATTGAATGTTAATTTAATAAACAAGAAATATTTAATATTATGTATTTTAAATTGCTCCATTTTATTTTTCAAAAATAGAAACTTATCTCAAATAATTTATTAATATTGAAGGCATACGTAAGATCGTGTATTTAAAGATAAATATACATTAATTTACAGAAAAAAAAATAAATTTCAAGAAAAAACATGTAATATTTTTTAAGAAAATCACATATCAGACTCAAACTCATGTTGGAACCTTTACCTATGACTATTTAATTAACATTATTTTTATTATTTTCACCCTCTCTTAGAGCATCTCTAGCAGAATGCCTAACACTCATTTGGCGTCATTAGTTTGCTCTATTTGATCGCCAAATAAAATGTCATTTACATGAGAGTGAACAGTGCGACGTCAATATTAACAGTTAAGTCTTAATAGACCATCTCATCTAGCAGCAGGAGGCCTTGATGGCGGTAGATTGATTTTTTTTCCTTTTAGCAGTGAAATTATCATTCATCTAATTTTATATTGGCATTTATTTTATATATACTTTTATCTAAATGTAAAAATATTTATGAATTAAATTTTATTACAATTTAATTTTATACAGAAAGCACTTACAATTCAAAATTTACAGACTATATCACCAATTAAAATCATTTATAAAATATTAATATTTCAACCCATTCATTAAATTTAAAATGTTTGGAGCCATAAGCCATTTACTTAAAAAAAATTGTATTTAATTCGTGATCAAATGATCTTAAAACATGTTAAAATTGCATATGCCATCCTCAAATATTTAAGATATTTGAAAAATCAAAAACCAATTTTCAATTTAAAAAAAAAATCCTTATATATATATTCTATTATTATTATTTTTTGCATAAGAGAATTTCTCATATAATATGTTTTAACTTATTTTTAAATCATTGATTACAATATATTGATAATTTGATCAATTATCGTAATTTATATTTAATTTTTTAAAGAATTAATTTTATTAAATTTTAATATGATTTGATCATAAATAAAAATTTTGATATGCTTTATTTGTGTGTATATTTATACATATACACAAAATAAAAATATTAGAACAGTCATCACCGTCCCGACAAAATCAATTTGATTAAGACGATTCTTCCATGTAGCCAACATAACAACTAAATTTTTGAAATTTTGAATAGTATTTAAAATTTTAAAATATGTTTTTTTTTTCCCTAAGAAAAACGTATTTAAAAACTAAAATTTCTAGAAATTAAATTTTTTTTTTATTTCCAACTTTATTTAATCTCAATGAATCAGCAATATTTGATCGATTTTAATTATTTTTCATCTATAAAACTTATTTGCTTCATTTCAATGACCCAAACGTATTCACACAATTCAATTTTATTTAGCGTGTAATTTTACTTGATTAAACTTTCTCGATCATTTTGTTTAAGTAGAATCTATAAAAAATTCTACATATGAAATTGCACAAATAAATCTTAAAGACAAAAAAAAAAAAAAAACTTAAAGACTAAAAAATTTAAATCAAATCCAATCAAAGAACGTGCATTAAATAAAATTCAATAATTTAAATTTAAAAATACATTAACTTTATAAAATTTCGATTTCAAATGTCTTTCTATAAGGAAATTCAATTTAAAAAATTATTATTCTTTAATCAATTTTTGTCCAGCAATACCACATTAATTTTCACGTCATTATAAACAAAAAAATCTGGTAAACGCTCAATTTCATTATATAACATATTCCATAACTTTCAAACCTATACATTCTCTCCCATTATGACTTAGGTTTCATTTGAAATGGCTTTCTTACTACATAATTTTTATGCTAAAAAACTACTTTAAGAAGTAATAAGAAAGTTGTTCCAAACGACACTTTTTAGTACAAAAATTTCTAACAATATAAAGAAATTGCTTTAGAAAGTAATGAAAAAGCTGTCCCAAACAAAATTTAGTATGTAATTTTAGATGTGTGTTATGTCGGCGTAGTAAACAGGTGTAGATATTAACAAATTTATGCTACAATTGAAGGGATTAATTACGTGAAACTGAATCATATATAAAAGTCGCATTTGTACATTAGTGAACCTCATAGTAAAACTACAAATACCAAACTAACTAAGAAAGCAATATTAGGCTTCTTTGACATCTCAGCCAATCCAAAATTCAAATACAATCTCAGTAAACAGATGCAGGAGGTATATCTTCTATAATGCCTTTCCCATCTGCAGCGTTGAAGTAAAAGAAGTTCTTGATAGGCTCACCTTTGCCAGAGATGGCTTTGATGACTTCCTGAGAAATGTTAAAAAGCAACAAGTCCGATTAAAGCAATCAATAAAATAGAATATAGGACATAAACTGCTTAGTGAGATTTTGAACACTTTTCTTGCAACAGTTACATAAAATAATGTTTAAATCGCTATGAGAATTACATAAAATTGCAACAGTTACATAATATTATGAATATATAATTTTTTCATTGAACTTAAGAAACGAGCTTTATCGAGCCTCCTAACAAACAATTACATCGAGCATGTTCATGAAGATATTTAGCATTTTTTTTTGTTTTTTTGGAACTATGAAACAATCACCTTCATGAACAAATCTAACTAGTATTCTTGAGCTATCAAATGAGCAAGTTCATTAACATATATAACTAGTTATAATAAATATAAAATATTCATATTATGTATATTTGTCATTATTATAATCAAATATTAATTGAGTTTTTATCGAGCTTATTCACGAGTTTTGAATCAAACACGAATCGAGTTAGTTCAAGAGCTTTAAATGATGTTGTTCATGAACATAATTGAGCCGAACACATTAGTGATCAAGCTTATTTATTTAAGTGTCGAGTATTTAAAATATTGTTCAAATTTGCTTGTTTAGCTAATTAAACGAGAACACGAACAAGCTTTAATGGAACAGAGCTACGAGTAGCTCGTCGAATGTTTGGTTTGCTTGTAGCCCTACTCAAATTAATATAACATGGTTGTTAAATTTCATTTTTAAAAGTTTACTTTTCAATCTCCATGATATTCACTGATCATATAATTTTTTAAAGAAATTTCTTTTGTTTTAACCATCCAACATCAACTATCAAAGTTATATCCTCAGTTATTTCATCGTTCTTTTACATGATAGATCTAAGACACTTAACCTAGCACAATTAGGTATCATTTTATCTTCAAATAATATTGATTGATAAAACATCACTCACTGAAATATGTATATTATTATATCTAAGCCGTATAGGATTGAGTTGGATCTTCTTCATGTTCTGCTTATAAGTAAACAAGTTGGAGACTTTTGTTTACGCTCAATTCCTTATCAAGTTAAACACAAATTGTCCACAATCATTAAGCATTTTTGACACCCCCATCATTAACTATAAACCAATTTTACGTATCAGATCTATTTGGGAGACATAATATTTTCTTCTCCCATTATTATTGTTCCCAACTTCCCAAAAATTGTGTCCAAGTTCTAACTTTTGAACATTAATTAATGGGCCTCACATTAAAAAGTGATTACACATTTGATTTAGATCCTCTCTACTATAACTTTTTTGACAAAACTATTAGCGGGCCTTTCTTATTAAACCTAGGAACTCGTAAGCACTTTTAGTTGCAACCATCCTGATCCTTGTTTGAGTCTTCTAACTATTCTTTGTTTGCTAGTACTAAATACTTATGATTTTTACTCGATAGCATCCTTATGCTTTCCAGGCTGATTAACAGACTGATTTATTTAATTCTAAACTCAAACTACAGATGGTTTTTTGGCTATTTAAACTGCACTAAATAGGGATCTAGACAGTTAAGGCGATAAAAATTCTTGAATGCTGAGTTCTTTCTATGAGTTAAATTTACACAGCACCTGGCCAAGAATTCCACCAAGGATAGCACATACAGGAGGATGCTCTCTGGCACCAGCTGCAACAAGACGATTCAGTAAGATGTCTGGGATGTGAAATTCATTCAATCCCTGCAGATGATTTGTCAATTTGATATTAAAAAACAGAACATCATTTTGCATGTAATAAAGAAAACGGAATGGTCACCTGTGCTTCACATAGATTCTTCCTTATCTCCAACACATGAGGAAGATCAGAGACAGAAATCTGACAAGGCTTACGGTTTTGCAATGATTCAAAATGTTCCAGAACTGAGAAAATAGAAGGAAAATCATTTGCTGGCCTAATAAATTTCAAAATTTATCAAAACTGAGTATAACAGGAATTTTTTTTTGTGACAAAGGCAAAGCAAGGGAACCTTCTTATAACAAAAAGTAACAGATCAACGCATGAAATTTGAGAGAACCACCACTAAACAACTTAAATTTGTCCCACTATTTAAAACACCATCAGCGCCATAATCAAGTCCCTTATTCCAACTATTTGAGGTCAACTTACGAATCTTCTTCCATTCATTCCAATTGAATGTTACTTGAGATGTTACTTCTATTTTGAATGAGCAATACACTGACCCTCTAGTCTACCCCTTTCACTTGCTAATCATTTGACATTAATTATCTCCCACCACTCCATGTTCATCTTTTACAATCAATCGGCAAGTTCTATTTCTCACTACCTAGCTACAACCATATGTTGAAATTTATTTAAAAATCTTCATAATATTCTCTTATGGCATAATATTCTTTGAAGTCTCCATTAATCACATAGCTTAAATATATAGATTATGTCCCCATTTATATCCCTATTCTTTTGTACTGTATCCAAGGTATGGAAACTAAGTGCATCAAGATATTACTCAATACTCTGGCATTACCATTTAATAATTTAGTTTTCACATTAAGAAAATCACATAAAATGTACCCAACTTTTATTCTACTAATTTTAAACCTCTCATCTTGTAAAAATTTCCTAGGTAGCTCTAGCCTTCCACTTATCATATCACTATCATAAATTCATAATTATGTTATTCGAAGAAATACCAAGGCCAACAAGTCAAAAATGGGGGATCATTAAAATAAGAAGGGGTTATAAATTTGGTGCTACTAGCTATGATCTAGAATTTAGAGATTCGAATTATAATCAATTTCAAGAACCACAAACCTCTCATAGCAAAGTATGTTTTGGTTGTTTTGCTGGGAAGATGCCGCCAAGAAGTTGAAATTGCCTCCTGCAATACAAAATAACACTAATCTTCTCAAACTCTTTATAGTACAATAAATTTTGAGCTGAAAAATAAAGGAAAAAAGAGAAAATCGGCTAAAAACAAGGGTCTACCGAAATAGAGATATGCCCAATGAGCAAAGAAAATAAACCCAAAGGCTCAAATTCTTAATTATCATTAACAAATTTTTTTATTGCAGTTAGGTAAATAAAAAGTTAATGATGGTAATTTATGATATACTAATAACAATGTTCGGTTTTGCCCAAGTTCTGTAGATTCTGAAATGATATGCATAGAATCATATGTAAAAGTTGATTAAATGTTAGGCCTATGAAATGTGAAGGGATATGCTAAAATGGCAAGAACATAAGTCAATACCACACTTGACTGCATACTTTCAAGTTTGTCACTAGACGAGTAATAGATATTAAACTTGGCTCTCATTTTTGCGGGCAACTTTGGATTTGAAGCTATTCAACTTGATATTTTGATTTATTTGATTAAAAAAACAATAATAAAATTATCACAAAAGATAAAAGCTCCACGCCTCCACCAGAGGCAGGATATAAAGAGGGGTAGCTACAAGCGGTGTTACCCCAACATTTGAAAATAGGTTTCATTTTAAGCTAGGCCCTCAGAATATGGCTACAATTTAACCCTTGTTTAGGACCGCTCTCTAAATTTATCAATTTCATTAAATATGCCTAAATTATCCTAATTCTTAGGCTTCATTTAGCAATGTCATGCGATATCTTGTATTGTATAAATATAGTAATCCTTAGTCTTAAGCCAACCCCATATTTCCTAAGAGACTGTACTCAAGGATACCAAAAAGGCAGTCTCGAGTTAAAGATAATGAATGACTTCTTAAAAAAGTTGCTTCAATAAAGACTTGCAATCTAAAAGATTTGAGTCACTCAAAGAACATCGCATAAGAAACAAAAGAGCTAGATTTGAAAAATACATCACCAAGAGATCAGTTAATAGAAGATTCAGGTGGTGCCTCCATCACCCAAAGATATAATGAATAACATCAAAAGTGAGGACATGAAATGAATTCTCAAACAAGATGCTTCAAAAAACGAATCACATCAAGAAGATTTGAATGCCGTGAAAAAATGTGGTGGAGGCATTGTTAGCAACCGAGGCGTGACATCCACACAATGTAATAACCAGAGACGCGCCACTAGAAGATCTTGGCATCTAACTTTGATTCAAAGTTTTAATGAATAACTTCAAAGTTAGAACATGGAATGGTTTCTAAAAGAAATGTTTCAAAACATGGCTATACATTAAAAAGATTTAAGTATCCTAAAAGAATGGTTGCTAAAAGGAAATGTTTCAAAACATGGCTATACATTAAAAATATTTGAGTGTCCTAAAAAGACGTGATGTCACAACGAGCATTACCGCATGACATTTAGCAAATAACAGAGATCCGCCAACTAAAAATTCTTGGCAGCCAAAGGTCAAGGCCTCAAATATCCAAATGTTCAATGAACAACGAGGCACCAAACCTAAGAAATATAATTCCCATTGATTCCTCATCGAAAAATTCTCAATAGAGATCTTGACAAATACTCAATGAACACCATGGCGTGACAGTTGAACAATGCCCCGAAGATCTGCTGTTGAAAGGTCCAAGTCGTACACTTAAAGGTCAAGCCCTAATATTTCCAAATTTGGCGTAAGGAGCAAAAGAATGTGGCATCAAGGTAATATAATATTTCAAGATCCACTATCTAAAGGTCCCAACATAAGCCCACCTAAAAGAAACCAAGCCTGCTTTCATCAATCCATTATTAGAACTTAAGCTGTTTCCTCCCAAGATTCTACACACTAAAAGTACCTTCTAAACAAGAGAACAGTTTAATTAGACCCCTTAAAAATAAGAGAAAAATATTTACAAGCACCTCAAACAAACCTGGAAGCCAACTAAAATATCTCAATCGAAGTAAAAATTTAAAATCCAAATGCTTATAAATGTGTCCACCAATTTTATTGGCCAAGCAAGTTAGAGGAGTATATAAAAGGCCTCCATTATGTTCCAACATTGGGAAGAATCTAAACTTTGCAAGCTCAAATGGATGAGTCAAAAGATATCTTTTGATCCAACAAGCCTAAGAATAGGATCATGATATAAAGAGTAAACTGTTGAAACTACATAATATTTCCATTGTCTCGATAAGTCCAACAGGCAATCCATGATGCTTTTCAGCTCACAAACCCAAGGGTATAGCTAAATGTGCAAAGTTGATAAGCATTGTGGCAAAATTCATATATTTAGACTTCCACCAACTCAATAAGTCTAAGGATTAAGCCTAGCAACTACCAATTTAACAAGTCTAAGGAAACAAACTAACAAAACGGTTATCAACTGTTGACCCCTACACATAAAACCATGCGAAAAGAGGCGAAAACAATGATTTAGGCAATGCGTGTATTGACAAAATGCATCACTTAAGGGGGGTCAAATGACCTCCGAATGCCAAACGGATGGTATTGTTGCGATCGGGACACTGAATTTTGTTGGGTCGAGACCCCTCGCAATTGAATCGGACGAGATCGGTCAAAAGGGACGACCGACACCCGAAATTAAAGCTCGAGGCTGATCAAATGATGTCGGATCGACAAACAGACTTCACCGTTGTGCCCGGAACATTGTCAACCTTTGAAAATTACATTTTATTTATTCAATTTGAAGCATCCATATTGGTGACACGGATGCCGAGACAATATCACAAATTTTTGTCGCAGTACAAATGATGTCCGTTCGCGAAACGGATTTCTCCATTGCTATTGGAATAAAGCAGATACTTAAGAACTATATTTTCTATGTTCAATTTGAATCATCCTGAGTGGTGGCAGGAATCTCGAGGCAAAACACGCATACTGGGGAAAGAGGTCTCGAGGTTGCCCAAATGAAATCCGATCGCAAAACGAACTGCGTCTTTGCAATCAGAACATCCCAAATATCTTAGAATACCTAATGATGACATACAATTTAACAAATCAAGGGGCATGCAAGGGGGTCGATACAAACATCATGGCAAAGCAGGAATTTCAAAGAAAATGTCACTCGGCGCTACCCAAACGACGTCGGATCGACGAACGGACTTCACTGGTGCATTTAGAATGTCGTCAATACCCTAAATACACTATCAATTTATTCAAATGAGGTTGCACATGAAAATCAAGGTGATCCCAAAACGACTACACGTATTTCAAGAAGAATTAGCCTCGACGTTGCTTAAACCATGTCCGATCACGAAACGGACTGCGTCGTTGTGATCGAAACATCGGCAATACCCTAAATGCACTATCAATTCGTCTAATTTCGATATTCACAAAATAGACACAGAAAACAAGACAATAAAACTAATGAGAAATGCATGCAGTTCGGAGCTGTTTTAATCTTGTTTACGGGCTATTATTGCTTTAGAGCAAATAATAATAATGATATATCTTTATTATTATTATTAATTTAATAAAACTAATGAGAAATCATATCAAAAGTCAAACAGAAAAATCCAATCACATTTAATACACACCTCGTAGTACCTCGACGTTCTGTGATGATTTTGATTAAATCCCTGAAAATCTGCCGAAGTTCTGCTCTGTTCTCCGATCAAATCTCATCTCGGAAGCCACTCAAAACCTCAAGCAATGAAATAACCTCGGCCAAATGCCTCTCCAAGACAACGAGCAGTTTTTCTTTCTTAAGATCTCTACCTCAGGAAAAAAAAAAGCTCTTCTGTCCGTCCCCTTTCTGGAGTTGGCGAACATAATGTCATAACACAAGCAGCCTCCCTGCTCACTCCAATCCCACTTCTTCCTCCTGCTCATGCGAAGCTGCCCTCCTCCTGATTCTTCTCCTATTATGCCGAATGCCTGAGATGGAGCTAGCTCACGACAGCAGCTTCCTGTTCCTATTCAAATCTACTATGCCGGCTTCAACTTCATGAAAACGAAGAAGCAAATTTGCTGTTTGTGGAGTCTCCTGTATGTGTTAGCCTCTCCCACTCAACTCCAGTCCATCTCCCTCTGTCAAACTCTTTCTCACCAACAAAATAGCCCTCATGCAGTCATGCCATTACTTGATCTCATCGTTTGTCCAAGCCAAAAAAGAAGATCCACTCAAATACACTTGGCTGCTCGCATTCACTAGGGATAGCTAGTTGATTCAAGCCAAGCCAAGGAAAGGAAAAAGTATCAGATCTTATCTTGCTTGCCAGGAAGAGAAGAGCTTGCGGCTGCCTATTTCAGCTAAAACAAGCAAAGCAGGAGCATCAGAAGCAGCAGCTTGAGCTGCACGGACCACGTGAAACGGGATCCTTACCTAAAAATGATCTCATTGGGCGTGGCAAGGATAAGGAGCTTGTTATCGAGTGGCTAAGGAATCCATCAAATGAGCATCGGGTAACTGATTTGTACAGAAACATTTCTCTTCCATCTATAATCGGCCATGGTGGTATGGGGAAGACAACTCTCTTGCAACATATCTATGAAGATGAAATGACAAAAGGAATTTGTGTTTCCAACATTTTTTATGTTAAAAAAGTCAATGCAGATAAGCTGGAATCTCTCAAAATGATTAAACCTTCTTTGGATACACTTGATGCACTCCAAAAGAGTCTTAAAACTGAGATCATGTCCAAAAAAATTTCCTGCTTGTGCTGGATAACATTTGGGAGAATGATGGTTTATGGTAAAAAAAAGGAGTTAAAAAAAAAAAGAGAGAGAGGTTTTGTCACGACCCAACCCGACCGGGACGGATCCCGCTCGCATCGGGTCGTGGCAAAACTTGAGCTGATTGAACTGATTCCAGGATCTAGCTTTGGAATTTGTTTCAGAACTTTCTTCCAAACATATAGACAGAAACAGACGCACACAGAGCTACTATAAACATCAAATGCAGCGGAACAGATCATCTATCTTTTCTCCTCAAAAGAATCATATACAAATACAGCTCATGACTTTCAGACAGAAATAACAGAATAGAACAGAAAAGCCATGACTGTACAAAAAATCACAAGTACAAAATACCTATAACAGATCAGACTCTGAACTTCTTCTCCTGAACTTCCTTCCCTTTCCCAGAACCTGAAAATCACGCAGAAAACAAGGATGAGCTTCGACAGCTCAGCAAGATATCAAACCTCCAATCAAAATCCTCAGAGTCCATATCAAACACATCAGACAGAAATCCGTACAGAAATCGAAACAGAATCGTATATCGAATCAGAACAGAATCATACAGATCCGGTCAAATCAGAACATAACAGAAATACATCACATCAGAGCTGACAGAACGTACAAAAATCAGAAATCAGATTAAAATCATATCAGAACAGACAGAATCATACGGAAATCAGAGTCAGATCATATCAGAACAGAATCATACATCAGAATCATAATACAAATCAGATCAGAAATCATATTAATTCAGAATATATCAGAAGTCAGAACAGATTAAATCAGAACAAATATTTCAGAACAGATCTTCCTTCCAAATTTCAGAATTTCCCCTTATATCTCCCTTGTGCATACAGTACCAGAACTTCCCCTTATAGCTCCCTTGTGCATACAGTACCAGAACTTCCCCTTATAGCTCCCAATTGTGCTCATAGCACCAGAACAGAACAAATATACAGAATTTCAGAACTTCACAGAACTTATCAGAACTTCCCCTTATAGCTCCCTTGTGCTTACAGCACCTTCCCCTTATGGCTCCCAAAAGCATACAAAATCATAACATGTCATTTCAGAGCAAATCCTGACAAATTCAGAAATCGTACGAAATCCGGCAGCGTAACGACAGTATACGGAATTTACACAAAATTGACAGAATCAGAATTCTACCAAATTACCACAGAACATTCACAGCAATAATATAAGACTTTTATTCTACTGCCACAACATTTTTAGACATCGCCAAAAATTGCAGTCGAAAGAAAACACCGCGGAATCAAAAATACCCGGTCAAAATTCTCCAGAAGATAATCAAAATGTGCACACTCGGCACCTCAGAAACATATCAAAAGTTACACGGTAAAAACTGAACCACTCGGAAAGTACGGACGAAATTCGCTAACGGAAACGAAATCCGGACAGAAAAATCGTTCAAATTGCACCGTTCTGAAAATTAAGAAAGGCAGAATGTACCTTACCTTGCGTACAACACTTTCTCGAACAGTCTCGTCGGACGAAAACGGCCTGGCGTTGTCCAAAAATCAACTTTTCCAATTTTCTCCTCGACTTTCTCTCTCCTCAGAAATCAGATATTTTAATTTTGATTTTCTCTCTCTTCAAAATGAGCTGTTTTGCCTTTAAAATCCTTGAGATCGGCCCGGCCGATCGCAGATCGTCCTGGACGATCTGAACAAAACTGCATCGTCCTGGGACGATTTCTCAAGACGATAATTAATTTTCTTGGACGATAAAAACCCCTACTCTCTGACTTGTGCCATGCTCTGATCGTCCCGGAACGATACCCAGATCAGCCCGGACGATACCCAGATCGGCCCGGACGATACCCAGATCGGCCCGGACGATCCCTACAGGAAATCATTCCTGTAACTTCTGTACAGAATCTGGAACAGAATTTACACTAATCGTCCCGGGACGATCCAGATCGGCCCGGACGATCCTGGAGCAGATCAGCAAAACTGATGTTACAGGTTTTGTGTATCTTTGCATTTTTGTCGCACTCACCGCCGTCACCAACGTTGCCGAAGGTATAACCCCCTTGAACCTTAAACTCGAGAGCCCGCTTTCGGAGTTCGTGGAGCATCAGAAAACCGCTCATACACGCCTTTATTGCGCGTAGTGGGATAGGACCCTGATGCGGCACCTACGACGAGGCAGGTAATCACCTTAAGCCCCATTTCGGAGTTAGTGGTGCACCGAAAAACCACTCATATAGGGGTGTCAATTCGGGTCGGGTTCGGGTCGAACCCGATTTGACCCGATCGTAAACAGGTTGACACTAACCCGACATGGTTTTGCAAACGGGTCAGGTTTGTCAACCCGGACTCGACCCGTTCGGGTTATCGGGTTGACCCGACCCGACCTGCGAGCCAGAAATCACACGCACATTTGCGGGAGGGACCGGGACGGCGGCAACGCCTGCGCTGGCGGGAGTCGTAGGACAACAGCAAAATGCGGTGAGCGGTTACCCTTCCAGCGTGGGTATACAAGATTCACCGATTCAGCTTGTAAATTGATTTCCTCTGTTCGATCGTTGGTAGACACGATGACGCGACCGGTCACTGACTCGTTCAGTCTTTATTAGCATACGTGGTGAGTGCCGGTGACCGCCTGACCAAAGAGGCAAAGACCCTTCCCGCCTTCCAGTAGACTCGAATAGTCGAACCACTCCTGACATCTGACGCGGCTAGACGCGAGACAAGATGCATTGACGCGATGACGCGCTTGGGTCCTGATGCGACGAGACAGGTTTCATACTTTAACTTCACGCGGGATGTTGCAAACGGGTCAATGCGAGTTAATTTCGAGTTTCCGGGTCAACCCGAACCCGACCCGATTTTACAAACGGGTTAGAATTACTAACCCGAATCCGACTCGTTTGACAAATGGGTTGACCCGAACTCGAATTTTTTCGGGTCGGTTTTCGGGTCGCGTCAAAAATTGACACCCCTATGCTCATACACACCTTTATTGCGCGTGGTGGGATGGGACCCCGGTGCGGCGCCTATGACAAGGCGGGTAATAACCTTAAGCTCCATTTCGACGTCACGACGCACCCAAAAACCGCCTATACACGCCTTTATTGCGCGTGGTAGGATGGGAATCCGGTGCGGCGCCTACGGCGAGACAGGGTTATTTATAAGTACCCTCGAGCGAGGGGGGAAAACAAATTGTCTTTTTAAACAGCTGCACTCGAAGACCCCATACACGCCTTTATTGCGCGTGGTGGGAAGGAAGAACACCGCCGCGGTGTCTAAGGGCACCTATCATACACGCCTTTATTACGCATGGTGGGAAGGCTCGTCTCCCAAAATTTCCCCTAAACAGAGGAGATGCCGGGAGACTGCTGAAATTTTGTCTAAAAAGACAAGTACTTGCAAACTTTTGGACTGCATTAGACTTGGACAAAAAGAAAGAATTTTGACTAAAATTTTAACTTGACATGAACTTAAAACTTAAACAAACTTTAACCAAATGAAATGAACTAAACTCAAGTTCAAATAAATAAGCAAAATGTTAAAATCAAACTTGATCAAAAAGAAGTGGAGCTGAACAAGGCCGCTTGGACTTGAACTTGAATGATTCATGAAGGAGGTAGACTTTGATGAACCGTATAGAATTAAGCTTAAATTAATGTGCTTCGAGCCAAGTGCAATTCAAATAAAAAAACATATTGAAAATGTGTTGCAAGGGATTATAGTTGGATTCAAACTCGAACAAATAGGAAAGAAATGGAATTCAAATTTATAGATACATGATCAAGATAAAAGCATCAAAATCAAATGATAACTTCAATATCTTAACTGCATTCGAATAAACATTGAGATGCAAACACAGAGTCATGGTGGATGAAGAAACCTCCACATCCCACTCTTGAGGGCCATGTGACAATTTTTGTTATTCGAACGGAAATCAAACTGGGGACTCGTGGCAAGCAGATTTTCAATACACATGAGTTAAGAATAGTGAAGTGACAATAACTTGTAACCTTCAACTAATTGCAAAGCAAACATCAACATGCAAACAATATTCTTCCTACAAATGATAATGTACATACAATAAATGCAATGAATGCCATGAAGTCCCTACAAGTGACATTTATACGCAATCAATGCAGTATGCCCACAGGTGAAGCAAGAGAATTGTGGGGGATACAACCCTTTTCTACCAATGTTGAAATACATCATCCCTATCTACAAGCTACGATGGAAGATGTATCAAAGGCTTAATGGATCTTCTACCTACAAGGGAGAAGATCACAGCAGATGCAAATGCTTATTAGCAATAATGAAGTATTCATTGCATATACAATAATACTCCTACGGGTAATGATCGATGGCAGACGGTAAGGGTTACAACCTCTTTACGTTCAATAGTCCCGCAATAGAAGTTAATACACTGGCTCATTGCAAGCAGAGGCGAAACCCCTCCAGCAAATGTAAAGCGCCTACAAGTTGTTGTAGCAAAGAATATTGTAATACCCCCCTCAATCAACAATCATCCAATGTAAGTAGGATACATCTTCCTCTTACAAGAAGAGATGTACGACATGCAGCAAATGCAAGTACCCACGGGCACCTGTGGAAGATCTGCAATACATACCGGCTCTTCAGGAATACATATATAGGAACAAAAAACCATCTGTGGGTAGATGCAAAAAGATTTCAATGAATGCAGTATCCTGTAGTCGATTTCAATATGTGAATGAAGATATCTACCTGCCTACAAGCAGCAATAGTGAAGAACCTATGATGTCACACCACCGGATCCGCAACACTCGTATTAGCGGACAAAAGGCGTATATAAGCTCTCAAATGAAATGTTGTGTGCATTGAAATGGCAGTTACCTGCATAACTAAAATATCTTAAAATGCCCCCGCACATGCATTGTAATTTGTATACACATAGGTACAAAAAAGTGGGTACTCAATTATAACACCCGCATGGGCCACAGCGAGCGTGTTATTGGTACATACATGACGTCTAAGGATGCTGCGCGGGTTATTAAATTTGAACATGATCCTTCTAAACAAGTAGATAGGAGTCGATAAGGTTTAGTAAATAATTACAAAATGCCCTCAAACACCAGCATGGGCCCCGATGAGCGTGTTATTGGTACACACGTAACGTCTAGGGATGCTGCGCGGGTCGATAAGTGAATTCAAGTTCAAACCCAATACTTCTATACAATGTTTAAAATTGCGTAATCGGGTATTGAGGCGTTTTTCGTTCGTGAGGCGAGGCGTAAGCCTCAAGGCGTTTTGAGGCGTAAGCCTCAAAATTAAAAAATTGCGTAAACATAAAATGATAAATTTTGTATATACTAATGAGTAAATAATATATAAAATATAAAATGTACAAGATATAAAGTGAAATCAAAATATCCCAATAATAAGACAACATGAAATATAGTCCAACTCAAACTTCATCTTCCCCAAATCATAGTATTCTTTTCATTAACATATAATTCCAAAAATAAATAGCAATGACATATCAAATAAGAACTCATAAGTCATCAGCACTGTCATCACCATGTTTAAAAATGTGCAATTAGGTATTGATGCGTTTTTTTTTTTTTTTTTTGTAAGGCGAGGTGTAAGCCTCAAGGCATTTTGAGGTGTGAGCCTTATAATAAAAAAATTATGTTAAGTGCAAATAAATGTTAAAAATAAATTTTTATATAATACTCAAATAATATATATCGGGTGAGGCGTAAGCCTTACGCCAGTGAGGCGAGGCGCGCCTTAAGTCGGGCCTCAACCAAGTTGAGGAGCAAGCCTCATAAAAAAAACTTGAGGCGTAAGCCTCAAGGCGCTTTTCACTGGAATTGCGCAAAGGCAGGCCTCAAGGCGAGCCTCATATTGCGAAATTTTAAACCATACTTCTATATGGATCAATAGGAATCGACAGGGTTCGAACCATCAAATAAATGTACGGTTGTGGTGACCGATATATTTGTTTTAATACATTCATATTAGGCCTTCAAGGCCTATAATCAAGAGAATTCACTAATAAATGCAAAAAACCTACGAAACCCGATGATCCTCTGTCGATAACTCGACGGGGTCGACAAGGTTCAATCCATAAATGAAAGTGATCTCAAAGTTACACCGATAATGGCCGTGTTGAATGTTTATATCAATCGGAGGGGTTCACAAACATATTTTAAATGCCTCCCAAATGCTTAAACATCCCAAGTACCTACATAATATCCAAAATATCATAAATCCAAATATTTAAAATTTGAAATCTAATCATTAATCACTTAAAAGCAAAATCCATCCACCCTCCACAACAGTTTGCCGATGTGGACAAGTTAAAATTTACTTTAGCTCACATAGAGCTAATGCCTAGTCGAAAATATCACTAGGATCCATTTTCAAGTAAATCTCATCTGCCTTCCAAAATTTAGTCCGGAACTTAATCCGTTAAAACTCCTCCCCGAAAAGAAAAGCAACAGTCGGGCAGAGGCCGGGGCCGAATTTTCGGAGCCCACATCAACTCATAAATATAAAGGGTGAGGTGGGAATGCTTCCTAAAATTAACTTGCCAAATAGGGAAATTTTATCAAAATCAACTTAGTCATGTGTTTCACAATCAAAATCACAGAAGCTACCTAGTAACTTACACGCTTAAAAGCATGGTAATACAAATCTAGGGGTGTCAATTTCAGGTCACGGGTCGGGTTCGGGTCGAACCCGAAACTGACCCGGTACTATTCGGGTCAACGTTTAAAATTGCGCAATAAAAGGCGCGCCTTGAGGCGCGCCTCAGCGCATTTTCGACCAATTAAGCCTCAAAGCCTACGCAATAAGTTTAGTTTATGAGGCTTACGCCTCAAGTTTACTGAGGCGCGCCATAAGGCGCGCCTCGCCTCATATATTTAAGGCGTCGCCTTTTTAAAATTTAACCTAATTTATTTTTTTTCAGTTCGGACCCCCAGTTGCCGACGTGGCGCGCCTAGTGAAATGTCGACGTGGCATCAACATTTAAACCCTTGTAAAGGTCGAATGGCGGAGTCGACGTTTCGATTTTCAAGTTACAGTAAACTTTCGAACTTTCAAGCATTCACCCGGAGGAATTTCAAGCATTCTTCACTCAGTTTCTTCTAAGATGGCGTCACCCCCAAAGAAAAAGGTAACTTAATGCTATGTTTTCTGTTTCGTATTGCGTATTTTGTGGTTATGCTATGCGTTCGCGTTGAAGGGTCTGAAGATCTTTCGATTTTATGCTTATTCTATGCGTATGCATGGCTTCTCGAAACTTTTTAAATGTTTGATACTGTGATGCCATCGTGTTATCTCTGTATTCAGGTTTATATGATAAATTTATGTTGAGATTTGAAACATAAAACCTAACCAAATTTTAACCATCGAGTAAATATGCGTAGGCTGTGCGTACTCAATGCGTCTTTTGTGCATACACAATGCGTACACGTTGCTTACTTAGTGCTTACACTATGCGTACTTTATGCGTGCGTATAATTTGCTGTATGTTTCGTACAATGTGCGTGTGATGTGCGTAATATATGCGTATTATATGCGTACACTGTGCGTGACCGTTGCTTATATTATGCGTATGTTGTGCTTGTTTTGTGCGTATCTCATTTACTTATTTTTAATCTGTCATTTTTTACAATTTTCAGACATATGTTCGCCCAATTACCTATAGATGCTATGTTTCTTCGTTTCGAACAGTCTGTGATAACTTTGCTCGGCAAATTACTCCTGAAGTCAAGGACAGATTGAAACATTTAAAGATGATACAGTTTTTGGAATTTCCTGGGTTTGAGCAAAATGTCCCTCTTATTTATGAGCTGATCTCAAGGTGGGACATTTCAAAACAATGCTTTGTTATAAAAGGTCAACCCATTCCTTTCACTGCTGATGAAGTGGCCCTTCTCACTGGTCTGCCAAATAAAGGAGAAGAAATATCCTGGCATTCCTTAGCACATACTTCAGTTACATCAACGGAAATAAGGAATGACATGATGGAGTTGAACAAGCAAACCCCCCCGGAGACTATGTTAAGAACGTTTATCATGTATTTATTTTCAAATTTACTTTTTCAACTTAACAACTTCAAAACCCCTCGGTTGATCCAAAGAATAGCAAATAGTCCAGATGTTTTTTTGTCAATAAACTGGGCTAGTTCAATTAGGGAGTTTTTAGTTGGAGAGTTTAATAAGGCAGCCTCCAAGATTTCAAATAAGAAGCCAGCAGGTTACATCAACGGTTTTGTACCTCTGCTAATTGTGAGTGCTAAGTGCTAACTGCTAAATTCATTCAAAATTTTAATGGCTCAATGTGAGCGCTAAAATTTTCTTTCATCTTATGCAGATTTGGTTCCTGGAGCATACTACTATTCATGCTCCTATGCATTCTGACAGAAGGCCCCGTTTTCTTCGATGGGCTGATGATATTGTATATACTACAGAGGTGATCACTAATTTATTTGCTAATATAAGAAAAAGTAAGATTTGTAATGTCCTACAGGCAGTCAACCAGGAAGAAATGGATATGGTTAATGTCGATAAATATCCACCAGACTGCCCTACATCCCCTCAGCAAGACCTCCACCAATCTCCCCAATCTCCCCATCATACCCCTCAATCTCCCCATCATACCCCACCTCCTCAGCAAGACCCCCACCAATCTTCTCAGCAACCACATTTAAGTTTTTCTGCTGAAGCACTTCAGTCTATACAAGAAACAATCATGAAATCCTGCCAAGAAACATGCACAAAACTTTTTCGAGAATTTGAAGACAGGCTGAGCACAAAGTTTGAAGATCTTACTGAGAGAGTTGGAGTTATTGAGGTCAAGCTCAATAATTACATTGATCAGAGCAAAGTAGTTCCTCAGAAAAGATCTATTAGCTACTCTTCATCTTCCAATAAGAGACAGAGATCAGATATCCAACCCCACAGCCCCAATGAACCAAATGAGCCAATCCCAGCAAAAGATCCAATCCCACCAAAAGATCCAATCCCAACAAATGAGCCAGTCCCAGCAGAAATGCAACATGTTCCATATACAAAACCAAATGAACCAATACCAGTAGATAACATTCAAATAAAAACTGTAACTTATGTTCATGCAACTGAAATAGAAAATTACAGAGGACTTATGTGTTTGACTTCTGAGAAGAGAAATTTTGTGTTAGAATGTTTGAAAAAGTACTCTAAAAGGTAAAAAATTGCAAAATTTATTTTTGTTTGAAGATCTATATGCGTGTTGTATGCGTATGATATGCGTGGGTTGTGCTTATTATATGCGTGTGGTATGCGTATGATATGCGTGTGTTATGAGTATGATATGCGTGGGTTATGCTTATGAAATGCGTATTTAAATTTTTTTTTTTTTTTTGCAGGGACGATAGTATCTTGTTTGTTATTAACAATCTTATTTCCAGATCTGAGATTGATGACTTATTAAGCGACAGTTGTTTAGGCAATGAACATGTAGATATTTTTGCCTATCTCTTAGATGAGAAGTGTAACCTTATGCCAGACAAGTACCATAAATTTCTATACATCTCTCCAATCTATTGGGTTAGTAACTTAGTATTCAATTTATCAGTTTAACTATTGGATTAGTAACTTTGTATCCATTCTTAGTTCTTACATTTACTCACTTGCACTTGCAGGATAACAAAGGAAGGGACAAATTGTCCAAATTGCAAATCGACCACATAACCGAGCTTTCTGTTTCTTCAAACAACATTTTATTACAACCAATCATTGATTCTAATCACATTACCCTTCTGGTTGGTTTGCTGAAAGAACATAAGTGGAAATTTTATGACTCATTGGTCCACCGCGTCAAAGAGCATAGGCTTGTTGTTCCAAAACTCGTAAGTGTTAGTCTGTCAGATACTTAGGTCATTAGATGAACATAAACTCTTCAATTTTTAAAAAATTTATAGAACTAATCCTTGCTCTACGTATATTTCAGGTTAAAGGCCTATATTCTGACACGAAAGGAGCTTTTGATAGTGATATCAGAAAATGGAAGCTTTCTACCATTAAAGGAATACCAAAACAGCAGAACTCTTTTGATTGTGGAATGTATGTCTGTAAATATATGGAAAGAATAATTCTTGAAGGCAACACTGATTGGACTGATAGTACAGATTGGCAACAAGACATGCCAAAGTATAGGGCAGAGTTTGCATATGAAGTATTTTGTAAAACGTTGTCAAAATAACAGTTTTTCATTCTGTGTATAAATGCTTCTGTGTATAAATGTTTTTCATTTTGATTCTGTGTATAAATGCTTGTGTATAAATGTTTTTCATTCTGATTCTGTGTATAAATGCTTGTGTGTATAAATGTTTTTCATTCTGATTCTGTGTATAAATGTTTTTCATTCTGATTCTGTGTATAAATGCTTATTTAAACATAATACGCACAACGAACGCATATAATAAGCATAATGAACTCGCAACATACGCATTACGAACGCATTAGAGTACGCATAACGCACGCATGATACACGCAGAGATAAACAGTAAATTTTATTTTCAAAATTCTATTATATATTTTATGAGCCTTTAGACAGGTATGGTTGGGAGGATAATAGGGTAGGTTGATTTTTTATGAGCTTTTATTACTTACTATTGCTCAACATTCATTGTTCTTCTATATAATGCGGGACCACTTGAATATATCTTTCAATTCTGTGTATAAATGTTATTTACATTGGTTTGAGTAAAAAATTACATATTAAACATAGAACGCACAACGAACGCATAACATACGCATAATGAACTCGCAAAATACGCATTACGAACGCATATAGTACGCATAACGCACGCATGATACACGCACACATAAGCAGTAAATTTTATTTATAAAATTCTATTAAATATTTTAATTAATATATATCTTTGTTTGTAAATTACTTACATTAAAATGATGAAGAAATAAGGAATATATGATGTTTATGGCTCTTGTTAGATTTGTATGATTTCATTTTCTAATCTTGAACATGATACTTGAACAAGTACAAATGGTTTATGGCTCTTGTTGGATTGTATTTAGGGAAGAGGAATAAGGAATATTATGTTTGGAATGGAAGTTTGTGTTTGGCAATTTCGTTCAAAGATTAGTGTTTGAATTTCTTATTTGTTTTAAAGCAAAAAAAAATAATTTTATAAATGATTTTGAAATGTTTTTACATAGTACGCACAACGAACGCATACACTACGCATAACATACGCTTAAAACACGCACAACAAACGCATAAATTACGCATTTAGCACGCATAAAACACGCACACATTCTATTAATATATTTTTGATTACTTACATTTAGTATGGAGTATGGACTGAGGGGCCGTGACATGAATAATAATTTTCGTTAGCTGTGGACTGACGGGTGGCAGATATGGTTGGGAGGATAATAGGGTAGGTTGAGCCTTTATTTACAATTTATTACTTACTATTGCTCAACATTAATTTTTTCACTATATAATGCGGGAACGTTTGCCTTATGCCAAAGTGTCAGCCTTATGGCAAAGTGTCAAAGCAAGCTTCTCTTGTAAAAAATCTTACCTTCTGTTGTCCAATATAAATCACCTTGACAACCAAGCCTTCCATTCATTACTGCGATACTTATCTTCCTCCCATGAAATTGATACCAATAACTTGTAAACTTAAACCTCTCTAACCTGACCAGGTTTCTGTTAACAAGTTATTGGCATCAGGAACATGGGAGGAGGATAAGTATCGCAGTGATGGAGGGCTTGGTTGTCAAGGTGATTTATATTGATGTTGTTGTCTTGTTGAAGATGTACATTAGGGTTTCTTGTAAAATTGTATTTGTTATAAATGTTTTTTTAATTTGTTCTGATCTTTTTTATATTGTACATAGTCATTAAATGTTTTTTTTTCTCTTTGACTTCATCTTTCATTAAAAATACGCAATGTTGACGCAGAGACCACGCACAAAAAACGTATGGTGAACGCATAGTTTACCAATATATAACGCATAAGATACGCATAATGTACGCACAATAAAATAATTAACACTCCCAGTACTCAAACAATACCTAGAAAATCATGTTTTATTAACTATTAATACAAAATTACATCTGCTCCAAAACACGCAATGTGCACGTAGAGTGTACGCACAAAATACGAATAAAAATGCATAGAGTACGCAGTGTTCTGCTTTATCGACGGCTCGACATTATATAATACTGAACACATCCAGCACGCATATTAAACCCTAAACTTATTTGGCTTGGAGGTTTCTTCTACTGCGAGACTGCGAGTTGGGTTGCTGTCTTCTCCGTCTGACCAGCGTACGCTTCTATCCGAGCCTCCGAGGCTGCTGTCTCCTCCGACCTGCATCAGGTCATATAAAAGATTAGTAAGAACTCGTTTGCTTCCTAAAATTTCTCTCATTCAGGATGGTCAAAAATAAGGATAAGGTTGCATCAGGTCATAGAAAAGATCCAGCATGGAAATATAGCACTCAGGTAGATGTAGGAGGTGATAAAACATATGTCTATCTGAAATGCAATTACTGTGATAAAGTTGTGAAAGGTGGTGTGACTAGGATGAAGGAACACCTTTCAGGCTCTCACAAGAATGTTGCTCCATGCTCCAAAGTTCCTGATGCTGTAAGGGAAGAGATAAAGTCATACATGAATAAGTCTACCACATCAAAACATCTTGCACAGAAGCAATTTGAGGATAGAGTTGATGCTGGATCTTACTACGGGAGTGAGCGCAGCGTCAGAGATTCATCTTCTTCTATGAAGCCCATTTCATCTAGGGGTGCTAGAGGGCCTATGGATCATTATATGGTTGACACATCAGAGGATAGGCCTTCTACTACACAGAAGATGGCCCCAGAAAATGCAAGAGAGGCGCGGAGAAGAGTGTGTAAGGATATAGGCAGATTCTTCTACGAAAATGCAATTCCATTTAATGTTGCAACATCACCTGCTTATTACAACATGATTCGTTCAGTTGGAGCATTTGGGAGAGGGTTTAAACCTCCAACTATGTATGATTTAAGAACATGGATTTTGAAGGAGGAGTTGGAAAGCACTGATAAAAGCATTGAAGAAATTAAGAAGACTTGGGCCCAAACAGGAGTAACAATTATGTCAGATGGGTGGTCTGATATCAAACATAGAAGTCTAATCAACATCCTCATTAATAATCCTTATGGTACTGTGTTTTTAAGGTCAATTGAAGCATCTGACCAGGTCAAAGATGCTGAGTTCATATTTAGATTATTAGATAGCATTGTTGATGAGGTTGGAGAACATTTGGTTGTACAAATTGTGACAGATAATGCAAGTTCTTATAAGGCTGCAGGTAATAAACTTATGGAGAAGAGGAAACATTTGTATTGGACTCCATGTGCTGCACATTGCATAGATCTGATTCTTGAGAAGCTTGGGGATCTACCTCAACATAAAAATGCACTCACTAAAGCCAAAAAAATAACCAAGTTTATTTACAACCACTCTTGGATTCTAGCTTTTATGAGAAAGTTTTCGAAGAAAGAAATTCTAAGGCCAGCCGCAACAAGATTTGCCACCGCATACTTGACCTTAGAGAGCATGCTGGATGCCAGACAACCTTTAGAGGCTATGTTCACATCTACACAGTGGTTGAGTTGTGCTTGGGCGAAGAAGGCTGAGGGAAAAGAGATTAGAAAGATTGTTTTAAATGACAGATTTTGGCAAAGTGTCTTATATGCCATTACAACCACTAGACCTTTGGTTCATGTTTTAAGGATGGTGGATGCTGAGAAGAAGCCTGCAATGGGTTTCATCTACAATGCTATGGATGAAGCCAAAGAGATGATTGCCTCCAACTTAGGAGGCAGTGAGGGAAGCTTTAGGGAAATTTGGAATATTATTGATGATAGGTGGGAACTACAGCTTCACCGACACTTGCATGCCGCTGGCTATTACCTAAACCCTCAGTATCAATATGCAGAGAACAAGTCTACAAACCCTGAAATAAAGTTGGGATTATATCATTGCATGGATCGTCTAATAAGTGATGCAACTGAAAGATCAAATGCTGACTTGCAATTGGTACCTTTTAGGAACAAAGAAGGTTTTTTTGGATTACAACAAGCAAAAGATACAATTGCCAAACGATCTCCAGTTGAGTGGTGGATTCAATTTGGTGATGGGACTCCAGAGTTACAACGTTTTGCTGTGAAAGTTTTGGGCTTGACATGCTCTTCATCTGGCTGTGAAAGGAATTGGAGTACCTACAACCAAGTGCATACAAAGAGGAGAAATCGCTTGTCGACATTGAGGATGAACTCACTGGTGTACATTATGTATAATAGGAGACTCAGAGATAGAAATTTGAAGAAAAAAGGATTAATGGATGATGAAGATCCTTTGCTTTGCGATGATGTGGCATCTGATGATGAGTGGTTTGTAGATGATGAAGTTGAAGTGATGCCGTCTGAATTACTAGATGAAGATTTAAATGTTGATTTCTTTCATGGTCTTAAAGCATCCACATCCACCACAACTCAAGAACAAATCAAAAAAGGTATATAAATAATATAGTTTTCTTTTCTTAAACTTTTATTAATGTATTACACTATTATTCATTATGATATTGTTCAAAAATATTTACTATTTAGGGAAGAGGAAGATAACTAATAATGAGGAAGAAGAAGCTGATTGGGAGATTTTGGACTCTATAGGAGAGGGGAAGAGGAGAGAGCAGCTCATCATAATGATGATTCAAATGAAGACCCCCTTAGTGATGACTGATGAGTGATGATAATGCTAATGACTAGTGAGTTCCTAACTTCTTATGTGATATGTTAATGTCATTGCTATTTATCTTGTGCATTTTTATGTTTTATATATTATTTACTCATTAGTATATACAAAATTTATTATTTTATGTTTACGCAATTTTTTGATTTTGAGGCTTACGCCTCAAATCGCCTTGAGGCTTACGCCTCGCCTCACGAACGAAAAACGCCTCAATACCCGAATACGCAATTTTAAACCTTGATTCGGGTCAACCCAAACCCGACCCGTTTCTTTAAACGGATCGGTTTTTCGAACCCGAACCCGACCGGCTTCGGGTCCGGGTCAACCCGACCCGAATGACCCGATTCGGACAAAAAACCGCTAGTTTTCGGGTCCAAAAACGGGTCAAACTTTGCTTTTCGGTCAAGAACGGGTCAATCTCGGGTTCCCGAGTCAAAAACGGGTTTTCGGGTAAAAAAACGGGTCATTTTCGGGTCAATTTCGGGTTGACGGGTCAACCCGAACCCGACCCAATTTTTGAAACGGGTCAAATTATTGAACCCGAACCCGACCCATTTCGGGTTCAGGTCAACCCAAACCCGAAATTTTCGGGTCGGGTTCGGGTCGGGTCCAATATTGACACCCCTGTACAAATCCCTCTCACCTCATAAACCTAAGGGTCGAGCTGTTTTACTGATTTAAAAAAAAAACAAGTAGTTAAGACCTCATAATTCCAGACTCAATAAGGCCAAAGACTAGACTTGAATGTCAAGGACCAATTCAAAAAATCCAAAGAGCAAAACCAGTGAAGCATTTCAGCTCACAATTGCCTTGCAAATTCAACAAGCTCCAAAGGTTGAATCAACATACAAATCCTTATCTCAGTCTAAACAATTGAGCTTCAATGTGAAATCCGAGTTTAACAAGCCTAAAAGACCAAATTGGTGAATCTTCACATCTCAAAAACATAAAAACTGAGTTTTTTGTTGATTCAACAAACTTCAAATGCCATGTTTACATATCAATCTCAAACTTAACAGCTCCAAGGACCAAGTTTAAATATCAACTCTCAGTTTAATAAGCCTATGGGAAGAAATGAAAATTAAAAAATATTAGCTCAAAAATATAAGGATCGAGCAATGCTGTTGTTTCAACAAACTCCAAAAGCCAAGCCAGCATATCAATCTCAAGCTCAATGTAAAGATCAAGCTTGAATATCAAGTCCCAAATCAATAAGCCTAAGGGTTGAACTTCAAAAAAAAATTGGAACTTACAAACGTAAGGGTTGAACAATTTATTGATTCAAAAAGCTCCGCAAGCAAAATCAGCACACCAATCTCGATCTTTAATGGTAAGTTACAATTTAATAAGCCTAAAATTCAAACTGGTAAAACTTCTCAGCTTAGAAATCTAAGGGTTAAATTGTTTTATTGATTCAACAAACTACATAAGTCAAGTCAACCTAACACTCAAGGTTAACAAGTCCAAGGACCAAGCTCAATATCAAGTCCTAGTTTAATAAGCATGAGTGTTGAATTAGCAATAATTATTAGTTTAAAAACTTAAGGGCTGAGCTAATTTGTTGATTCACGCTCTAAAAGTTGAGTCAACATATAAATCTCAAGCTCAATAAGATCAAAGACTGAGCTTGAATATCAATTCACAATACAAGAAGCACAAAGGCTAAACCAGCGAAACCTCTCAGATTATAAACCTAAGGAATAAGTTGTCATGTCAATTCAATAAGCTCAAGTTACCGAGTTGGCATACACATTTGATGGTTGAATAAGTCGAAAGAATTGAATCGTTTCAAGGCCAATTCAGTTGAGCTAGTAATCTCAGCTCACAAGCCTAAGGATCAAGTTTTTATGTCAATTCAACAACCTCTAGCAGTTGAGCTGACATAAAAATACAAGGTTCGATAAGTAAGATCTACCTCTTTGCTTGTTCAATAAGCTTGCATTAAACCGACACCTCAACTCACAAGCCTAAAGGTCAGGCAATCATATCAATTCAATAAGCTTCAATAGTTGAGTTTACTTATACGTACGGTGGTTCAATAAGTTTAAGAATTAAATTATCACCCAGTCAATAATTAAGGGTTAAATTGACACCATAGCTAATAAGCCCAAAGGTTGAGATCACCAATCAGTTGACTAAATACCCCTCACTCTTAGTCGAAGGATCAAATTGTCATGTCAATTCAACACCCTCCAACAGTCGAGTTGACATAAAATTACAAAGTTTCAATAAGTAAGATCTACCACTTGTACAATAAGCTTGTGTCAAACTAGAACCTCACCCATAAGCCTAAAGGTCGAGCTATCAACTTCCACTCGCGCATGATGCCCTACTCACATAACTCATCACTCCCTGGCCACATCACTCAACTCTCCCAAGCCCATTTACACATAAAGTATCCATTTGACACATAAAGTCCACACAACACTAAGTCTTCACACACATACTATCCATAAACATGAATATACATTAAAAAAGCAATATGAAATGATGTAAATATTTATGTCTACTTCATAGCTTAAGCTTCATATGCTCTTTCCCTTGTTCTAGTGATAGGGCATCCTCCATGTGCTACATCACAAATCTTCAACATTCATACTGCACCAAAATGCATCACCATTTTCTTCACCTCTTGGAGAAAGAATCAAGTCTCACCAATGAACAGAAATGCTTAGGATGTCATCTTTCTCTCAAGTTTATGGAATATATAGAATGAAAGATACATGAGAGTATTTAAAGATAAAAGAAAAAAAGAAATTAAAGATACAAAGGATCCTATTAAAATATTTGTTTACAATATTTTTGTCTACTTTTTTCTCCAGATTTTCGTGTATTATTCTTCACATATTGAAATTTGGCACATAAGGCCTTTATTTTTGTGTCATTTGGGTTTGCCTATGTTTTATCCAGCTAGAAATGGATTCAAGTTAGTTTAAATTCCACAGAAATAGAGTTGAGTTATCTCAAAATCTTTACATACTGCACCTTGATAACTAGATGGATTTCAAGTTTGATTGACTCACACACCCTGAAATTCACTCATAAACCCAAGCAGAAAATGTGCTTATCCAGCAAAATATGAGGTAACACATAGTGGATACATCCATACAATCTTCTTCAGGAAATATTGAAAATGAACAATCCGATATGATTAAGTGAAAAAAGGGGAAAAAAAGGCCAATGGAACTGCAAGTAACACGATAGACATCAATCAGCACTGATCGCCTAAGCAGCATACCTCCAGACTTGAATACTCCAACTGGCACTCTTCAGTACCATCAGATTTTTTCTGCATTGTTCGAAAGTAGAAAACATAAGTAAACTTGATCTCGGAACCACTGAATTTAGCTTCCATTTATTATATATGAAAAGCAATATGAGGCCAAGAAATCCAACCAAAATTAAATATTTATATTTTTAAGAAAAATAAATAAAGGCTTAAACTTATCTGTCAAACCAACAATTCTTATGGCCAGCACTGTTTTAAGACTTGCAGAGATTAAATTGTCTTTCAAAGTTCTGTCATTTAACAGTTACAGCAAACTGTAATGATCATTTACCACCAAACCCCTCATCCCTTCTTCGTTTTCTTGTCCTTAACTGGAGTTTCTGTAGGCGTGGGTTAGATACATAATAACCTAAGATAATGTTTTTCTTCATGCTAGAATCAGAGTTCTGCTATTCTATAAGCTTAGTTTGTGTTCTGCTTCAAAGAACCAGATAGTAAGATGTCCTACATAATTTTCAAAAAATATAATGCTTCAAAGTCTAACAGATACTCAAAGAAGATTAACTATGCCATTGATCTATTCCCTCATTTGGCTAGTATGGAAAACTTCGACTACACCCACAAAGAGGTACCATAAATCATGAAGGATTGGGAACGGTGGGAAGGGGATAAATTACCCAAAAATGCAAATCTCAGAAACATCTTATATTTATTTGTTAAATATCTTATATTTGAATAAATACTATATTTATAGGTCTGCGGAGGATGATGAGTTGAAATCGGAATACATTAGTTGAGTAAAAATTTAAGGCGTCTCATAGGTTGGTACTTAAACAGTTGACGTGACCCCAATTCAATTGATAATCAATTTGGAAAGTATAAATTAAAACATAAAGAGGAGTATACTCGCCTATAATTTTGTTTATTCATAATCAAAAGCTGGATTAGGTTGGGCCTCTGTACTACATATCTTTTGACTCAGAATGCCATTGAAAATATTTTTTACCAGGGCAATGACAATCTAACAAATATCCCTTTAATAAAAGCACAATTCAAGATTATTTTCTCTCAATGAAAAAAATAATAATAATTGCAAAAGCAGAAAAAATTCACTATAGTTGAAGTTGAAATCAAAACTGTGATCTTTAATACATAATCGTACAAGAGCCTGAGATTGCTTGAATTCTATTAAAACCTTTTTAACAAAAATGGTTTTGTTATTGCGAGTTGAAAGAGCATCCAGCGAGTCAAACCATAATCCTTAGAAACTCATGGTTGCAATAAACGTGCAATTCAAGATGATTTGCTCGGAATGATAAAGATAAATTAATTGCAAAAACAGAGAAAATTCACTATAATTGAATCAAAAGATTCAAAACTGTAATGGTTAATGCATGCATACAAAAACCAAAGGTTGCTTGAATTCTATTAAAACGAGTTGAATGAGCTTCAAGCTTGTCAGCCATAATCAATAGAAATTCATGGTTGCAATTCATCCAAGTTCTTGCTTAACACATTATAGAATTTAGCACCCATCTTCACAACTACTTCATCTCGGTATTTTTCCACATCTCCAAAATATCTGCTATTGAATTTGATATTTGATAATTTAACTATTCCATGAATAATAAATTAGGCACTCACCTTTTTATATTTCAGGGAGATAAATCTACATGCTGGTTTGAATTGGATGGAGCTCTACAATAAACGAATAATCATGAATTCTAGTTGAGGTTCTATTTCATTATTAGATTTTGTTTTCTTGTATTTCAACTTCCTTATTATCATTTAAGGCAATCATAAGTTCGATAAATTTATACTTACAATGCCACGTCACAACATTAAATCGCATAATCCATTTTAAGAAATATTTTTAGATGATGTATTTTTTTCCAGATTTTGAAGTTTTCAATAAAAGCCTCCAAATAGCTTGTAGGAACAAGTTTAATAAAAAATGCTCTGAACACTTAAAACTTAAAATCCTCCATATTCAAAGTTAAGAAATAAAACTTGAGGTTGTTAAGCTAATAGACTTGTTAACGCAGTTAAAATGTGTTGCTGCATAGCGTCACAATACTTGATAGTAATTTTATGAACTAAAATTCATTGATAATAACAAAAAAAATTGAAATCTTTTTTTTTTTTGCCTATACAATTAAACATTAACAGTCTAAATCAAGAAAATTCTTTTATCTCAAATAATAAGACTATTATACCTATAAATAAATTAATACTGAGTTGAAAAATTAGTATTAATGATAATTCAATATCATTCATTCAAATATAAATGGCCTTCAAAGTTTTGGCACTCTAATATGCCTTTAAAGTGAAAATAGCAAAAGAAAGAAAAGAAAACGATAGAAATAACTACAAATGATAGCTGATTTTGGATTATAACTTCAATACGAAAAACAAGATATGGGTGATCTACGATTAGAGAGGAAGATCGGCTCTCCCAAAAAACCTAGATGCCAGTAGGAAGCCCTCGCAGAAAAGACTACAACAAATAGGCACGCCACTTCTAAATAGCCAAGACAATCGCCATCAGCACTTGCTTGTACACAGACTTGAGCCTCGCCCTGACTGTGAGCACCTGGCTATATGCAATTGGTCTCTGGTCTTTCATGAGTACTGCGCTCCTAGGCCCTAGCCCATAACAAGATGCTTTTGTTTCCACCACAAATGGTCTCCCAAAATCTCAAAGTGTCAATACTGGTACACTGATCATAGCTTTCTTCAGCTCCTTAAAAGCTCTTGTCGCTTCCTCCCTCCACTTGAAGTTATTCTTCTTCAATTGCTCTGTCAAGTATCCCTTAACAAATTTCCCGTAGTAACCAGGGAGCCCTAAGAACCCCCCAACTCCTTCAAGTTCTTGGGAAGAGACCAGTCCACCATGGCCTGAACCTTGGACTGGTCAGCTGACACCTCTTCTTTGGACACATGTCCTAAATACTCCATCAGTGACTTCCCAAATGTGCACTTTTTCCAATTGACGAACAACTAGTACTCCCTCAAGGTCTCCAGTACTGTCTTCAAGTGTTCCCAGTGTTTGTTTTGTTGTATATTAAGATGTCATAAGAAAATACCAAGAAAAACCTTCTGAGATGTGGTTGGAACACTCGGTTCATAAGAGACTGTAAGGTGGAAGGGGAATTGGTGAGATCGAAAGACATCACCAAAAACTCGTAGTGCCCTTCATGTGTCCTAAAGATTGTCTTGTGCACATCAGCTACTTTCATCTTGATTTGATAATATGCCAACTTCAAATCAATCTTGGAAAAGATAATTGTTCAAAATAACTCATCTAAGAGCTCATCAATCACTAGAATGGGAAACTTATCTAACATTGTTTCTATGTTTAGAGCCCTGTAATCCACACAGAACCTCCAATTGTCATCCTTTTCTTCACCAACAAAACTGGACTAGAGAAATAGCTCACACTAGGCCTAATGATAACTGCTTCCTTCATCTCCTTGATCAGCCTCTCTATCTCATCTTTCTAAATATGGGAGTAACGGTATGGTCTGAAACTTATAAAAGAGGCCCCTTCTTTTAGATTGATGGTGTGCTCATGGTCTCGTGGAGGTGGTAACCCGAAAGGTGGCTGAAATACATCATGATACTATTGCAGAATTTGTTAAACACCCACTAAAATTTCCCTTCCTTCCTGTCCCTTCATCCCTTCTATGCTATGTAACTCCACCAAGTACCCTAGGCATGAACCCTGGATTGTCCTAAGCATGGTTATAAGCACTGTTTTGAAAACCAGACCGGACCGGCCGGTTCAACCGTGAACCGGTCTGGTGGCCGGTCCGATCTAGCTTCAGAACCGGCTCTGCATGGAACCGGAGCAAACCGGATTGAACCGGCGGTTCAACCGGTGAACCGTTGAACCGGTCCGGGTTGGAAAGAACCGGCCGGTTCATAAAAATATTTTATTTTTGTTTTAATTAAAATTTTAAAAATATATTTTTGTTTATTAAAATTTTAAAAATATTTTTATTAAATATGATGATTAATTTCATCATAATACATGCAAGTTATCTTAAATACCTCACATAATTTGTTTTGCAAAGAGAGTGTACTTCTCACTTTATAAAGGGTTCAAGGAAACATCTTCAAACTCCCCCTATGATGTGGAACTAAAAAAATTGCATGAATAGTTTAGAATGTGACTTGGGACTTATTTGGGCTAGTTGGGCTTGGGCTACAAATTTGAATGATATGTATTATAAATTTACTATAATATATATTATAATAATTATATTATAAATTATTAATATTATAAATTTATATATTATATTAAATATTATTCTTATAAATATATAAATATATAATTTTTAAATGATATTTACATTCATAATTTTGTATTATATATATTTTAAATTTATAAATATTATTAAATGGTCATATATTTAATTATTTATATTATATTAATGATCATAAATTTTTTATATTATAAATTTATATATTATATTAAGTATTATTCTTATAAATATATTATTCTTAAATGATATTTATATGTATAAAATTTTATTATATATTTTAAAATTTTATAAATATTATTAAATGCTCATATACTTATATTATATGATTTTTATGTTATTAGTTTTTAATAATATTATTATTTATTACGTCATCCGGTTCGACCCCGGTTCGACCCCGGTTCGACCGGTCGAACCGGTCAAACCGTGAACCTCTCCCTCTTCCGGTTCGTTGTCCGGTCCGGTTTTCACAACCTTGGTTATAAGTGATATCATACTTTTGCATAAGCTAACATCTCCTCAAAGCACTACCTTCTTCCCTATCTACCTGGACCTCCATGGTCTCTGACTTCCAATTCACAGACATTTCCCCCATGGTCTATGCCACTTCATTCCTAGAATCACATCCATACTTCTAAAGTCCAAGGGAAGGAAGTATGCCACTACCTGAATACCCTGCAAGGTCATTACCACCCTTTTACATATCCTTCGACTCCTCTCTATCTTGCACGTCCACATCATCACCCCACATCTTTTAGTCTTCACCAACTTCAACCACAATCGGTCCATGACCTTATTCGATATGAAGTTAAGCGTAGCTCCCCTATCCACCAAAACCACCACTAGTTACTCCCTGATTTGCCCCCTCACTTTCATGTTGTGATTTAGAGTGAATACCACCACTGAGTTTATGGACATTTCTGTCGCATCTAGATGTAACTGTTCTGTTTCACCTTATGATCTCATCCAGCTCATTCCCCCTCTCTTCTTCCCCCCTCACAAACCATCAAGACTTGAAGGGCTCCATTCTTGCACCTATATCTTGGTGTAAATCTCTCATCACACCCGAAGCATGACCATTTTGCTAGTCTATCCTACACCTCTGCTTCTGTAAGGCGCTTAAATTTGCCTCCAAGATGAACTCCAGTGCTCTTCTCCTTCGATGCCTCCCTTTGAAATTACACCGTATGGCCCTCAATGTCAGGGTAGTGGAGGTAGTTCGATAAGCCCCTCCCATGGTGTTGCTTCGCTAGACTTCTCCCTCTGATGCATCTCTTTTACCCTTTGTGTTAGTTCCATAGTCTCTATTAGCCCTCTAAACATCAATACCCTGAGCTCTGCTCGTACGTCTTCATTAAATCTTTTCATGAAATTCTCTTCCAACCCTTCCTCAGAAATCACCCTCATCCTACCCAACAGCAGTTCAAACTTCTCCGGATACTTCATGATTGTCCCCTTCTAAGTTAAGGCATAAAATTGTTCATGGAGATCTCCTTCCCGAATGGCTCGAAATCGTTCCAAAAAAGAATCCTTAAATTCTACCCATAATAACTCGGATATGTAGCATCCCTCCACTGAAACCAAGCTAGAGCTTTACCCTCCAAACATAACCCCACCGCCATGAGCTTTTCTCCTTTCATCAGCCCATTGATAACAAAGTAATGCTCCACCCGATACACCCAACCCTGAGTATCTTCCACTTCAAAGATCGGTATGTTTAACTTCCATGATCTCGCATCCATACCCAAATGACTTCTCCATCCACTAGTTCCTCCCGTGTAGTGATGGTGCATCTCTCCCTTCCTCCCTTGGCAGGTTTGGACCCCATGGCTCGGCCCCCAACCGTTTCCTCCTCCGGTCCACCTTCCACCATATTTGGGTGGTCTCCCAAAGGGTTCGACCTCTCCTCTTCTTACTGCCCTTTCTTCAAAATACCCTAATCCATCTCCCATCAGAACCCCCCTGTGGTGGTCCATGAGGGTAAACACTCTCCACTTTATCATCATCCTCTTAAATTTTCTTTCCCTTGCTCAGCCTTAGGAATCGCAAGTGAGGCTTTCGATTGCATCTCGATAGTCTTCATCATATCTTGTAAGTTTTCAATGCGGTTCTCTATAGATGAGAGCCTTCCTTTCATAGTTGAGAACTTCTCCTCCATTCTAGAATATTTCTCCTCTATTTCGGTCTTGAGTTGCTCCATCTCACCTTCCAATGCAGCCATCTTCTTTGCTTCCTTTTACCTCGCTTTGATATTAATTTAATAAGCCTTTGAAGTTTAAATAGCAAAAGAAAGAAAAGAAAACTGTAGAAATACTCTAAATGATGGCTGATTTTAGATTATAACTTCAATACGAAAAACAAGATATAGGTGATCTACAATTAGAGAAGTAGATTGACTCTCCCAAACAACCTAGACGTCGCTAGAAAGCCCTCACAGAAAAGACTATAGCAAAACTCTAATCAAAACATAACCCTAATACAAAATAACTAGATCTGAATAAACTCTTCCTATTTCCTCCCAAAAAAGTCTTATTGCCTTAATTAATTGCCTCCTTTATTTTGAATTCAAATTGGCATTAAACAGTGATTAATTCATTCCTTATTCCTTCTACGTAAATGGAATCATAGCTTTAGTGGGCCCCACAAAGGTGACAGAAATCTCATTGGATCTGGCTCCATGTTCTACCCCCTCCTGATTTGGTTCTTGCTGGACCGGCCGATCCAAGTTCCCCCTGCCTGCTGCTATATCACACCCGTGTCTGGATTGTTTAGTATTTTATTATTGTTCTTGGAGAATAAATGAGTCACGATATTCTTAACATAAATACGGTTAGTATAGGCTTTATAGTTATAATATTTATTTTGATTTAGTTATATATTACACTCATATGAAATTAAATCTAATATTATAAAGCTCACTCTAACTGAATCTAGGTTAGGATATTCTGTTACAAAATTTTCCCAACATTTTTTCTATTTTAGATGACTAAATTGATTTGAAGATTAATGATAATAAAAAAATATGATAAAATAAATTTTCCAAGTCTATGGTGGCATTTCAATAGATGTCGGAATGATTGTGTGAGATAATATTTCTATTCTATTGATTTGGTTCCAACATAATGATTGTGTTGCGAATCTGGCAAACAGGAGCAGGGGGCTCTGTCCGGCTCAGACCAATCAAACCTAGCAATTCTACTAAGCAGGAAATAGAGCAACAGAGAGGGAGTTTGGCCCCCCTTATGGGGACTAGCAAAGCTATAATCCATTATGTAAGGAGGAGGAATCAAAGGAGATTGTTTAGGAAAGTTTTAATTATAATTGTGAGGGAATTAATTAGGGAAAGATATCTAATTTGAATTCAAATTTGAGGGGGGGCCTATTTGGGAAAAGGGAGTTGATTTGGAAGAGAATTAGGAGAGCCTATTTAAGGCTACTATTTTGGAGACTATGCATGTGTTTGCTGAAACTAGGGTCTCTTAGGTTGTGAGGGCTCTAGCCGGCGGCTAGGAATTTGGGAGAGCCGAATCTTCAATTGGATCTTCCTCTCCAATTGAAGATCCAAGTATATCTTGCTATTTTATTTCATGATTCATGGTGTGTTCTTCTTCCAAATTCCCATTGTGGTTCACAAATTTGGTTGAAAGTGCATCTCCTTCATATCAGATTGGTATAAGTATAACATGCTTCAAAAAAAGAAATTTTTAAAAAGTCATTTTCAATAGAAACTTGATATTATATTTAATTTAAGTGCTTTTAGTGCACATGTAATTTTACAAGTGGCTGAAAAGAGACACAAGCTGTGGCATACAGCAAACAGCTGAAAAAACATCAGATGTTGTGGATGCCACAGGGTCAGTAAAAAAAGAGAGCTAAAAAACATAAAAGCCAAGTGCAAGATAATTCATACTCCATTGAAGCCAATTATTAACTAATTACTATTTAAGTCAGTAAAAAAAATATATTTCAATTAAAAGCACCTTAGCAGATGCGTAGCTCTTCAGGTCAACAAAAATTTCACCACATGAATCTCTGCATTCAACCGTGTAAAATGAAATCCGCTTTTGCCTTTCTCGACATTTGTTGTTAATTGCGATCTGTGAAAAAATAGGATCCAAGAAAAAAAAAATCGTGCAAAAGAATAGATAATCTACATAGGACATAAGGAAATTAAAAAGTTGAAGCTAAACTTGAGAGTGCGCACACCCTTAAGCTAATCTCTCTCTTATCATAGCCACGTACCTTATCTTTAAGAGAGCAACAGCTAATAACTACAACATCAAACTTGTCAAGGAAAACTCCAGCAAACTGATGTAAATCACCTGAGAAAAAGAAACGTAACTAATATAAATTTTTTTTATTTTAACTAGAAATGATTACTAGACTGTAAAGTGCATCTCAACACAATCAAAAAGTGGTGAGGCTTCAGAGGATCCTTAAACGTCAGGTTCAAACATCGTCTTAATGATGCCAAAAATACCAGAAGTATAAGTTACTTCATATGTTTTAATGTCCAAAATTCCAAGATTTGAAATTCTTTTAGAATTGAGCTAGGCCAAGTTCAAGTCAAGCTTTGACTAGTAGCCAATGCCTGCAGTCCAAGCCACAACAGCATGGTGATTGGAAGTGCTAGTAGAAAATAATTATTCATTGGCTGAAATTGAATTTCAACAAAACCAGAAAACAAACCCAAGGAAAATCAGGAACAGAACACACAAATACTCTTTTATTGCAAGATATATGAAGAAAAACAGCAACATACAATGGATTTTCAATTGCAGAGGAAGATACAACTCTCCCAAATCCCTAGACGTCGGCTAGAGCCCAATCAGCCTAGAAACAAACTAAATTTAGCAAACAAGACATAACCCTAACCCTAGGGAAATAACCTACTTAAAGAAAATAGAAATCAAATATCAAAACAACCCCCCATAGTTGAATTTTCCCTCCTAGCCTCCCTTCGAAAAATCAAATATCAAAACAAGTTTTATAGTGGTTCGGTCCAACTAGACCTACATCCACTCCCTGAAGACTCCCACTTCAGGTATTGCACTATATCAAAGTGACTCTCCTTTTGCCCCCACAGCAAGGAGGAGAAGCCTTCACAATTTTCCTCTCTTCCACCAAACCTCGGTGCTGCAGAGAACCGTCGTTCTTTCACACTCTCCAAGTGTCGGTAGAGAACCGTCGTCCTTTTACATCCTCCAAGTGTCGGCAGAGAACCTTAGTCCTTTCACACCCTCCAAGTGTCGGCAGAGAACCGGTGTCCTTTCACACCCTCCAAGTATCAGCAGAGAACCGTCGTCTTTTTTTACCCTCCTGGTGAAGGCAGAGAACCCATGACCGATGTTGAAGAACTTCAGTTAAGAGCCTTCATAGGAGATGGGCAGAAACTTGAAGGAAACAAATAGATCATCGCTTTGGGTAACCTTGTGAATCCCTCACAACCCCTCACTTGATCTCTCACACTTCACTTGCACAATCTCTCCCAAACACTCACACTCAATGATCCCTCTCAAGAGAAATTCACAACAAAGGCGTTTTGTGACAGTTTTTAGGACTTCTTATATAGAAAGGACATGAAAAATCATCCAAAAACTAAAAATTGTAAGAAAACTATCCTACGATCGTACTGTACAATCGCATATCGTCCCGTACGAATGAATTCATACAGTACGATCAGTTTAAAAATTTTGCAAATTTTAAATACTCCCCTAGTGTGTGTATGCACAGTTACTCAATTACAATCACACTCTCTCAGACTCAATAAAATGAAAAATACAGACTCCGTTTACAATAAACCCTAATCTATTCTGATTTGAAGTCTTCAACAATCTAGAGTATGATTTTCCTAAAATGTTAATATACACACAAAACAAGTATAGAATGAAAAATACTATGAAACATAAAGATGTGAGTCATAACGTTTGTTATCATCAAAAATATAAACTCGTGAGCAATGAGTCGTAACAACCTGTTCCGTCTCAAACAAGCGGAAGCCTGTTCTGTCTCAAATAGAAGCGAAAGCCTGTCCGCCGGGCAGGATCAGTCAAGGAGGGATCGTTCTAACAATACCCTCCTCTCAAAGATCCACCTTGTTCGCAAGGTGGAGAGACAATTCCTTCCTCAATTTCTTCATCATCACAAACAGTGAGGACTTGAAAAGTTTAGTTCTTACACATGTGCCCCGGTGCATAACTCTCCTCACATCTGAAGAACGGCCCCTTCACCGTCTTTTCATATAACTTAGTTTCTATGAGCTTCTTGAAGTTTTTTCCATGGTCTCCCTCCTACAGTCTTCTCCTTTGGGGTCTCCCTAAGAATACCAGATGACGGTTCCTTGGACGCTAATAAAGTGGTGGTCATTCTGTACGAACCTTATGTGTTGCTGTCTCCAGCCCCTCTCCAGGTGCCTCTAATCCTCCACAAACTGAGCTAGTTCCATAACCTCTCTCAAATCACGAGGCCTCATCACTTTAACTACCATCCAAATCTCTAGTTTGAGCCCTTTCATAAATTTTCCCTCTAGCGCAGTCTCTGAGGATGATCCAGTTTGCTGGCTAGGTGCTCAAACTACTCATGGTATTCCATCATTGTCCCCTCCTGCGTTAGGGTGAAGAACTGCTCATAAAAGTTCCCTCCCCTATTGGTTAGGAAACGTTCTAACAAGTACTTAAACTCCCTCCATGTTCATATAGATCGTCTTGTATCCCTCCACTGGTACCATGTCAACGCTTTCCACTCCAAGCACATCCCAGCCACTATAAGTCTCTCCTTCTTTGTCAACCTATAGATGGTAAAGTACATTTCTACACTGTAAATCCACCCATGTGCATCCTCTCCCTAAAAATTAGGCATCTTCAGCTTCCTCACCCTCGGATCTCCTTCATTCCCCATGATTCCTCCATAATTTCCCATTTATCAAGAGGGTGGTTCCTCCTCAAGTGTCTCAATTATCCCTTCTGCACTCATACCAAAAACTTTCATCAAATTCACACCTTTCAAATCCAGTACTCGTTGGATCATAATCAGTCATTCTCTTTTCAAATTCAACCCCTCTCCTTTCAAATTCAGCACCCCTTCAATCATAATCAACCTCTCTTCTTTCAAATTCAGCACCCCTTCGATCATAATCACCCCCTCCCCTTTCAAATTCAGCCCTTCTCCTCTCAAATTCAGCACCCCTTCGTTCATGCCCGACCTCCTTAGGCCTCTCCCCATATCCTCTACCCGAGGCTCTAGGGGAGGCATTATCTCTTCTCCCTCCAGAATCTCCACCTCCTGATATTCCCTTCGCCTTATTGGATTAGGATTTTCCCCACTTCTTTGGTTGTCAGCGACTAACCTCGCCTCCAATGACAACTTCTTCAACATCTCCTCTAGGATGGAAAATTTCACATCAATCTTCTCATGGACGACTGAAATTTGACTTCTGAAATCTAAAAAATTGAGTTTGGAGATCCGAAATTTCATATTTCAATTGTTCGATCTCCCCCACCAACACTTCCACCTTTCTTCTTGCAATGGGTACCAGGATCTAGACTCCAAACAACATAAACAGCTAAAAAACATCGAATCTAGAATTCAAACCAATGTTTAAAATTGCATATTCGGGTATTGAGGCGTTTTCCATTCGTGAGGCTAGGCGTAAGCCTCAAGGCGTTTTGAGGCGTAAGCCTCAAAATCAAAAGATTGCGTAAACATGAAATGATAATTTTTTTATATACTAATGAGTGAATAATATAAAACATAAAAGCATAAGATAGGAAGTGAAATCAAAATATCCCAATAATAAGACAACATGAAATATAGTTCAACTCAAAATTCTATCTTTTCCAAATCTCAATATTCTTTTCATTAAAATATAATTTCAATTTCCAAAAATAAATAGAAATGACATATCACATAAAAATTCATAAGTCATCAGCACTGTCATCACTAAGGGGTTCTTCATTTGAATCATCATTATGATGAACTGCTTTCTCCCCTTCCTCCTCTCCTATAGAGTCCAATGTCGGGCATTTACTTCAAGATTTATGTAAGTTTTAATATATATAGCGTGAGGCGTAAGCCTCATGCCAGTGAGGCGAGGCGGGCCTCAACCAAGTTGAGGCGCAAGCCTCATAAAAAAAACTCGAGGCGTAAACATCGAGGCGTTTTTTACTGGAATTGCGCAAAGGCGAGCCTCATATTGCGCAATTTTAAACCATGCTTCAAACAATAGAAATCAGCACTTTAGAGGGGAAAACACAGCTGAAATTGGCAAGGAAAGGCCTCAATTTCAGCCCAGGACACTACTCTGATACTACTTTGATAGGAAATACTAGTAGAAAACGATCATTAGTTGGCTGAAATTGAATTTCAGCAAAACCAGAAAATAAAGCCAAAGAAAATAGGGAGAACAACACACGTTCTCTTTTCATTGCAAGATATATGAAGAAAAACAACAAAATACAATGGATCTTCAATTGGAAAGAAATATCTGGCACTCCCAAATCCCTAGTTGTTAGCTAGAGCCCAATCAACCTACAAACAAAATAAATTCAACAAACATGACATACTCCTAACCCTAGGGAAACAACCTACTTAAAGCAAACAATAGAAATCAAATAAAAAAAAAACCCATATTTGAATTTTCCCTCCTAGACTTCCTCTGAAAAATCCCCGTGGGCCCCACCCCCAAAAGGGATGACACATCCTGTAGGCAAAAGTCTGTCAGGCGGAAGCCTATTCCGCCCAGAGCCGGTCCAGGAAGGACCAGCTGTACTGATCCATGAGGGACCTGTCTAACACATGGCACTCTTACCTTCAGCATACATAAAAAGTTGATCTGAGTGGAAATAGGGCCCAATGATTCGATCAAACTTCTAGCAGTTTCCTTATTGCATATAAGCAAGCAGGAGATGCAATCTGAATTTACTCTCATATTTCTTTTTTTTAGAGGAAATGTTATTAAAAAAAAAATTAAGGATATAATTCTACATAAAAATTCAAATAAAGATATTATGCTATTATATATAAAGCACGGATATGCATATTATATGCAACTCTAAAACCATTTACAATTTAATAAACATCAGCTTCGGAAAAGGTTTTTAGATTTCTGTATCCAATATAAACCACAAGAAGCATTAAAAGGTTACTCACATCATAACATATAATCAAGCCCAATTACTAAGCACTCAATCGTTAAATATTTCCTTCCGAAGACCCACAAAATTTAACTTTTTCACATATACCACTCTTCAGTTTTTTAAAAACATCAGAAATCTTTTCTATTATCTCAACCAAATATTACTTCAAACGTAAACTAAATTACAAAAGATTTGATTGCAAATTTATAGTATAACAATACTTTAAACACTACAATAACTTTATTCGGAAGTGGCCTTGAATTGGGTAGCCAAAATATAGGGACTGCTAGTTTGCTTGTCCATGAGTGGCCTCATCTTTCACCTGGTTGACGGCGAACTCCAGCCAGCGAGAATCACCAGTGAAGATCTGCTAGAGGAGAAAAAAGCCTCACTGCATTTCATACTCATGGTAAAACATACAAACAGGCTGATGTAGGACAACAGCCACACTTAGCCCACTCGCAGTTGGAATAACCAGCTAGGCTTTCAAAAGGCCAAAGGCACCAAACTGAGCAACCAGAGGAATTTTTTACAGCGAGCAGGTACTTCAAAGCTACTCGGGCAAGACGCCTCAAAGAGCCTGCTTGCAGCTGGAGAAAACCTCGCCATGCCAGCCAGAGCACCTGCCCATAACAATGTTGACAGGGCTAATATGGCAAAAAAAGCCACCAAACAAGGTTTATATGCCAGGGCAAACAGGAAAGAAAAAAGGCTGCTTGGGGCCAGAGAGGACCTGAATGGAATTGCCGGTGAAGACCCACATAAGAACAATTGTCACCACCACACCCACGTACCAGGGATTTCTATGCCAGTGAGATGCCCGTTAAAGGGGCTAGGGGTGCAAATGAGTCAAGCCGGCTTGCGAGCTGGCTCAAACTCGACTCAGTAATAGGCTCGACGAGTCGAGCTTATCGAGTTCGTGAGTCGAGCTCGAACACGATTTCGAGCTCGATAGCTTATCGAGCTCGAACCCATTGCTCGATTTGTGAGCTTGTCGAGCAAGCTCACATGGCCAGCGAGAAAAATGAAACCGCGGGCGGGAACATGAAATCATGTGCGGGAAACTGCTCGACTCGCAAGCTTGGTGAAGCGGAAGCTGGCAACGAGTTGTGACCCCAAAACTGCCGATTGACGCGGACGCTGGCGACTGATGCAGCGCTGGCGACAGACGCGGACGCTGGAGGTGACGAGGGAAGCTGGCGATGGACGCGACATTGGCGACGGATGCGGGCAAAAGAGACAGACGGAGCTTGAATTGCTGCTCGAGCAGCTCGACGAGCTTTTTTACCTTTGTCGAGTCGAACTCGAGCTCGGTATTTGACAGACGAGCTCGGCTCGAATACCCCCTTACTCGAGCTCGACTCGACTCATTTGCACCCTTAAAAGGGGCTGCTTCTACTGATTTGCAATTTGCATGGGGGCATATTAGAGAAGTTTTCTCCTTTTTATTTTGGACAGTTTGATGGGATGCCAAATGTTTATAGTTTTGATTAACTCATCTATAGTTGGTCAATAATTAAAAGTAGTTGACTTAGAAGTTGTTTTGTAAGATGGATGGACTCATGTTTTATTAAGTGATATTGGGCGTAGTGAGGAACAGACTCCAACATAGTGATTCGTATGTAACTAACCTAATGAACTAAACAGAAGATGAGCTTGAGAAAAGAAAACAAAGTAGTACTCTAAAAATTGATGCCATAATGTGCTAAATTAAAAAAAAAAGGTCTAAACACAAAAAGAAATCAGCATAGTCAATCAATCAACATAGTGTACTTAAAAATAGTACATACCTTTTTCAACTGAAACATGGACCATAGGATTGAATTCTTTCAAAGCATTACAGTAAACTTCAGCAAGGGAACTCCCTGAATGTTTAGCCTCTTCAGGAGTAATCAAAAAGTTGGCATGAATGGCATCCTCAGTAACCAAGCGATCATCCATCAGGGTCAAGCTTCCAACTCCAGCTAAAACAATGTTCTTGCAGAACTGAGAAAAGGACAAAAGAAAAGGAGCATTTACATAAACTAGTAGGAAAAAAAGAAATTCATTACGTATAATTTGCAATATCATGAAAGTGAATCACATCCTGTGTTTTAAAAGTCATTTTTTGTGGCTATCCTGCCGAAGCAAAATTGTTTTGAGACAACCAAGGGAGGCATTTAGCATGTAGGTTGTACAACCCATAAATTACTAATACAAAGCTAAGATGAGATGCACAATGAAACAGATGAAAGACCACAATTCTCAAATTCTCAACTTAAAATTTTAATCTTCACAACAACAATATCAAGCATTTATCATATGTGTGGTTAGCTACATGAATCTTTTTTCTCCATTGTATCTTGTTAAGAATTAAATTCTCATTTAAATCTAATAAAGAAATGTCTTTTCTAATTTTTTCTAACCAAGTCTTTTTAGGTCTATATCAACCTTTCTTGACATACGACAAATCTAATAAATCTACTCTCTTAACCAGGTCATCGGAAGGCCATCGTTTTATGTGACCAAACCATCTAAGGCGACTATCTCTAATCTTATCTTTCACTGGAGCTATTCCAACCATTTCAAATATATATGCTTGTTTCGTATCCTGTCTCTAAGAGTAAAGCCACTCATTCACCTGAGCATCCTCATCTCTGCAATACTTAATTCAATATTATGTTTCTCTTTTAATGGCCAACATTTTGCGCAATAAAGCATTGCTGGTCTCGCCATCATCTTATAAAATTTTCCCTTAAGTTTGAGATGTACTTTTCTTTCACATAACAAGCCCAATGCATTCCTCCACTTCAACCATCCAACTTGAATTCTGCTAATAATATCCTCATCTATTTCATCATCACTCTGAACAATAGACCCAAGATATCTAAAATGTGTACTCTTATTAATGACTTGATCCAAAGTCACAATCCCCCCATTGGTTCTATTGCAACTAAAATTACACTCCATATATTCAATTTTAGATTTACTCAAACAAAAACCTTTGGACTCTAAGGTTGACCTCCATAATTCAAGTTTACCTTCAACTCCCTCTCTAGTCTTATCAACAAGAAGAATATCATCAGCAAAAAGCATACACCAGGGTACAACCTCTTGTGAATGTCTAGTAGGAACATCCATGACTAAAGCAAAAAAAATATGGGCTTAAGGCTAATCCTTAATGTAATCCAACTGAAATAGAAAAATACTTGGTCAAACCACCTTATGTTTGAATACAAGTAACAACACTTGCATACATATCCTTCATGACTTGAATTTAAGCATTTATTAACTCCTTTCTTTTCAAGAACTCTCCATAGCACTTCTCTTGAAACTTTATCATATGTTTTATCTGAAGCAATAAATATCATATGTAGATCCTCCTTATTCTCTATATACTTTTCCATCAAATCTCTCAATAAATGTATAGCTTCATAGTAAATCTACTCGGCATGAATTCAAATTGAGAAACATTAGTATCATGTCATAACCTATGCTCCATAACTCTCTCCCATAGTTTTAAAGTATGACACATTAACTAAATTCTTCTATAATTCGCACAATCTTGTGTATCACCTTTATTCTTAAAAATATGAATCAACACTTATTTTCCACTCATCTGGTATCTTTTTAGCCTTCAAAATAATTAAAAAGTTTAGTAAGCTAAGAAATTCCTTCATCTTCTAAATATTTCCACACCTCTATTAGAATATCATCAGATCCAACAGTTTTTTTACACTTCATTTTCTTTAAAGCCCCTATAACTTAGGCTTTACTAATACACCGACAAAAACAAAATTATATATTTTTATTTAGAGTGCTAAGGTCACTAAAGTCAATCATATTCTCACAATCTTCATTGAAAAGCTTAGAAAAATATCTCATATACCTTTGTTGAATATCTTCTTCAAATAAAATCACTTTTTGATCTTCATCCCTAATACACTTCGCTTGAACTAAATCATTACTACTCGTATCTCTTTATTTGACTAACTTAAATATATATATATATATATATATATATATATATATATATATATATATATATATATATTTCTCTCTCCTTAATATCTAATCTATTATATAGATCATTAAAAGCTAAAATCTTTGCATTGCATATTGCTTTCTTAAACTCCTTATAGGCCTCTTTATATCTCTCCTAATTTTCAGAGTTTCTAAATTTAAACAAATTTTATAACAAAGCTTCTTATTTTTTATCTTTTCTTACAAATTTTGATTTCACTATCAACTATTTTTACTATTAGGAGCTTTTTTCTTTTATACTCCAAACACATCCTTTACAATATTCTTAATATCATTAGCTATTTTTTCGCACATAACATTAGCTTCGTTATGCACAGATAAAATTATAAGATCTAGAATCTTACTCCTAAAAATATTTTTCTTAGTGTTCTTTAAATGCCCCCAACTAATCCTAAAACAACATTTTACTTTATTTTTTATATTATGTATCTTCATCTTAAAGTCCAAAACTAATAAGTAAAGTTGGGTACATAAACATTCACTCGGAATAACATTAAAGATTAATCTTTGTTGAAGCAAAATCATAAAGCACAGTTCATCCGATCCAAACATAAACATAAAAAAGTCACCAAAATCTGAAATTGCACAATAAATTTAAGAAACAATATTAAATTTTGCAATTATTAGAATTCGCAACATGAAAATAAAAATCAGTGTTGTGATGCATTTGATAAAATCTCTATCACACAAACAAATCAATCACTAAATAATTAGATGATGGAACAAACATTGAGATTGCCAATTAAAAAATTGAAAACTCATACTAGCAATACAAGATTTATCTCCACAAAGTTGGCATCAAAACTTGTAAGCACTTGAAAAATCAGCATCTAATAACACATAAGAACAAAAAAGAAAATACATATTGTACTCAAATAATTAATGAATTTAACATGTCACAAGCATATTTATAACCCAAAAATACCAAAAATAAAAATTTCTCATAGTCCCCCACGTTAAAGCCTCATACTATAAAATAATATAATTATTCTACCTACTCATCAATTTGTGGACTATTATAATTCTTCTTTTTACATTTTGTATATATCCTATAAAAAAAAGTCCTAAAATTGTATAAACATCACACAAATGTTATAATGAGATAATCAACCAACTCTCTTAAATTATTATCATGGTATTAGAGCCTTAGGCTTTTTTTCTTAGCATTTATAAAATCCACATTCTTTATTATTGTATTACTTAGAACTTGCAAGCATTCATTATTGCAATTCTCTTTTTGTTCAAGCTAATCTTATGATTTATAACCTTCATCACTGTAGTCTTACTCTATCCATCTTTCTCTTTGCAACGAAGTACCAACACATTTACTTCCGATGGATCACAATTGGTCTTTGTTTATTTTGAACCAAGAGAGACAGCACAAGTCCAATAGGAGATTTACAAAATATCCCTTCAATACATCATTTGAATGAAAAAAATTATCATAAAAGATCACAATCAATTCACACTTTCTTAAAAGGAAGAGGAAAATTGGATATTTACTTAGAATTGGATCTCAACAAGGCAATCCCACATTCAATACTTGGGAGGAATAGGAATCAATGATGACATCTTGATTATGGAACTCCATGGTTCCTAATATAAGTGGAAACTGCATGCATCTTTCTTCAATAAAGGAAATTTGGGATACAATAAATCAAACAAATTTTAAAGATCATGATGCACCCCAAATCTATGAGATCAAAACCAAGATCTCGACCAGAAAGCAAAAAGAATAATCTATCACAAGATACTCTATTCGACTACAAGGCCTTTGACAAGAATGAATCATGATCTGTGAATCAAAATGGAATAGAACAAAGATGCACAACCCCTAATATTTTGTTAAAAAAGGATAAATTTATGATTTACTTGCTATATTAAATATTTAGTATGATACTGCAAGAGTATAAATTCTCCAAAAAGATGATTTACCTTTATTAAATGAGGTCATTATCATCATTCGAATGGAAGAAGGGAGAAGGTGAATCATAATTGTCAATAACCTCATAGAAGGATCAGCCCTAATGCCGAAGGCTGCTAAATTTGAACACCTTACTTCAAAACTCTCTTCTTTTGAGGAGCACAAACAACCACAGCCAACAAAGAGGGCCAATAGAGATTAATAAGGTACACATATTGCAATAAAACTCAGCATACAAAGGAAAGATGTTAGAACCTTCATGGCAAACCACCAAGGAAAAGCTGAACAACACTAGGTGGCCAAGCAAAAAATATACATATGCACATATAACACATGTGCAAAAGGTAACAATAAAGAATCACACATTGAGTTCAAAAAATAAGATATAGAAAAGTTGAAAATTTTGCAAGTATCAAAAGCAAATACTAAAAAGATGCATACTTGTTCTCTTGAATTCCCAGGTATCATCTTCTCTTCTCTTGCTGTGAAAAACTAAGAGATAACTCAATCCCAGCTCATAGATTATTGAGTCAGGAGCTATAGGCCATATGACCAACTTTTCACATAAATTTATTTCACATACTTCTGATCCTAGTAACAAGAAAATAACCACTGACATAAGATCATTGATGATCATTGCTGGCCACGAAGACATTCTTGCAAATAAATTCCTCGCACTTTGAAATGTCCTCCACTTATCTAAATTATTCATCAACTTGTTATCTAAAAGTTAAATGCATACTCAAAATGAAGTAACGTATTTTATCCTTCACATGTGCATTTCAGAAACCAGGCATAAGGATGACACTTGGACTTATTAAGGAAAGAGATTGTCTGTACCACCTTGAGGAATCCAATGACTAAGGAAACTCCTAATTACCTGTTATATTATATTTCCTTCTGAAACTATTAAATTCAATAAAAAAAGATATGGATCCAACATCGACATCTCCTCCCTCCTTCGTTTATTACTCAAAACTTTTTTTCCTTTATTATTCAAAAACATTAATACTAAAGGATTTCATTATGATAATTGTGAGTTAATAAAGCATAACATACCAAATTCCCAATAAATCAAAGTTTTATCCTCATTTATAAACAATCCTCCACACTTACCTGATAGGAATTGGATCTTCACATAGCAAACATAGCAATAACGAAGACAAAACGCAACTGAAATCAACGAGAAAAATTTTTATATCGACACAACAAACTAAGATACAAGTTGATCTACTATTCGAGAGGTATATCGACTCTCCACAAACCCTAGGTGCCGCTAGAAACAACTCCAAAGAAAATTACAGTCAAACATAATTCACATAATGAAAATAAAATAATCCAATTAACCCTAATGCAAACCTTCATACTGCCATCCCAAATATGAATTCAAATAAGCTATATTTCCCTAAATAAACCTTTCCTAATTTCCTCCCAAGTTTGAATTCAAATCAGTCCTTTTTCCCTAAATAAACTTTCTTAATTCCCTCCCAATTATAGTTTATATGGTAAGTAATTAAAGTGGAATTAATCATCTATGCTCTTCTTGCCCACCGCCCACCGCCCACCCTAGTGAGGCCCATAGCCGGTCCATCAATACTTCGCTCCCAATGAGCCACCTTGTCCTCAAGGTGGAATGAAAGAAATTGTTGTTGATGCACTGGACTAAGAGCACTAGACTGGAAAATGGACTGAAACTAGGTCGATTTTTGCCTCCAGCATCTCCCTGATCAATCTCTCGATCTCATCCTTTTGGATTTGGAGATAACAGTGCAGACGAACATTGATAGGTGAGACTCCTTCAAGATGATAGCATGTTCATGTTCCGCGGAGGAGGCAACCCCTAAACTGGTTGGAACACCACCCAATACTGTTGTAGGAGTGGTTGAACCATGTTTGGTGCTTCTATCTTCTTAACATCTTCTTCTCCTTCCAAACATTGCAGTTCCACCAAAAATCTCACTCATTCACCCTTTCCCCTCCTTAGAAGTGACTCAAACATGATACCTACTCTTCTTACTCCAAATTTCCACCTCCTAATCCTCCATCATCCTTATATTGGAGTTTCCCCCAATTCCTTATCTGATCAACGGTGCCCTTGCCTCAGATGATGTCATCTTGGCTTGAGACCCTAATATATTTTTCATCATTTCTTCCAAATTTGAAAGTCTACCCTCAATTACTAAAACTCGCTTTTTAAATTCATATTTCAAATTTTCAACTTCCCCATCAAGCCTCTCCTCCAACACATCAAACTTCTTAACCACCATAGGTCTCAAAAAAAGTGCTCTAATACCAATTTGATAGGAATATGATCTCCACACAGCAAAAACAGCAATAACAAAGATAAAATGCAACAAAAATCAACGAGAAAAATTTTTAAATTGGCACAACAAACCAAGATACAAGTTGACATACTATTCAAGAGGTAGATCGACTCTCCACAAACCCTAGGCACCACTAGGAACAACTCCAAATAAAACTACGGCCAAATACAATTCACATAATGAAAATAAAACAACCTATTGAACCCTAATATACACCTTCCTACTTAACTCCCAAATTTGAATTCAAATCAGTCCTCTTTCCCTAAATAAATTTTTCTAATTCCCTCCCAATTTTAGTTATCCATGGTAAGTAATTAAAGTGGAATTAATCCCTTTTGCTCTTCCTACCCGCCGCCCACCTTAGCAGGGCCCACAGGCTTAGTCATACCATCATTAACATATATGGGGTTCAATGGTTTGTGCTTTTATTGGCAACTACATTTTTCTCCAAAAGTCAAAAGTGACGTAAATATATCTTCCCAACCTTTATTTAAACATGATAAAAAATCAACTCAATGTAGAAAATAAAAGAGTCAGATCTAATAATGTCAATTAACTTTTTTAATGATCCTCTCTCATCACATTTTAAAGGGGAAAAAAACAATACATGAGTCCTCTTGTGCGTAAATACCCAACAAAAGGGGTTGGCTGCACTAAAGAACAACCACCTACTTGTTATCACAGGAGCTCTCTTCTTTCCAAAAGAATATTCCAAAATAACATTGGCATAAAGTTGTCTTAACAATCTTCTCATCATAAATCGATTGCATATAATGGCCTTTGGGTACAAGAGGCCAACTCAAGTCCTAGCCAAATTCTTCCCTTACTTCAACACCTTAAATAATCTTATTCACAAAATATTTGAAAATATTGCCTTGGACCATGCACATTTTCAAAACAAAGCAAAACTTAATCAAGAATAAAAATGTATTTTTATTGGCTTCCACTCAAAAAAAAAAGTATAAGTACTACCATCCTGCCACAAAATAGGTATATGTGATAGGAACCACTTGTATTCACAAGTGTTCCTAGCCAAAATCAGTGAACTGCAGCAAGGATATTGCTGTCCACAGCAGAAAAACAGTCCAAAAACAGACAAAACGGAGGAATTTGAGTGGAAATCTGAAATAAAACCAAGCAAAACATTTATATTTCACTAATAGAAGAATAAAAACAGCAAGATACAATTGATCCTCAATTCGAGAGGAGGATCGATCTCTCCCAAATCTCTAAACGTCGCTAGAGCCCAAAAAAAACCTAAATCTAAAAGATCTCAAATTTCAGCCAAATTCAAAATACTCAAACCCTAGGAAAATCAACTATTTAATGCATACAAATCAAAAGGAATTCCCTAAACAGCCCCTACATTCAAATTTCCCTCTTAACTCCCCAAAATTTCTTTCCTATTTGGCTCCCGCACACCGTGCGGCTCGCTCGGCATCCCAGCAGGCGGAAGTTTTTCCGCCCTGTTCGTGTCTGAGCCAGTCCCGCCTGGACCGGTCCACTGGACCGGTCTAACAATACTCCCCTCCCAAAAATCCACCTTGTCCTCAAGGTGGAGATATGCGCGTGTTCCGGTGGAGGTGGCCATCCTTGAGGTGACTGAAAATACTTACTGTATTGCGGAACCAATGGTTGTACGGAACGAGAAACATCCCCTCCCTCCTCCAAACTGATTGCATCCAACCTGTGTAGTCCCACCACATAATCTTCCTCCACCTCTTGTATGTCCCTAACCATGATCTTAAGTGATGTGATGGCTTTGGATAGCCCTGCATCTCGCCTTATGACTACCCTTCTCCCATCCACCATTAATTCCATCGTGAGTACTCCCCAATTATCCTTGGTTTCCCCCAAGGTTTGCAATTATTTCATTCCCAGGATGACATCAGTACTTCCTAGCTCTAGTGGGAGAAAATCCTTCCTTACCTGAATCTCCTAGATGGTCAACCCCACTCCTCTATAGATTCCCTTGCCTTTCTCCACCTTCCCTGTACCCATCATCACTCCATAGCAACCGGTGTCCTCCAATTTCACTCCCAATTGGTTGACGACCTGAGTGGAAATGAAATTGTGGGTAGCCCCACTATCAATTAGCACCACCACCTCACGGTCAGCCATCTCTCCTTTCACTTTCATAGTATGACTCGGAGTGAATCCCACTACAGAGTTCAGAGAGACTTCTGTCACATCCAGGTGCAACTTCTCCTCCTCTCCGGATCTGCTCCCACCGCCCTCCTCGTCTTCCTCATCTTCACAGACAAGGAGAACCTGAAGAGTTCGATCCTTGCACCTATGCCCTGGCATGTACTTCTCCTCACATCTGAAGCACAACCCCTTTTCCCTCTTCTCCTGCATCTCCTTCTCTGTCAGCCTCTTGAAATTTTCACCACTCCCTCCTCCTACTGGCTTCTCCCGGGTGGTCTCATTAATGTTGCCTGATGCAGGCCCCTTGGGTGCTAAAAGAGTGGTCATCGTCCTGTAAGAGCCTCCTGAGCAATTTCCTCGAGTCCCTTTTTCAGACTTCTTCTGGTCTTCCACCAACTGGGCCAACTCCATGGCCTTTCCCAGGTTCCTCGGCTCCAGTACCCTGACTGCTATTCTTATCTCTGGTTTCAGCTCTTTCATGAAATTCCCTTCCAGGGCTGACTTCGATATATGATCCAGCCTACTAGCCAGATACTCAAACCTGTCCCGATAATCCGCCACGGTGCCTTCCTGGGTAAGGGCAAAGAATTGCTCGTAGAAGTCTCCTTCCCTATCGGCTCGGAAACGCTCTAGTAAGCAATCTTTGAACTCTCACCAGCTTCGGATGGGCTCCCGTATGTCACGCCATTGATACCAAGCTAAAGCTTTCCCTTCCAAGCACATTCTTGTCGCTGTCAATTTTTCTTCTTCGGTCAACCCATTAACAGCAACATATCGCTCCACCTTGTAGATCCACCCATGGCCATCTTCTCCCTCAAAGATGGGCATCTTCAGCTTCCTCACCTTTGGATCTCCTCCACCTCCCCGGTATCCCCCATAACCTCCCATTCCTCGAGCTGGAAGAGCTCCCCAAGTGTCCCGATCAGCCCTCCAACGATTATACTCAAACCTCTCTTCATACTCACCTCTCCTCCCTTCAACATCATCACCTCGACGCTGAATCCCTTCAAATTCAACACCTCGACGATGACGTTCCTCCCTTCTTCCTTCAAAATCCCCCCCTCGACGCTGAATTCTTTCGAATTCAACACCTCGGCGATGAGATCCCTCTCTCCTTCCACCAAAATCTGCCCCCCTTCTGTCATATCCCATGCTCATCTCTTCCCTCGAAAGAGGCTCTAGAGGAGGCATGTCGTTCTCTTCCTCTAGGATCTCCACCTCCGACTATCTCCTCCCCCGCAAAGGGTTCGGATTTCCTCCAATGCCATGGCCGTCGGTGGTCTCTCTTACTTCCGATGTCGCCGGATTGGTTTTCATCTCAAGAAGTTTCTTCATCATTTCCTCCATCGCGGTGAACTTCCCCTCCAACCTTTCATTGTTGGAGGTGATTTGATTTTGGAAGTCGAAGAATCTTGCCTCCAAATCGGATTTCAATTGTCCGACTTCACCTTCCAAGACGTCTACTTTCTTTCCGGCCATCGTTCTTTCCAACGGATCTCCAAAAACCCACTTCCGGAAGCCGAAAGCTCGCTGAAAATTAGGGATTTCAGCCGCCTAAGGTCCCCAATCGATGCTCTGATACCAATTTGATAGGAACCACTTGTATTCACAAGTGTTCCTAGCCAAAATCAGTGAACTGCAGCAAGGATATTGCTGTCCACAGCAGGAAAACAGTCCAAAAACAGAGAAAACAGAGGAATTTGAGTGGAAATCTGAAATAAAACCAAGCAAAACACTTGTATTTCACTAATAGAAGAATAAAAACAGCAAGATACAATTGATCCTCAATTCGAGAGGAGGATCGATCTCTCCCAAATCTCTAGACGCCGCTAGAGCCCAAAAAAAAACCTAAATCTAAGAGATCTCAAATTTCAGCCAAATTCAAGATACTCAAACCCTAGGAAAATCAACTATTTAATGCATACAAATCAAAAGGAATTCCCTAAACAATCCCTACATTCAAATTTCCCTCTTAACTCCCCAAAATTTCTTTCCTATTTGGCTCCCGCACACTGTGCGGCTCGCTCGGCATCCCAGCTGGCGGAAGTTTTTCCGCCCTGTTCGTGTCTGAGCCGGTCCTGCCTGGACCGGCTGGACCGGTCTAACAATATGTCACTGCTGATGCCACCTTCAATGAAGAGAATTTCTAATTTGTTATCATTTACCCCAAGAAAGAAATAACATTCAAAAATAAATTCATTTTCCTGGATTGTCTTTTTCTAAATCACACCCCAAAAAACAACTTTACTTCATAAACAATCACTCCTACACCTATCAAACTTGTACCAAAAGCACATTTTACTCAACAACTATATGTCAACCCATGTAAGGCTGAAGTTTTATTTGAATTTCAATACTTATCACTATTCTCATCTTTTCTCCAATCCATTTCTTGGTTTTTAAGCTTTTGTTTTATTCAATCTTTGTACTTGGGAATTGGTTACCAAGAAAATAAGAAAGAAGTTTTAATTTTCTTGAATTTTAGGGAGATATTCTCTCATTCATACTTGCAATTAGTTATGATTTTGAATCCCTTTTTAATATTATAAATAGGACCATTTGATGCAATGAAAAGCAGAGAACTTCAAGTGCTACATCTGAGATTTCAGATTTTATTTCCTGGAATCCTCATCCTTCTGGCTAACTCATCTACATGACCTAGTCCACAATTCCCTACCAGCTTGTATTCAAGCATCCGATAATTTAACCAACTCTTGGCTACTTGATCCTTGGGTTTCAGATCACACTTAATGTTATTAATCTTATATTATCATCTAGCGTGTGTTATAACGAAATCATTAAAGCCCTTTCACTTGCTGGGAAGAAAACAAGTCTACAAGAATTTTCTCACGGACCTTGTTAACTTTTGTTGAATTGACAGTGTATGACAGGAAACACAACTAAATAATGGGGTGCTGTGAATGCAAAAAAACTTAGCTCACGATTCAGATGCTAAATCCCTTCGAAATACTTTTACATAATAGATAATAGATAATAAGAAAGCACAGGTTTGTATATCCAAACGTTGGAACGCTCATGAAATAGAAGACAGATATGCAGATACAAGCATAATAGGCAATCTCAGCAAAATAAAGTAAATTTGTCGAAGTTCAACCTCAGCAAGTGTCCCATTCAGTCCACTAACCAGCACATTGGCCTTGCTTAACCTAACATTAGCAAGCAGCAGGGAGAAAGTTATAGAAACATATTTTGTATATTAAAATCAAAGAGAAACCAAGACAAATATTTTGAAAACAAAAGGTGAAAGAAGAAACAAGTCACCGTTTCTGCGCATCGACGCCCCATACTCGAATCTGTCGGTCATATAAAGCCGTCTGTTGGGCCGTCAGCTCCTCTCCGTCCATCGCAATCCGAAGCCTGCCGCGTAAAAACAAAAGATATAAAATAAGCACACTAAAACCCTGATCCCAGGAATGAGATAAGAAGAGGGTATTGAGGATGAGGGATTTGCTATCCCAATAAGCTTCTCCTGCTTAATTTCTCTCTGACTCGCCTCATTGTCATTGATTCTAATCGGCCAATCAGCTTGAACTGAAGAACAACACGAATCTGTGACACTAAGGGGTAGAGAACAAGTGTTTGTTTATTTAAATATCACTAGTGGCAAAACAACGTACAAAATACTCAATGGTTTAAAAAAAAAAATTTGTTCAGAATTTTTTAGTGTAAAAAGTAAAATATATGAAGATAAAAATTTATAATTAATAGTGCCTATTATTTATAATTTAAAATTATTAATGATTACTTTATCATTGATTCAATTCAATATTTCTTTTTAAGTTTAAATGACCAGAATGTCATTCATCCATTAATCTTTATTTATATTTAGTTGTCGATTTTTTGTAATATAATTTTTAACAAATTCAAAAAGATATTTAAACACTTATTGTAGCAACAGGAAAAAATAATATCAGTTTCAAAAGATTGAAAATAAGGGGATATAAGATGGTGTTTTTTCTCCGAGTCATTTTCTCAACAAAACTGCATTTCAAGATGAGATTTGTGCATCAAACTGCGTATTCATAATAAAAGTTTTCAACTAATTACCAAGACTCATTAGATTTACTAAAGCAAAATTATTTGGATAGAAGTGTACCATTATGATTAATTTATCTTTGTTGGCAAGCATGCCACATACAACCTCTCATTATTAGCTCCTATGAAAAGCTCTCTATTTCCTAATGCATTTAACATCTTCTCTCATTATTTTTCCCTAAGTTCATCACAACATTTTCATGAAACAACATATTAAAAATTACAGTAAATAATAAGTAAAATTGAATATGAATTTTTACAATAGATGCTAAATTTAATTGAAATTGGTGTGCAAAATAGTGAATAAAATGTGCTAATTTAATTTCATTCATGAATAGAGCACTTAACCCATTAAAATCTCCTCTCATATTACTAATTCCAGCACAACCTTATCAGTGAATTCTACTTAAGCCATTAGTTGAGAATAATTGTTCAGTTTCCGCTCTAAGGCACTTGATTATTATCTCTAGAACATGCACAATACCAAAAAATCGCTCAATTATGTAACCATCTTCATTCATATAGCGTAACACAATAGTAATTTACTCTGTTGCAGAGAAATCATAAAATTCATCAACTAAAATTGAGGGAAAAAACACCACTAAGTTATTATAAAACTTGCAATTGCATTCAATGAATGTCTAGTTTTTTTTTTATGCTAGGAACCATTAATTTTAAATTATTTGGAGCATTATTTAAAACAATACTATATATATTTTCATTATGCTCAATCAAAAATTTTATTAGCTCAAGAAAATTTTCAGTTTTTTATTTATTAGCTTCATCATGCCCTTAAAAGATAATTATTTACTTATACGAAAACACAATCAATTGATAGTTCTCACATCTTTTATGCACCCAAATTACTTGAGGGATAATTCTATAATATGGTGGTGAGACCTACAATATTTTATGGTGCAAAATGTTGGTCAGTAAAAGAGAAGCATATTATTAAGTGTTGTAGATATGATGATTCTCAAGTGGATGACTGGCTTTACTTTTAGAGATAGGATACAAAATGAGCATATTAGTGAAAAGATTGGAGTAACTCCAATGGAAGATAAGATTAGGGAGAGTCATCTTAGATAGTTTGGTCACATAAAACAGCGGCCTTTAAATGACAGGATTAGGAGTGTAGATGTATTGGCTTCTGTTAAAAAATGTAGAGGTAGACCTAAAAAAACTTAGTTAGAAAAGATTAGAAATGACATTTCTTTATTAGATTTAAATGAGAATTTGACTCTTAATAGAACACAATGGAGAAAAAGGATTCATGTAGGCGACCCCCATAATGGGATAAAGGCTTGATGTTGTTGTAAAGTCGTGTATAATCATCACACTTGACGTTAAAATCCATAGACTTTATTTCTACTTGTATCTCATTTATTTTCTTTGTATCATCTGAACATAATAATAAATTTAATTTTGATATCTTCCTAAGAAAATCTCTTCATATGCGTCCTACCTGAATTGAGGAATTTATCTGAACTAAATTTGATATGTAGATAATTTTTTATTGTTTCAAAATTATGCAAACTGCAGCATAAATGTATAATAATGGGGAAAGAGAAGAAGAGGCGTTCCTAACCGGAGATGCGACAACGGGATTAGGCGAGGCGGCGACGTTATCAGGTGAGGTGGCGATGGGATCAGGCAAGGCGAGTGGCCTTGCTCTATATCTCTGTGTGTAAAGGAGAGGCAAAGAGAAAGGTGGCTGGAGTTGTACTCTGCATGCAAAGGAGAAGAGGCGGACGGGCAACGGGGCGAGTTGACGGCCTTGATCTCTACTTGACACTGAGAGGCAAAGAGGCAAAGAGGCACGAGAAATGGGTGCAGGAAAGCACAAGGCGTAGGTTAGGGCACGGACACAGGAAAATTGTTGCGTTGGCCAGGGTATGGGCACGAGAAATGGGTGGGTTATTTTGAATGCTTTTGGTTTTTTTTTTTTTTTTAAGTACAGGAAACCGAAAAAAATATATATAACAAAAAAAAAATCAAGGACATTTAAAATAAGTAATATGCGCATGATTATTGCTCAAAAATATAAGTAATGCAAGGACTTTGATGTTTTTTTATTTATTTTATGTGTATTTTGTTGTTAGAATTTAAATTTAAGGAACATGTGCTTATATATTTAATTTGAATTACTGAAAAATAAATTAATTTAAAAAAAAGGAAAAAAAAATGCAAGACATACTCAAGGATAAAGACATGACGACATTAAGGCTAGTTGGTCTCATAAGTATAATCCTGACATCACGGTAACTATTTTGTCTTCAATATTAGGGAATTTCAATACTCGCAAGATGGGAGGGAAAAATTGTAACTAGATTAATGAAATGTTAGGAGGAGAAGAGGATATCATTATATGATTTAAGGGGAAATTTGTGATGAGGCCAATAAGGGAATCACAAGTAGATTGACAACGTGAAGGAAAAGAGGATGTTACGATCAGAGTTCGTTGGGATAGATCACGGTGTATTCTGAATTAGTCTAATTCAAGCAATTTCAAAACACAACAAAAACGAGCTTATTATAGGCTTCAAATACTCCAAACAAAGTAAACTAAACATAAAGCATTTTAAAAAGGAAATTTGAAATTTTAGGAATGAACTTTAGAATTCACCTATTAGCCTATGAACACATTTTCCCCCATCCACGATCACTAGTGATCGCCATTAGGGGGTGTCAATTTTGGGTCACGTGTCGGTCGGGTCGAACCCGAAACTGACCCTGCACTATTCAGGTCAGCCCGAACCCAACCCGTTTTTGAAAATAGGTCGATTTTCCGTACCCGAACCCGACCCGCTTCGAATCTGAGTCAACCCGACATGACCCGAATGACCTATTTTAAACAAAAAATTGCTAATTTTCGAGTCAAAATGGGTCAATCTCCTCTTTTTCGGGTCAAAATGGGTCAATTTCAGGTCAAAGAGTTAACCTGAATCCGACCCGATTTTTAAAACGGGTTGAAATTTTGAACCCGAACCTAACCTATTTCGGGTTCGGATTGACCCTAACCAGAAATTTTCGGGTCGAGTTCGAGTAGGGTTTTCGGGTCGTGTCAAATATTGACACCCCTAATCACCATTACCTGTTGTCACCACCCATGATAATCATGAGTCACAATTCGCCAATAATCGTCATATTTTAATGCATGCTAACAAATAAAAAAATCAATAAATTTGAATTGTATATTAATTTTAAAATGCATATATACATTTCAATTATAATCTATTTTTTAAATATATGAATTTCTAAAACTTTACATTTTATTACATCGATCCAAACATTATTCTCTAATTTTAAGAGAAAAAAAAACCTATTATTAATGTAATATATATAATCTGCTGATAAATCAGATTATTTTTTTACTAAAATAAGAATAATTTGACTAATATGAAATTCTTGCACTTCATTCTATGAGAGCAAAATAAAATCTTTCAAATAGAGGAAATTATTTCTTTATTTTTTTCTTATTAATGCTCAAATAAAATATTTTCTAAAATTATTTCTTTATTTTTATTATTTACTTTCCTTCTATTTTCTTTTAATTTTAATATTCAAACAAAACGAAAAAGAAATCCCATCTAATGTTAAAAATTTACAAATTAGATGTGGAGATGTATTTATTAAGTTAGGAGTATTCATTCAGCCTATCAGGCTTTAGATAATACCTTTAATGAAAAATTATAGTTATATTATCTAAATATATTATTTATAAATTATATTCAATGAATAATTCTTTGAAATTTTAATTAAAAAAAGAAAAAAGAGTTGATCTTCTTTTTAAAGCTTGCATAATCTTATTGCAAATGAAGCTAGAAAACTAAATGTTAGTTTTATAAAGGGTAATTAAATTTTATGTGCCCTATACAACAACAACATCAAGCCTTTATCCCACTACGTGTGGTTGGTTATATGAATTTTTTTTCTCCATTGTGTCGTGTTAAGAGTTGAAGCTCATTTCTAATATTTTCTAGCAAAGGGTCTACTTCTACATTTCTTAACATAGGCTAAATTAAATACATCTACTATCCTAGCAGGATTATCAGAAGTCCGCTGTTTTATATGTCCAAATCATCTAATAAGACCACTCTCTCTAATCTTATCTGTCACTGAAGCTACTCCAACCTTTTCACGGATATGATCGATTTGTATCTTTACAATAATATTCAATATTGAAGAAATATGCTCGTTATTTGATTTCTTATATCCTTGAAAGTTTCTTTCTAAGCAAAATATCCACTGCTTTTGAAGCACGATGTACTTATGAAATGGTCTATTGTGACCATCATTAGTTTGAATAAACTTAGAATAAGGCTTGAAACTAGCTCCAGCACTGTAGCACATCGGCAAAGAGGAGGGCTTTGAGGGTAGAGGAGGGGTCATTTGTGCAAGGCAACTCTAAAGTTGGCTAGAATTGATAACTTTTAATTCGGCTTAAAACAAGCTAGCAGTTAGCTTTAATAAAGCTGACAATTATAAGCATTATCAGAAAAGCCAGAAAAAAGAGCGATTGAACTGACCTATTGAAGAACAGAGCAAGTTTATTTGGAGGATCAGATTGCAGCAAGTAAAGAAAATCCTCAGGTATCTCGCAGGATAATGGGCCACATCTCCTTCTCCAGTTTAAGGCACAGTTATGATCCATTTTATCTAAAAAGATAACTATAATTTTTCTTTTCTTCTGTTCTTATTGGATTCGATAAACGCTCATCGTCCTCATTCTCCTTCTCATGTTCATATATAATAATGCTGTGCCTTCTTCGATTCTATGGAGTGAGGAAGGCGAGGCGTTCTTGCTTTAAGATAAGTGAAGGCCATGGATGACTTGGCTGACGATTGAGCTACTCGAATTTATTTTATTTTATTTTTTGTTTAGGAAGAAAGGCTGCTTGATAAATTAATATTTATTTCTGCATAACAAAATGATTAAATATAGTATTTATGTTAGAACTGCTTCTAACTGGCGACCACTGGGTTTAATAACTATAATATTTATTTCTGCATAACACAATTAGAATACTGAGATTTAGTTTGAAGTAAAATAAATTATGAGTGTTAATAAATGATTGATTCAATAATTCGATTAAACAATTCAGGTTCTGATTGACCTGCCTAATAAACATGTCAGATTCTAGTTGTGTTTTCCAAACTGCTCATAAGGGTTGGGTTCGGGTTGGTCGTCGAACCAAATTTAACTTGAAAATGAACTATTTAACTTATTTTTTTCCTTAAACTTTTGTACTTATATGTATACTCATCTCATTTTTTATAAAATATCTTAAGTTTTATATTTAATAAGTTATTAATAAAAATTAAGCCAAACTGGGTTAACTAGTCAGGTTCATTTGTGTTGCCAGCGGTCAGATTCAGGTTTCTAGTGGGTCAGATTTGGGACAGACTTTTTGACCCAATTTTTAAAAGAGTTGGGTTCGGGTCAGATCAATTTTGAGTTGGATCAAAACCCCAATCCATCAACCCTTTTTGTAACCTCTGAAACAAATGCAGTGCAAAATTTGATACATTTAAAATTCATCATCTAGTTTAAATTTGATGTATTTAAAATTCTCCAAATTTGAATGATTTTTAAATAAGACAGAAAGTTTATGCTTCTATTCAACTGCACATTCAAGCAAAGATTTTCCTGTTTTATGGCGTTACAATAAAAGATGACTCATTTCAAGACTTGAAATTTTTTAGAACAAAAGAGTCATACCCAGCAAACGTATTCATTAATCATACCCCAGGAGGTTAGCTAAAATAAGACAGAATGAACATATTGGGGCTGTTTGATTGGATGAAAAAAATGCAACATTAAAAAATATAATTGATACGTCCTCAAAAAATTATCTTGATCGGGCATGAATGTCGATGCAAAATCAAGTTGGAAACTTTCGAAATTAAAATTGGGACCATACGAACTCCGATTTCAGTAAACTTATAGTCAAACTAAGCGTATCGAAAATACAAACCCAATGACACCAAGTTCGACTCAATCCGAGCTCAAATGAGTCCAAATCAAGGATCCGAAGTGCTGTTAGAAGGTTCGAACCACAATTTGGATTACCAAACGGTTTCCAAACATTACGTGCTTATAATTGAATCAAGCGGCTCGACGAGATGAATCCAAAGAGCCCAAGATTGCCGAATTCCGACATCAATAAGATCTTCAAATGTCTGACGAACGGTCCACAATCAAGGGATTCAATATCTGCCATCCATCCAACCACTCCCCATTTGCCCTTGATCTCTCACCTATTTACGGGTCATGCCACTCCATAAATCTATAAATATACCCCTCATTTCTCTTGAGAGGGGATGGAAGCAAGAAGAGAAGAAGATAAGAGAAGAAAGAAGCTCCTCCTCGACCACCGCCGGAGTTTCGCCGGTTCACCGCCGGACCACCACCTGAGGTCTTCGCCTTCACCGGACTACAACCTAAGGCCCTCACCTCCGCCGGACCACTGCCTAACGTCGTTGTTCCTCCGGACCATCACTTGAGGCCATGTGCTCCACCAGGCCACTACTTGAGGCCCTGTGCTCCACCGGGCCACCACCTAAGGCCCAGACTTCTGCCGGACCACCGCCTGCATCTTTGCTCCGTCGGACCACCACTTGAGGTCCCGAGCTCCACCAGGAGACCACCTGACGCCCAGAGTTATGCTGGACCACCATCTGAGTCCCGGACTTCTGCCAGATCAATACCTGAGGACCGAAATTCTACCATACCACAACCTGAGACTCGGACTTCTGTCGGGCCACCACTTTACTCCGAGAGTTCTCCCAAAGTACCGCCCTTCTACTACGGTCTTTCAGACCCCGGTCTCCTGCCGACTACGAACCTTCTGACCTCCGTCACCTACTATCATCATTTCGACCTCCATCACCAGACAACAATCTTTCAGACCCCGGACTCCTGCCGATTATGGTCCTTCTGACATCCGTCACCTACTATGGTCCTTCCGATCTCTATCAACAGACAACGGTCTTTCAGACCCTGGTCTCCTGCCGACTACAGTCCTTCCGACCTCCGTTGCCTACTATGATCGTTTCCACCTCCGTCACCAGACAATGATCTTTCAAACCCTGGTCTCCTGCCGATTTCGATCCTTCCAACCTTCGTTGCCTACTATGGTCATTTCGACCTCCATCACAATACAACGGTCTTTCAGACCCTGATCTCCTGCCGACTATGGTCCTTCTGACCTCTGTCACTTACTCTGATCGTTTCGACCTCCATCACCATACAACGGTATTTCTTACCCCGGTCTCCTGCCGACTATGGTCCTTCCGACCTTCATCACCAGACAACAGTGTTTTTGACCCCAGTCTCATGCCAACTACAGTCTTTCCGACCTTTATCCCATCGACTATGGTCCTGCCGACCAAACAAACATGTATATGTAACTTCCACAATGTAATGTACTATATATGATGTATGTTTGTGACATCAAGCCAATGCCTTCTCCTAAGGTTTAGAAGATTTCAAAATTAGTGAGGAACGCGATCAAATATCAATGGCTAAATGTGTAATATCAGTTTTTGCTCCAGGTTCGTCCGGGACGAAGTTGGATCGTCCGGGACGATCGGTACAGGTTGTGCAGAAAATCAGTTTTGGTTGTATAATTCGTCGGGACGAAAATTAGATCGTCTGGACGAAAATTCTCCCGTGAACCCTTCGCCAGGGACGATATGTGATTTGTCGTCTGGACGAAATTCCTCTCTTCATGGATCGTCCGGTACGAAGCTCGATCGTCCGGGACGATCAGTCTGGATATATATAGAAATGAGATATTTTGAAGAGAGAGAAAAAGCTGAGGAGAGAGAAAAACTAAGGAAAAAGTGGAAAAGCGGATTTTCGGGCGACGCCGAGCTGTTTTCGTCCGAGGAGACTGTTGAGGAAATTGCTGTGCACGAGGTAAGGCACAATCCGACTTTCTAAATTTTCAGAACCGTCGTGTTTGGCGGTATATTCTGTCCGGGTTTTGTTTCCGTTAGCGAATTTCGTCCGTATCTTTTGATCGGTTCAGTTTTTACCGCGTAACTTTCTGTATATCGTTGCCGTGCCGAGTGTGCACATTTTGGTTATTTTCTGAAGATTTTCGTCCGGGTATTTTTGATTCGACTGTGTTTTTAGTCGACCGGATTTTTCTGTGAAATTGGAATTTATCTGTGCAGTAGAATAAAGATTCTGAAATGTTGATATATGTATTCTGTGCGAATTCAGTAAATTTTCTTTGCAGGAATTTTTGTGTAAATTCCGTATACTGCCGTTGTGCTGCCCGATTTTTGGGTAATTTCTGAATTGTCCGGATTTCTTCTGAATTGAAATGCTATGTGTATAAGCTATACAAAGGGAGTTATAAGGGGCCTGGATCCTATGAGATTCAGTTAGTGAAACGGGAAATCTGAAATGAGCTCAATCTGAAATCTGATATCTGTTCTGTTCCGGATCCGATGAATTCTGTTTTGGTGCTATAAGCACATCTGTTTTGGTGCCGTGAGCACAAAGGGAGACATAAGGGGCCTGAATCCTATGAGATTCAGTCAGTGTCTGGGAAGGGAGGCATAAGGGGCCGGAATCCGTAGAGATTCCGTTAGTGTCAGGGCATTTAGCTATATGTATCTGTATTACTTTCTGTATCTGTTCTGTTCTGTACGAAATTGTGATTATGATATGATATGATCCGTACGATTCTGATTTCTGTTTCTGACTCTGTTGATTTGTTCTGTTCTGATACGCTCTGTACGATCTGTACGACTCTGATGTGATTTGATATCTGTCCGTAAGTTTTGATTTCCGATTCTGTTCCGACTTCTGATCTGATTTCTGTCTGATAAGTTTGGTTTTGTTTTCTGAGAATTTAGATTGGTGGTTTGTTGCTTTGCTGAGCTGTTGAGCTCACCCTTGCTTTCTGGTGGTTTTCAGGTTCTGGGAAGGGCAAGGAGATCCAGGATTAGATTTCGGAGTCTGATCAGATTAGGTACTTTTGTACTTTTGATTTTTGTACAGTCATGGCTTTCCTGTTCTGTCTTTCTTTCTGTTGAAAGCCTTGTACTGTTCTGTAGATGATTATTTTGAGGAAATGAAAAGATAGATGTTTTGTTCCGCTGCATTTGATGTTTTTAGTAGCTCTGTTGTTCTGTGTGCTTCTGTTGAGTTAAGAATTTGGAAGATCAGTTCAGTAACCTAATCCAAAGCCAGATCCTGGTTAGCTATTCCCCGTCGCGATCCGGCGCGGGCGGGATCCGTCTCGTCTCGGGTCGGGTCGTGACAAAATGTATGTAAAATATGTTTATAATTTATCTTCCACATATTTGTTTAGTAGATTCTAAATTTTATAAATTTATCTCAAATCAAAATATTGTTGAATATGAAAAACTTTTGTAGGACCGACATAAAGTTTTCTAACAACAACAGCTTCTAGAAACCTTTATTATCTAACCACGTGTTATTTGATTTATTAGATTTAGTGTGAAAGAAATAATCATCATTTTGGAAATGTTAATGAGATTTATACACAATCTAACTCACAGTTTTGAGGGTTTTCAAATACAATGTATATAAATAGAGCAAATATCAATAAATAGCACTTATTTCAATAATGCTTAAGGATATATATATATATATATATATATATATATATATATATATATATATATATTTCCAATAATGTTTTGTGGGTTATCAAAAAGTATAAAACAATATCTTATTTTTAAAAAATGTCTTAAGGTTATATAAATTTTATTCAATGAATGAAAAAGTATAAAGTAAGAAATGCCCTAAAATCATAAAAGAATAATTAAGAAGTTTAAATTAAGATCTCTTGATGAGTAGATGTGCCATATTAATGAATGAGGCAAAAATATTCATAAATTGCATAATTTCCCTACCACTTTACTTGCCTAATTTAACTAATTCAATTTTTCATGAATTTTTAAACTTTAAATTTATTTTTTTTTCTTATTTTATTTCCCTTTATATTAGATTAAATCATCAATACATATAATAATATATTATTAGTTCTTAAGGCTTTTAGACAAAGTTAAACATGATGAATGATCATAAGCTTAGTACAAAGTTTTTGTTACTTTTATCTTAGATTTTGTTTGTTGTGAACAACTTTCTTATTGTTTTATAAAGTTGATTTTTTTTAACAAAAATTTAAATTCAAAAAATTTTGTACTTAAGAACGATTTCATAAAACATTAAAAAATTGTCCCAAACAAAATCTTAATCCTACATAAAATTTTTTTGCATTATGTGTCTGATATATCATAAAAAAATTATGTTGATCGGGCACGAATCTCAAAGCAGAATCAAGTTGGAAACTTCAAAAATTAAATTGGAGGCCACATAAACTTCGATTTCAGCGAACTTATGGTCAAACTGAGCGTCTCGGAATACGAACCCAACGACACCAAATTCAACTCAATCCTAGCCCAAATGAGTCCAAATCAAGCACCCGAAGTGCTGTTAGAAAGTTCGTACCACAATTTGAGTTACCAAACGGTCTCCGATTTTAACGAGTTTATAGTCGAATCGAACGGCTCGACGAGATGAATCCAACGAGCCCAAGATCGCCGAAATCCAACATCATTAAGACCTTCAAATGTCTGACGAACGGTGCACGATCAAGGGATTCAATATCAGTCGTCCATTCGACCACTCCATATTTGCCCCTGATCTCACACGTATTTACAAGCTATGCCATTCCAGAAAATATATAAATAGACCCCTTATTTCTCATGAGAGGGGACCCAAGCAAGAAGAAGAAAAGAGAAGGATATAAGGGAATAGCTCCTCCTCGACCACCGCCGGAGTTCTTCCTGCTTCCTGAGTAACGCCGGAATTCTGTCGGACACCTGGGTGACACCGGAATTCTTCCCAAGTAACGTCAAAGTTCTGCTCGACGCCGGAATTCAGTCCAACTTCCAGACGACACCTGAATTCTGTCCAATCTCCTTAGTGACGCTGGAACTCTGCTCAACTTTTTAACTGAATCTCAATTTAGAAAAGATTCATTGTAATCTGATCGTCCTGACTTTGTGGATGAGTCAGGCTCTTGTATCTCAAACAAAACACTAGTGGAACTATATGAACTGGGCGAGGCCCCGTGGTTTTTTCTCTTTCAGGGTTTCCACGTAAAAATCCTTGTGTTCTTTTATCTTCTGTTTGTGTGTGCTAGATATTTGTACAATGCTCAGACGAAAATTTTCTAACTCTATTGCAGCGTATATTCTAGTCCGCAACAGTGTCTTTTTTTTTTTTTGAAAGTTTATAATTTTTTTATTATATTTTGAGCATTACATATTTTTTTATTATAGCTTATCTGACATTCTTTATATCTCTAAATTCAGAGTTATATATATTCTTTCATATTTGTAATTAATTTTCAAGGGCAATAAAAATAAGCTGAGGCCTCAAATCTGAATTAAAAAAAAATCCGGACCGTTGCTTTCCAAAACTAGTAATAATCTTTGATGCTTCCATTAATAATTTAATATGCCCTACAAAGGATTTATTTAAGAAGGAGAATTATGTTTAATTAACCTATGAATAGAAATATAGTATTTAAAAAAATTAAAATGAAACAAACTAGTCAAACTGTTTGACATATTTAGAATAAGAGGGGAAGTGTAATTTTAATTCAACTAATTAGGATGACTGTGACAAATAATTTGACTAGTTCTAAAACAAATGATTTGATTAGTTCTAAAGAATGCATCAAATGATTTGGGGTGAAAGTGCCAAATTAACAGAGTAATTTTAAAATTTAATTCAGCTGACTGGGATAAGGGGTGTCAATTTTTGACATGACCCGAAACACAACCCAAACCTGACCTGGACAAATTCAGGTTAGGGTCAACACGGACCCGAAACGGGTCGGATTCTAGTTCAACAAATCAACTCGTTTTAAAAATCGTGCTGGGTTCGGGTTGACCTAGCAACCCGAAAATGACCCGAAATTAACATGAAAACTCCTATTTGACTCGGAAACCCGAGATTGACCCGAAAATCGAAGATTGACCCGATTTTGACCAGAAAACTAGCAAATTTAGGTCAACTTCGAGTCATTCGTGTCGGGTCGGGTTGACTCGGACCCGAATAGGGACGGGTTCGTGTCTGGAAACCTGACCCGTTTTTAAAAATGGGTCAGGTTCAAGTTGACCCAAATAGTGTCAGGTCAGTTCCGGGTTCGACCCAAACCCGACCCGTTGACTCGAATTGACACTCCTAACTGGGATAAATGCGCCAAATGATTTGATTAGCTTTTTAGAACTAGCCAAATGAATCATATGGCTAATTTACTTTTTTAAACACATGATTTTATTGTTAATTTAAATTAAATATCATGCTCCTATTTATAATATTCTCCCCTACAAATTAGCTGTCATTATCCTTTTCACATGATGTGCTTTAACTGTTTGTTTGGAAAGCTGACAGCTGCATCTACTCAAGCTCAACCTAGGCTCTAATTAATTTTTCTGACCTTCTCTTGCAAAATATTGAAGACCATACCCCACATGTTTCCCACCCCAACTGGAATATTTGTTCATTATCTTCTCAATAGCAAGTAGAGATTTATGAAAAGCTTTCAACTTACATTAATGAATCATTTCCACACAAAAAAAACATTAATTCATCATAGATGTGAGTCACATGAGATAAATTTATGGCTTCTTCTGCGTTAAAAATTATAAATTATAAAAACAAAGTATGATTGTGATCAATGTCATCTTTGAAGAATATATATTATAAGATAATTTTTTTTAATATTTTTATAATATCTTTGAAAAAAAAATATATTAGAATATTTTGAGATAATAAATATTAGATTATGCTTAAAAATTATTATATTTAGTTTAAAATTAGTATTATATATGAAGAGTTTATACTATAGTAATTTTAAATTAAATTTTATTTTCATGTAATTTATATAAAAATATTCTAACATATTTTTTCTCATTTACTTTTCAAATTTAGAAACTAAATTTTAGCTTATTGGGATTTTTTTTTTTTTGGCTTTTCAAATAAGTTTAAAACTTCATAATGATATGTGCATTTTTCTTTTTCCCCTCTTCTTTCCTTTTTTAGGTTTAGCAAATGTGACTGAAAAATCTAAAATTGTAAAACCTATTTTATTTTTTTCTTGCAGAAAATTAAGGCCATTAGATAGAGGAGAGGACAATAAAGTCCAAAATGTGCAAAATTTTATTTAAAAATCAAATTAAATTTCAAAAAAAAAAAAAAAAATGTAAAGTTATCCCAACCAAAATTTTGACATAATGGGCTTACAATTTTAACACGTAATTTCAATTTCTTATATAAACCAAATATAATGAAGAGATGCTGTGAAATATATAATAAAATAATAAATTATATATAATCAGCAAAATAATTTCCTTATAAAATTAACATACAGTATAATTTTAAGTCTATTCTAATAGAAAATTTGACCAAGCGGAGATCAAACAGAATACGTCACATCAATGATATCGAGCACAGAGGTGACATGGTGCACCCTGAATTATTTCCGTACGGCATTCGACATGCAAATAGAATAATTAATTTTGACTCAGAGACTGAGATATTCTAAACAATTTTTTTTCTAAAAAATCTGATTACAAGTAAAAAGACAAATGAACTAAGATCCAATATTCACGAGGAACAAATGAAGTTGGTCATGGGCCCATCGCATCGGTCGGCCTCAATGGGTTATGATGGCTGAAACATGAAATTAGTGGCTCTAATAATGGAAAGCCATTTACTTCCCTATGAGGGTCTATTTGTTCGCTTGTGGCCTCTCTTGATTCCTCTCCTCTCCATGAACTTTTATTAGGTTCGGTGTAAGGACGCAGAGGAACGTCTGGTCGAAGGCAAAATTTCGTCAAAAAATTCGGTATTTGCTCGGTATTGCTAGGTATTATTTGATAATAATGAGGAATACCGCTCTGTGAATATCAAAACCGAGTTATACCGAGCAATACCGAGTTGTACCGAGTTTTTTCTAAGAAAAACTCGGTACAACTTTTGTACAACTCGGTATTGCTCGGTATAGCTCGGTATAACTCGGTATTGGGTCTTCACGTGATGGTATTCCTCATTATTGTTTGGTATTGCTTAGTATTTGATCGATATTTCTCATTTTTTGGCGCGATTTGGCCTCCGACCGGACGTTCCTCTACGTCCGGTCCGAGGACGTAATAATTGTTCCCTCTGCATTAGGACAAATTTTAGAAATAGTTACCGTTAAAAATGAAATAAATTAAATTGATAGAAAAATGAAAATTTTTTAGAATATGTTTACTCGCCATTTCAAATGGGATGAAATTTTTTAGGACTTTTTTTTTTCCGACTAGAGTTGCGGCCGCCTGCCGCCTCTTCCTTTCGATTGCCGTCTCCACCACCTTACTCAACGCCGCATAGATCTCATCCGGCAGCCACTTGATTATCGTCGGTAAACCGACGCGGAGACGGAAAGACTCCGGCTTTGGACTGTGCGTAGGTGGTGCCGGTGGAGGAAGGGAGGCAGTAGGAGGAGTTATTGCAGATTGCAGAGAGCTGGCTGAGAAAGGAGAGGCGATCTTTATCGAGGTCGATGAGGCCGTCTGATCTTTCAAAGAGATATTCGTTCTAACCGATGGAAAAAAATGCAAATGAAAAACAAAAGAATTTTTTTTTTCTTCTAAACAACTCGTCCGTTAAACATCACTCGCCCAGTTTGCCTACTCTAATGTTTTTTTTTTTTTTTTTAAATTTGTCTACCTAATTAATTTATTTCATTTTAATCGGTATATATTTCTTTAATTTGACCTCTCTTTTAACGAACAATTATTACGTCCTCCGACCGGACGTAGAGGAACGTCCGGTCGGAGGCAAATTCCCGTCAAAAAACGAGTTGTACCGAGCAAAATCAAACAATAACGAAGAATACCATCATTTGAAGACCCAATACCGAGTTATACTGGGCTTTACCGAGCAAATACCGAGTTATACAAAAGTTGTACTGAGTTTATCCCAGAAAAACTCGGCACAACTCGGTATTTCTCGATACAGCTCGGTATAACTCGGTATTGGTTTTCAGAGAACGGTATTCCTCATTATTATCAAATAATACCTAATTGTACCGAGCAAATACCTAATTTTTTGACGGAAAATTGCCTCCGACCGGACGTTCCTCTACGTCATTGCACCGGACGTAATAAAAGTTCTCTTTTAACCGATCAGAATAATGACCAAAATATCAATGGGTCAAGGATTCATATGCTTTCTAAGTCCAATAAGGTAGCTGCTAAAATATCTTTTATACGGTTTCATAATTTAATAAATAATAAATAATAAATAATATATATATATATATATATATATATATATATATATATATATATTATGAATATATTTTTTATTTGAAAAATCAATAACACATGCATATCATATATTTAGTGGTGGAATTAGAGACAATAGCAGCTCATGAATTTAAGAAAAAAAATTATATAATTATATTTAGTATAAAATTTTATTTAAAAGTATATTAAATTTATATAATAAGATTTTTTTTAGTTTTACCTTATTTAAAATCAAATTTCTACCTACCAGTATAACACAAATAAACAATTAATAATCACATTATTTAGGATTGGTTATATTAATCTTTTTTTCTCAATTCATTAAAGAATTCATGTCATTATTATTCGATAAATTTTGCGTTGCTCGTCAACTACCTAACATAACCCTTCTTTTTCACATATAGAGCTCGAAACCCAATAACTATTTTATAAAGAAAAAATAAATAATTAATTAATAGTGAAATCATAATTATGAAAATATTTTATTTTAAAAATTAATCACACATGTAACATTTTTAATAGTGGAATCCGAGAGGATAGTAGCTCTTGAATTTAAAATAAATATGTAATTTAGGATAAATTTTTTATTTTATCTTATTTAAATCATAATTCTATCACTATAACATAAATAGACAAAATTGTGCTCTTCTTTACCATGCTTTTGAACCTAGTCAAAACCAGCTATAATTGTAAAATTTGTAAATGGTTGGAGAGGACAATCATTATTTATCTTGATTGTCTTCTTCTTTTACTTTAATTGGTGATTTTCATTGATTGATTCCACTTAGATTTTTTTCTTTTATTGGTATCATGTTGATGTGATGATTTCTACTCACCATCCTTTTTCTTCCTTACTTTATCTTTTAATGAGGGTTTGCTGCAAATTATGTCATATGTGTACTTGTACCAATTATTCTCCATCTCACATTAGATGATTAGAAAAGGTATATTTTCTTATATTTTCTTGTTCCCTATGCCAACACCATCTATTTAATCTTCTTTTTAGAATTTGCTTTGTAATTTAAGTAATACTTTACTAGATGGTTGTTTGGTGAAGACATAAAAAATAAAAAATAAGGACATATTATAGCCACCAAGTAGATAAAAATATTAAGCATAAGTAATATTTGATTTTGTTCTTAAATAAGATTTTACTTGCATCTTTTATATATATATCTCATTAAGTATTACTAATATTAAATTTTTATGAATTTATCCGAAAATATTTTTATTACAATTTGTTTGATATTAAAAATTTCAATCCAATGCCAATGTTCTTGCAACATAGGTTTTGATAGTTGTGTGGAAATTAAATATAATTTTATAATTTTTAAGAAGATTCACTTGATCATATGATCAAGAGCAGTATCATGCATGTCATATTTGGCATGCAGGTCTGGATGAATTGATCTTGATTTACACTAAGTTGTTGCCTTGTATCAATTGGATTCAACAAGTTATTGAATTAATTGCATTGTCATCTTCACAAGCAACTACTCATGTCATATAGTATCATCACCTCAATGACTTACATTTAAGAGTGCACAAACATATTCAAAGAATAAATTCCTAAAGTTGTAAAAATCAAATTTTCTTGAATATGAAATGCGTTATTAAGCCAAAAAGACCAACTAATAGATTTTCTTTAGTTAAAAACCCTCATTTTGTATCAAGCACTTCATTCCCTCTCCCTTTATGCCCTTCCTCAATTGTTGCAAACTCATTATCAAGATTCTTCTATAAATTTTCTTCTCATACTGTTGTAATGAGGGCTTTATATATTTAAAGCGAAAATGTGAAATATCAATATATGATGAATTACAAAAAATAAATAGAAAAGAGAAAGAAAACTAATAACATGTAAGATACTAAGATTTATATTTTCAACTTCAACCAAACTTTCATCTACATGTGAGGGAGAGAGAGAGAGAGAGAGAGAGAGAGAGAGAGAGAGAGAGAGAGAGAGAGAGAGAGAGAGAGAGAGAGAGAGAGAGAGAGAGAGAGAGAGAGAGAGATACTAAATATGTATAAAAAAATAACTCTTCTCAACCCTACTAAGATTTTTAAGTATAACCTTATAAAAAAATAAAAGAAGTATAAGAACAAGCTTGCAAATAAAATTATCCCACCATAATATCTTATTCTCAATGCACCATAGAAGCCTTCAAATCCTCTACTAAACACAAGGCATTGAAAAGTGAAGTAATGTGGAAGATGATGTAAGAGTGGTCAAAGACATGCCTTCACATGTTGGAGTGGCATTCTTGTATAATTATTGATGCTATACAAATAACCCAATGCATATATAAATGAATACTAGTACAGAAGTTGGTGTCAAAATTGAGGCTACTTGATCATACGCGTATGTCTAAAGGAATGCTTGTACAAATCTCACTTAATTCGAACATATATCATGATTCTTTAGAAGAGATTTTCCTAAACTTGATACTAGATGATATCATTCCCTAGGAAAGATGGCCCTTATGAGATAACCATTCAATTTAAATCAATTTATATAACAAAATACATATAGATCCAACACAATCAAGTTAGATTCAATACATTGTATGATGTATCCAATACAAAATATATTGAATCAAAGTATCAAGCCTCCTTTGAGTCAATGCTATAACAAAGTGTAATCTCCTTCATGATCTTTCCTCTCTATATTAAAATTTCTATGCTCCCAAAGCTAATCACTACACAATTACACTAGATACAATTGACATATGATTGAACAACTACTAGAAAACCCTCAAGCACAAATATTACATATGTAGTACTACAAATAAATCTTTTTTTTTTAAGTACACAAAATAAATCTAAACGTATGTATACTACTGAATTAGGGGTTTTAATAAATGACATGACTTACTAACTCGATTGAAACCACCTCAAAAAAATTAGTTTTTAATTTATCCAATTAGTATTCATATAAAGTTTATGTCCAAATTATAAACCTGATTATTATTCAGGTCAAGTTTAGGTTAGCCTAAATAACTAAAAATCAATTCAAAATTGACTCAAATACTATTTGAGTTTAAGTTAGGTGAATTCGAGTTGGGTTAATTGAAATAAATAGGTCATATTCAAGTTAATTGAATCATTTTTGTCCAGAATGTTATATGTTCCATAATGAGGTAGATAGATTGAGTTCAGATTAGGTTGGATTGGATCTAGTCAGGTTCAATTCAAATCTCTTTACCTATATAATAAATGGGTCAAAATTGGGTTGAGCTGATTTCAGTCTATTTAACATCAGATCATACTTGAATTCAATTCGTTAACTTAAACTGTCACCTTTGCATTGTACTCTTGTACACTTAAAGTGATTATCACCATGCTCTAATACTTGAATAGTATGATCGTGAATTATGAAAAATCGTGTAATATGATATGATTTGACATATCTTATGAAGTATACCCATCATCTTAAAGTTGATTTTCTTTCAAAACTTCTCCAACAGCTTGAGATGTTATTCAAAACTTCTCCTACAGTTTCAAATGTTATCTTATTTTTCTTCCTCAAAATGCAATGCTCTAAAATAGGTGAATACATAATTTAAATAACTTGCCAATATATATCTTGCCACACATAAAGTTCTCCAACTCTCTTGGCTTTTATGATAATCAAATAACCATATAAATCTTGAGGATCTTAGCATTCTTAAAAAAATATATCTTGAATCACTAAGACCACCCATTGATGTTGTTTTTATACTTTTATCTTAAAATATAATCTCATTATTGATAGATAGCTCTTATGTGTCAACCTCTTAAATTAAGTTGACCACCATTTAATGTGCTTTGATAAAAATAACTTTCTTCTGCCCTCTCCCTCTCCCTCTATGTAGGTTGATCATAGCTTAAGAGTTAATATGATAAAAATACCATCCCTCAATTATTGAGTTATAATATCTCTAAAGTTTATATAGCAGCATAAACTTTGATGCAACTTCTACATCTTAAAGCACTTTGGCTTTTTTAACTAAAAAATTTTTAGGATAGATTTGGGATCATCAAAACTTTAATTTCAACAAACCTACATTCAAAATGTGCATCGATGTGATGGACCCGATAAGCTCAAGATGACTTAATTTTAATGTGATTAGTGTCATAAAATGCTAAAACAATATTAAATATTCATGAGAATTAATTTTGGTTCTGATGGAATGTTTATGCTTTGGACAAAAATAAGTAACATGACCCCAAAAAAATCTATAAAGAGGCATTCATTCTACACTTGAAGGGGGGACTTTTTGGACATGAAACATCTTAGAGTTTTGCCCTTTGATTATGTTGATGCTTGACACTATAAGATCATTGCCACCTACCATCAATCAATGACAATGACTTGCATTACTTGTCATCTGTTATGTGTGGAATCTGATTATGTTGATCAATCTGATAATTATGTTGTCTCGAATCTCAAAACTTGTCATGACACTCGGGGTGTGAGGGGTTTACCACTTTACCCCCTCCTTATGTTCGAGTGCTTTGAACATATTTTTTTTCCATTACAACGCTCTGGCACTGCGTAACCAAGCATTCTGGTGTTGTGTTCTTGATGCATACCTGAGCACTCCTGCATTGTGTTCTTGAGCACCCAGCACAGAACAACAAAGGGCAGAGCATCGCAGCGGTCGAGATATGATGTCATAGTGGGTCAAGACAGAGACTGAGTGTTTGAGCGTGAAAGATGAAACACACAAGTAAAGAGATTGAGGAAGATAGAAGGGAAAAAGTCCTAAAGTTCATTTGGCATTACAATAAATAGCATCAATTATGCCTTAATTAGGCATTCATAAAGCAGCCAGTGGCCTCGCTAGTCGCTGTGAAGGAAAGAAGAAGGGAGTAACCAGAGTTTTGCCTTCAGTCTGAGCGCGCATGAAAGAAGCAAGGCGGTGGGATTGAGGATGGCGACAAAAAAACCTAATATTATTATTTTGCTTTAAAAGGTAAATAAGGAGCAATAAATAGTCTTAATTAGTCATTAATCACACAACTAGTGCGGTCCCGTACCCCCAGGCATCCCATGCTTGATTTTCCCTTACTTGTTATCAACCGCCATGATCAAAATGACATTGCCAACCTTTGCTTCCTCACCATTGACCAAAACTAATGATTGTTAACATTTGACATCGCATGCATGTTGCGGTCAGTCGTATAATGACATTGAAGTCCATCCCCAACGACCCAATTGTCATCATATGTTATCAATCTACATGGATGTTTGATGTTGCCTATTGTCAATTGCTACCCCGATCTCTCAACTCCCATCGCCCACTATCAACATACATTAGCATTCATCACAATTGCACCTTTATCATCTACTATCAACTAACACTAACAATTATTATCACTCAACTATCCTTATTAGCCGTCAAACAACACAAATGCCTGATAATCCTTGCTGTTTCTCCAATATTTTTCATTTTTCTCATGGGAGACCAAGCTGCCAATCCAGTCTTTGTAATCCTAGATTTTCCAATTAAGAGGAATGGAATTTTGGATTTTTTGGTTTGGCCATACCTCATAATTTTTTAATAAATTCTTTAACATCTTTCGTTAATTTCAGCCCTTTTTTAATCTCTGTTTATAAAACTTTTGTGTAATACTAATTTAGCAGTCCCAATCTTTACTGCTTTAAATCGTCTAACACGAAAGCAGTTCAAAATATTATTCATTTTAATTTCGTTTTGGCAAATTAGAGCTATGCCAATGACTAGCCAGCAATTATTGTATTTGAGTGGCTTAATGGCTGGCCACCAATTATTGTTGTCTCTCTGAGCCTCAATTATTGATATCTTTTTTGTAAAGACTAAAGACTTAGGCTTAGTTTGGGACGACTTTCTTTCTGCTTCTTAAAGCAGCGATCCTAGTACAAAAATTAAACTTTTTTTACTAAGAAGCTGCTTTAAAAAGTAATAAGAAAGCCGTCCCAAACGAAGCCTTAGTTTGGGAAGATTTTTTTATTGTTTTTTAAAAATATTTTTTAATATAAATTTATTTTAATATAAAAATTTTTATTAAAAAATATTTTTAAAAATAATAAGAAATTCATCTCAAATTAAACCTTAGTTTGATTTTTTTTTATTGCTTTGAGCTTCATGCAAAGGTGTCCACATTTGAAAAGTGTGTCGATGTTTAACAATATGGAAAGTGCATCAAGATTGGACTAGATTTTGTTTGTGACGGCTTTTTTATTGATTTTTAAAATAGAATTTAAGTAAAATTTTGAACTAAAATTCTATTTTAAGAAGCAATTAAAAAGCCGTCTCAAGCGAAGCCTAAGGCTTCATTTGGAACTGTTTTTTTATGGCTTTTTAAAGAAATTTTTTATTTAAAAAAATTAGCTCACCTTGGCAGGTTGGTTTAGAGCTTATCCTTCCAACTAAGAGGTTTTGGGTTCGAGTCTTTGTGTATGCGTTGTGTGTGTGAGTTTGTCTTAAATGGCCTAATGTCCCAAAAAAAAATACATTTTCATATTAAAAAGCTATTTTTAGAAGCAGTAGCAAGACTACTATCCCAAATTAAGCCTAATTTAATTTTAGTTTGAGACAACTTTCTTATTGCTTTCTAAAGCTTTTTTTAATAAAATAAATTTTAATTCAATTTTTTTTTTACTGAAATGTTACTTTTAAAAATAGTAAGAAAGTTGTCCCAAAAAAACTTTAAACTTGTGAGCCACAAACATACAAAAGATTTATATTTAAAATTACTGTTTTGCTATAATTTGTGTGAGATATTTTATTTTAGATTTTTAAATTTAATAATATTTAATTGAAGAAAATTTGGGGTATTATAATAACAAAATAAATAAATTGTATATATATATATATATGATCAATTCTAAGGCTTCCATTGGGATAGTTTTATTGCTATTTTTCATAATAATTTTTAGAACAAATTTATCTTGAAAATAATGAAAAAACTTAAGTGGTAAAGCTTCTGACATATTGTTGAATAAAAATAATAAATAAATATTATTATATTATTATTATATTTGTGAATATATAATAATTTAATTATACATATATTTATTTGCTCATTTTTATATCATTTAATAATTAAATTACATTGAAAAATAAAACATGTCACTAAAAATCAAGAATCTATATCATAGAAATGACCCATCCAGAATGTAACCACAGAATTTTTGTTCATTAAATAAAAATATTATTATAAAATAACTGGTTGGGATTACTCTACAAAATAAAACACAAATTCATTAATATCATAATTTATAAAAATATCTTATCATATAAATTTATATTTTTAATTATTTGTCCTATATTTATGGCATTAGCATATAACTTATTATTATTATTTGGCGTTCATATATTAACGTGCACATAAAAGAAGAAATATTCAATACAGGGCACGTCAGTTCCTCAACATTTTGGGACGTATTATTGTTATTTTTCCAGTAGTTGCTCATAATGATAATTCACGTGACAAATGGCTCAAATATCTTCTATCGACAAGAATATGTGTAGAATTTACGGTTTATTTTTTTTTTGATATTTTTCTGTCAACTGTCAAAATTCGACTGGTCACCAATAATATGTGCTTGGTTTAGGAATTCGAATTCTAGGCCTCAATAAATCAAACTATGCTATAATTCTGACCGTTTAAATTGTTTTTTTTAAGTAGCTTAGGGTTGTGCGTCCTCGAATATTCATAATGGTAGAGAGATAAATAATTTAATATCTTAATTTTGAATAATGATCAAGTACATAAACATATAAGAAATAGCGAAGTGCGAGAGTTATAAGATACACCTAAATTTTTACGTGAAAAATTCTGAAAAGGAGAAAAATCACAGGGTCTAAACAAGTTAAAATGAATCCACTAGGGCTTGTTGTCGATTATAAATGATGTAATTTTCTCGGGGAAGGCGTTGGCTCAATGTACATCATATAGAGCATATTACATGATGAGAGTTGGAAGAAGCTAGTGCTATGAGAGTTGTTCTCAAGAGAGTGCTAGCTTGTTCATTTGGTCAGTAGGGTCGTAGTCGAGCATTAGTGGTCGGAGGGACCATAGTGGTAAGCGACAGAGGTCAGAGGGATCGTAGTTGATGGGCAATGTTGGTCGGAGAGATCATAGTCGATGAGCAATGATTGTCGGAGGGACGGTAGTCGGTTGACAACAGCGGTCAAATGGACCATGTTCGGTGGGCGACAGTGGTTGGAGGGATCATAATCGACTAGTGGTGGAGGTCAAAGGGACCTTAGTATGAGGGCGATAGTGATCGAAGTGACTATAGTCAACGGGTGACTGTGGTTGGAGTGACGGTGGTCGGCAGGTAATATTGGTAGAAAGGATCTCGTCGGCCGACGATAGAGGTCAGAGTGACCGTAGTGTGATGTCCTAGAATCTAAATTGAAAGAATTATTCATTTATCTTTTAAATAAATAACAACCAGAGCTATTTAATATCATCTATCAGTAATAAACAACAAAACACATTCTATAATTTAAAATATCAATGTACACATATATATTCATTCTAAAAAATTATATACAATACTCAGGATCTATATAATCATATTACAACTACTCTTTCATGAGTACAAAAGAATAACTAGAATAAAAAGAAATAGAACATGAAGAATCTTGACCAGCCACACACTCGTATTCGCCTGCCCTGATCTAAAATCATTTAACCACATATAATGAGCTTAAAAAGCTCAACACATCACTGAAACCTACAACTGAATTCAAAACACGATAAATGAGTGCATGCCAACAGTTAAATCATAATAATAACATTCATATGTTCATTTAATCAATATAGAAATAGTAAAATTTATATACAGTAGTAGTATAATCTATAAACAATAAAATAATACAGTATGAAAGCCTATAAAATAGTAAACTAATACGAGTGTCAAATCTATAAAACAATCATCGTATCCATAACACCAATAAATGAAGAAATCTTATAAAGCATCTAACCAAAACTTTAGTAAGGACCATTGAAATTAAATAAATGTAGTAAAATCATATCGAATTGTCCACATGTTATCCAGGTATACTATATCACATGCTAAGTATATCATATGCTTAATATTAATATAATGAATCAATAATATTAAATAATAATAGTATATATATCAATAACAATAATAATCTAGTGACAGGAGTAATAAATTCATGCAGTCACGATACATCTATATAATAATAAGAATAGTGTTAAAAAATATGTATTTTAGTAGTCACACTAAATAAGTAAGAAGTTTTGACTATCATAGTGTTTTCAGTGTTAGTATCAGTATTAGTAAACCATTGACTTAGTAAATAGAGTCGCAACTCTTTGTCCGTCGGCATAGTAATGATCTCCTTATAACTCTCAATTAGTGTATAAGATGAATTAGTAGATGATAACACCAAACTATAGTATTTAAAGAAAAGCCCGTCGGCCCACCATCCCGTACAGGTCAATTAGTCTTTAACCAATAAGTCAACCAGTCTTTACTATTTTTTCACACACATGTATTATTATAAAAAAACTATAACAGTAATAGTGAACAACTATTACTCAAACACATTATATAGATCCAAACGGAACACTGTTGTGTGGGAGATAGAGTGTAAAGGGTACAACCTCACCATCCCGAAGGATAAAATAATCACAGGCTTTCATGCTCTTCTTAAGTGGGCTAATGAAAGGACATATTAGATCATACATATGATTAACCATTGAGGATAATAGCTCTAGCCTGCACACCTAAATGAGTAATAACATGCATAACCTGATCAAAGTATCGAGGTTTCCCCCACCCGATATATCAGCTCGAGTGAGGTTTATTTGATGTGGGATTCAATTTTTCACGGGCGTAAGCCCCCATGGTTAATTACATCTTAAGCCGAAGCCTAAGAAGACTCTCGATTAAGGATCCTACATTATTTATTCAAATGGGATTGACACATAAGGAGGAGACTAGAAAGTTAATACTCGAAGGGAATGAAAGGTTCAACCTGGCTTAGCCAACATACACGGCTCACATCAATATTTGGAGGGATTAATATAATGAGAAGAAACTAGAGAAAAGAAATAAGCAATACACTTAAAGCATACAAGAGATATGGATGAAGGCGGCATCATCTATATGACGTAAATAAGCATGATTTATAGCCTCTAAAAAGATAGAGGACTTACCCACTGATGAGATGTACTACTAGACACCGATAGTAGTAGTCTTGAATCCTAAATTTAGAGTGGGTTAGTGTTCTACAACACTAACACCCATATTCTAACTAATGTACTCTAGACTTATATCCTACTTGAAAAGAAAATACAGCTAACCACATAGTCATATAAAATTCATGTTGTCTGGTCTTTATGAGAGTGGGTGGGTGGTTAAGTTTTTTGGAAGTAAGACCGACATCTAGAGAAGTTTCTAAGTGGTCTTGGACTTATGTAAGGTAGAATTCTTCTAGAACTAATGTAATTAAATTTTGATTTAATTAGTTTCTAATGCAATGCATATAAATTGAAAGTTTTCAAATTAGAAATGCATGAAATTTAAAAAGACTTATAAAATAATTTTTTATAAAGACTAGACTTCCCCAGATCTAGTACCTCATTCTCATATGTCAGATTATATGAATTCTATCTACAGGGCGGGGAAGTGTCTTAAAATAAGGAGAGAGAAGATGCACTAATATGCATGTGACCCCAAATAATTTCGGCTATTTTTTAGATCGTTAAGTTTCTATGTTATTTAATTCTTAAAATTTTAGATCTTAGTTATGAGTAAAAAAATTTTACACTTAAAGAGCCTAGCAAAATCAGACGCACACACACACAAGAAAAAATCTAGAAAAGATAGGTAATTTCTACGGTAAAAATTTTCTAGATCGTCTTCTTATGTCTTCATAAGGTTTATCTTTTAAAAGGGTACCCAAATGAAAAAGAAATTCTCTATAAATGAACTTTCTTTTTCCTTTTGAATCTCTGATATTTAAAATATCTTATTTTTGAGACTTTCACAACTTGATACATTAAATTATAAATAACAACATGAAAAAAAAAAATTCTAGACTTTCCTGTATGATTATCCTAAGCAATTAATATAAAAATATTTCAATTAGTTATATACATAAAGTAAAGTACTCATGACAATCACACTTAGTCATGATCTTATTTATTTAAGAGCTAAACGGTCAAAGCACCTATAGTAAATATTTATATGATTTGTTTATGATTTTTAGCCCTCATTATTAGCGATGCATGAGTATGACCACATACAAAAAATATCGTTAGTATCAAGATCACCCATAACTTATAGGTAATCTATTACACATCACATCATAAAGAAAATATAATAATAAAATTTATAATCACAATAATTAGCATAAATCAAATCAATCAACACATGTGCCACATACAGAGCATTACATCACAAAAATAGAAAAGTAAAATACCGGCCTAACCTAAAGCTAGAAGTAGTATCATAATAAATAATTCTATACGTGTGTAGTGGGTTGTGTGGCTTTGGATATGTCCTATGCTAGACAATTAGTTGAAGTTATTTTGTGTTTCGATTTGTTCAAGGCTAAAAGGGGAATTTTAATTAAGGCTTAAGAATTAATATATTGGGATTATTTTTAATTAATTTAGTTAGTTGGTCAATTTTAATACTTAGGATAGTATTATCTAAAGTTTAAGTTGAATTATTAAATTTTAGAAGGTTCGGGGTGATCCCACCTGCTAAGTTAAAGGGGCCCAAAAGTCACTTTTAAAAATAGGCCAGGCTTGCGGGTTCCAACATATTTATTAAATATTAGACTTTAAAATGAGTATTTAGACTTTGAGTTTTTTGGATTTGGAGTTTTTTATGCAATTTTATGATTTTTAGAAATTTCGAGCCCTAGTTATTGAACTATGGTTGACCGAAGAGTTGACTTTTAATTCAAGTTGGTTTCTGGAAAGATAATATTTTTAATAAATACTATATTTTAATTAAAGTTGAATGCCTTTTAGTTTACCTAATTTAGATTTTTCTAGAATAAGTTATAATTTTTTAAAGTTAGGGCATTTAATGAATTATTAAAATTATTTAATTAAGAGTGTTTTAGGAATTTTTAATGAATTATTAGAATTGTTTAATTAAGAGTGTTTTAGGGATTTTGATCCAAATCGACTCCAAAATTCTTGGAATCACCCCAAAAGGTCAGTAATGACCCAAGGAAGAGTTTCCAAATGATTGGAGAAAATTTAGAATTTTTTTTAAATATTTTTAATTATTTAATTTAATTAAAGGGGTAATTTTTAATCAAAATTAAATTAATGTTAAAATTGAAGTCCAATTAATGGTATTTTAATTTTATGAGATTGAGGATTGAATTCTAAAGAGTTTGATATAATACAAGTAATTTTTAGATTTAATTTGAATTTATTAAAATTTCTCAAAGTAATTGGGGATTAATTAAAGGCTGAATTAGGGTTTATTATTTAAGGGGTTTAAAGAGTCCTAAAAAATTCTAGAAAATTCTGGGAGATTAATGATATAACTAAGTTTAAATATATAAAATTATATATCAATCGGAGGAATATCCTAGCTCACAAAATTTCTCTAAGTTCGCTAGATAAGTCCCAAATTATTATCATTTCTCTAACACCAATCAAGTTTTAATGACTAAACCTTGGGATAATATAAAAGAGAAGTGAAACAAATCATAACACACTATATTCTTATAACTAGGAGGGCGTAGACACGTGTTCGTGCGTTCTACACATACAAAAGAAAATTAAATAATAATTAAGCAAGATTAATAATGTACGTATTTAGTGAATGATTGGAGTCTAATCATTCACTAATCCTCCCCATGAGTTCTATTCACGTGCATAACCTATATTTAAAATTTCATAGAATCTCATATATATATATATATATATATATATATATATATATACATGTAAATTAGAATATAAATATATAAGTTTAAATCAAAATATATTAAATACTTCCTTTGAAATTATAAAATATGTTTAAAAATAAGCTTTTAAATAATTTTAAAATATTTTAATCATTTATAACTAATTACTAATTAAAAATATAAAATATTTAATAATAAGAATAATTTAAAATATACTTAATATTTTAATCTAATTTTATTTTTAAATTAAGGAGAATATTTTTTTGAGAATTTTGATATATGATATGTAATTTTTGAATTTTAAATTAATTTTTAAAGAAATTAGATTAAAAATAATTAAAATTAATTTAAAAGTAAAATTTAATTAATAATGGTGGCAGGAGGCTATGTAGCGAGGCCTGATTGGCCGATTCAAAACCACGAATGTAGTTTGTGATCATTGCTAATGACTGCGCTACTACGCAATCATTGGCAATGATTGTAGCGACTCAGAAATCAACGCCCGACACTTAACCACATAGGCAGGGCTCCGTGGCCACCCGATCCTCCATTTTTTATAACGGATTCCCAGGATATCGTCGAAAGCGAGATCTAACCATCAGAGCGATTACGCAGTTTGGAAGAAGCCACGAAACGACGGGATCTCATACACCTAACGTAGGCCACCGAGATGCCATATGTTGCATTTTTAACTCATTCTCTCAAACAACTTGACCAAATGCGATGAAATTTTAAACTCTGGTTACACTAATGAAGAGCATTCATGGGGGGTAATTTTCATGGTCTAAAATGCGCTTAATGCAAAGCTAATTAACTATAAGTGTCCTAAACTATGGTTTAAATTTTTACCTAATCCAATAGATGGATTCGGGAGATCTTGGGCTTATTGCACTTATAGACTATCGACACTCCTATTTGTAGAAGAAATTGCATTTCGAAACGCATTGAATTGATAGGAAATCACCTTGGAAGAGTTTGGTCTCGGTTTGTCAGAGATCTCACCGCCGGCGGGGTCTTGACGGTGGGTTTAGGTAGGGATATGTGAAGGGAGGTTGGGAGAGCTCTCAAATGAAAGTTCTCAGGCTTAGAGAGGTTAGGGAGAGAAAAAATGCAAAAAGTCCTAAACAAGTAATCCTAATAGTCATATTTATAGTCCCAAGTCTTTGATGAGCATCTAGGATCATATCTAGGCTTAATTATGAGGAAATTATGTTTATTTGGCCATGGTTTGGGTCAAGGCATGATTAGGAAGTATTTAAATGCATTGAATAGGGAGAATTTGACCTAAATAGATCAAGTTTGACCAAATAGGGCTTAATTTGACCAAGCTAAGTGTTGACTTAGTCAACATGGTCAAATAAGTCCAAGGGGTGAGGGGTTGAGCAGGAGAATGAGTTAGAATGGATCAAAATTAAAATTGGGGCCATTTGGGCTAGTTTGGTCAACCTAGGTTGACCTGGTCAATAAGGTTGACCCAGGGCCTGGGTCTTAGCTTCACAGATTTGGTTCGACCCACTAAACTCAATGGGAGGGGTCTTCGGGCCTGGCTTGGTCAATTTGACCAAGTTAAACCCCCCTGCCGCCCCCCCCCCCCCGACCCAGGGTGTAGGTGAAAACAACGTCAACACACATATCCACATACATTTTTAATGTATTGCAACAAATAAAAGTATCTATGTTATGTCAAGACAGTTTACAAATTAGACTTATAATAATTCCTAAAATATTATTTAACTATTGTAGGTCAAAACATATATTTTAAAATTTAAGTGGTTATTATACCTTCCAAGGGAACATGAATGTAAGAATGTATATTCATCATCATCCATCAAAACCATTGAGCAACAACATTGATGTGTAGATCCAAATCAAAACAACTCATTTTAACAACATTCACCAGTAACTCCAAGTAGTAGCAGAACTATGTAAAAAAAGCAAAAAATAGTCGGTCCAAAACTTATAAATAAAGGATGAGTAGGCCTAACAAAAAAAGAACCTCCAAAACAAAACTATGTGATAAGTTGTTCTGTGATTCCAACATTTCTCCATGTAACAGTCTTAAGGTATAGAACCTTCTTAATCTTAAATCATATAATAAATGCACTTTCAATATCCACACCAAACCTCCTAGCATTTTTTTCTCTCCAAATGTAATAAAGTAAACAAGTAGTAGCCAAGTAAAAGTAGTTCTTAGCATTTTTTTCATAATTCTCCAATTCATAAAAATAAGGAAAAAGTTTTTTTTTTTTGGAAGGGGAAATGCCCGTATCATTGATAAAAGAAACAAATTACAAGTGTGCAATGAGTAAAAAGAAAAACAAAACCCAAGGATTCAATAACAAAAAAAGGACCCAGGCAGTAGAAAGAAAAAAGGCTACAAAGAGCTAAGCAAAATAACTAATGCAAAGAAAGCATGAAGGAGTCAGGATGTTAAGAAGAGAGACGTAATCGAGAGTAGCTTCAAAATTGTCAACCATTAGCAGAACCCCTGGTTACCAAAAGACCGTCCAAGGGGCGGCTGGAGGAGACCAACATTTATCATCATCCTTCCAAAAAATAATAGTAATCCTGGTAGTGAGTCACAAGGAGAAAACCAAAAGGGCCAGGGGTAAAACTCCATGGAAAAAATACTGCCATCGAGTAACCACACCAATTATGGCAAATGAGATATATCTTGAAAATCCTTCCATAATAATATCTTTTGCATAACAGCCTTCTTAATTTTAACAATCAAAGTTGCATGACAGTCATAAGTTCCACCAAAAATTCTTTCATTCATAGCTCTCAAAATATGATAAATGGCAGCACACGAACATAACATGTAGTAGCTAATCCGACAGCCAGTCAGCCCTTGTTCAATAATGCTACCAAACAACTGATGGAGGTTTGGCCTTATGAGGATATCACCCATCCAAGGGAGAAATTTTTTGATAATGGTGAAAGTGAAATGTCATTCAAAGAAGAGATAAGAGTGAGATTCCAACTTAATAAAACAAAAACAACACAAAACCGAAGTGAGAATCCCACAAGTAGCCAAAACATCCACTATTTTAAGACCACCTTTAAAAGCCAATTAGGCAAAAGTAGAAAAATGAAGAGCCAACTTTTATACCAAACATATTTGTGCAAAGATACAACCTCATGGGATGTGAAGAATTGCATATGAAATCTCTTAAAATCAAGCTTCTACATACCTAGCTAGATATGATGCATAAATTGGTGTTCAATAGGTATAGCTTGGATCCTAGTTGTAATAGTGGTGTCAAAGCAAGCTAGGAGAGCCCGAATTACCCCGACAAAAACCTTAGAAACCTCCTAGGAAGAGAGAGTAGAGTAGCAGTTAACCGATGAATGGCTACCAGCATGTCAGTAATAGAGAGACCATTGTACCACGGGTCCCAGAGAGGGACAGTTTACTATGAAGGTGAACAGAAAGAGAGATACAGTGTCTAATGTTACCAGCAACATTACACAATAACTTCCAGTAAGGCAACTTATTAGGCAGAGGGGATTTCCAGAGAGAGTGATACTTAAAGCTCCACTAGTCGAAGAGCAAATTATTGGAGTTAAGGAACCTCCAAATGAGTGAAGCAAAGAAAGCATGGTAGAGGGAGTCAATGGATGGGATACCCATACCACCATGACTCTTGGGTCTTCAGGTGTCTTTCCACCCAATAGTGTAAATTTTTCTCAGATTTACGTTACCAAAGTAATGAAATCTAGAGCACAGACGGTTAATAGTTTTGCAACAGACTTTAGTGAGGATAGTGCCTCTGATCCAGTATGCCAAGGTGTTGCAAAGAGTAAATTTTAGATATTAGATTCTGCTAGTGAAGAAAAGAACTTTTGCTTTTCAACCATCCAGATTTTGGCAATTCTATTGATTAGCGGCTGAAAATCAGCAGGCCTCAATTTTATGTAAAAAGATAGGCAAACCCAAGTATTTGTTGGGCTGAAAGGTTTGGGTGATATTAAGGGTGTCACAAATGTGGGAAGCCTGGAGAGTGCTCTTGGAGAGTATGATAGTGCTTTTTAGTGGATTGACATATAGCCTCGAAACAGATGCAAACTGCTGCAATAAGGAGTTGAGGGTGTGAGCGTTACTTATACTGGCTTTACAAAAAACAAACAGGTCATCAACGGACATTAAGTGAAAAATGGAAGAGAGGCCCGAGTCCATCCCAAAAAGGTGTAGTTATTGGTAGCCTAATCAAAGCTAGAGAAAAGGGCTTCCATGACCACATTGGAGAGGTAGGCGGAGAGTGAGCAGCCTTAATGAAGCCCAGAAGTAGAAATAAAGAAGCCTTCAAGCGTCCCATTGATATAAATGGAGAAATGGACATTCATGATACAAGCTTTAACCTAGGAGATAAACTTATCAGGGAACCCCTTATCAAAGTGCCGCCAGAGAAGAAACTCTCGAGAAACGGTGTCGAAGAGTTGGCTTAAGGAAGAAGTTTGAAGCCCACGAGAGAAACGAATAAATGATGCCAAAAAAATGTTGGCATTCAAAAAACAAATGAAAATGAGTTTCCTCAAACTCAAAATAGAAGGAGCAAAGTGATTGTGAAGTGATATTTCTTATAGTTAATGCATCAGCTGTTTTTAATCCTCCAACCAATGCCAACCAAGCAAATAAAAAATATCCAAGAGAAAAAATTTTATGCCAAATGAAAGCATTCCATGAGACAGTTTGCTGTTTTAGGTAAAATCCTTCAAGAAATTTTTTAAAAATTAGTTTAGGATTGTCTTTCCAAGACATACAACTATTAGTAACAATATCTATATTAAGAATAACAGCTCTCAATTGTTGTGGGAGAGCAGTAGGCAAATTCCAACTCTGATCATCAATAAAGTTAGAAACAGGGGCATTATGAGGAAGGTAAGGAAGTGTATTTTGATCTTCCAATATATCTATTAAATTTCTTCCCCCCGTTAGATCAGAGATCTCAAAAAGAAGAAATTGAAGGATGCCAAGAGACAGCATAAAATATATTTACACCACATGTGCGGAACACTTTTTGCTTGAAAAGTCATTAAATAATTCATCTAATTAAGGTGAATCCAAATGCATTTATTTTGTATAGATTCTTTGAAGAGCGAAGCTTTTTCTAGAATTTTGAAAGCTACAAGAGCCTTTCTCCTTTCTCTTTCCTTGAGCTGCACCATCACCAGCCAGCACTTTTCTCAATTCTACTGTTTTTCCTCCCCCTTTTTCTCATGGCAATTACACCAATTCCTTGAACGAACACCAAAACAAACCATCCATTTCACCCTCATCTCTTTATCCCACTCAGCTTCCTCATCTATAATTACGCCACATGCTTATCAAATCTTTGTATTTTAATGGCTAATTGCTGCGCTAATCTCAGCGATTCTCTTTCCTCGAATCCCAACTCATCTCTATTAAACTGCATTTTATTTGTTTTTTCCATGGATGGCTCTCACTTTCCCCCACTTCCTCACATTTATTGCGTTTCTGAAGGAATCACTGTCAGGATTTGAACAGTTGAAAGCCCCAAATATCTTCCCTTCTCTCCCCCTCTCCCTTCTCAATCCTCCTGCTCACTGTTCCCGCAGTTCTCTGTCTAATAAGTACTGTCCGCTCTACCGTCTGCGCTGCCCTCCATATTCGCTATTTTATTTACTTCACCTTTTTCCTCACCAAGTTTCCTATAACAAAAGTGTCTGCTTTTGATCCTCAAACCGCTTTTACTCTGTTTGGCTTACTGAACTGTACAAAGATTTCTTCGGAAATGGTTTGCTGTTTTTGCTGTACACTTCCACCCTTCCCTTTTCTTCTCCTATTAAACTCCCAGTTTCGAGGTGCACAAGCCAAGTTCTAAAAACCTCTCTTTTCTGCCCCAAAGCGAGCTGTTTTCATGGATTGGGATTCGAAAATGACTCTATGTGAGTTGCCTGAATTAGAGCAAAATGATGGTGAGGCAAATTTAAGTCTGGATTGCTCTGTTGATCTCAAACTTGGGGGTTTGGGCGATTTGGGATTGGCTGAAAACTGGAAGGAACAAAGGAGAGCTTCGACTGCAAGCTCTTCTAAGAGGCAACGAGCACCGGGTAACAGCAGCCAAACTGTATTCTGCCTTGTTGATGACTGTAAATCTGATCTTAGTAGCTGTAAGGAGTATCACCGGAGACATAAGGTCTGCGAGCTTCATTCCAAGACTCCTGTAGTGATGGTTGGAGGCCAGGAGCAGAGATTCTGCCAACAATGTAGCAGGTAATGGAACAGGATTGCTAGAGTAGTAAGCTGAAAAAATCTGATCTTGTTAATAGCTTTTTTTTTCTTATGTTTTTGATTGCTTTATCAGTTCTCTTTTTTTGCTTCTACAGTTTTTTCATATAAAACAATAACCCTTAGTAAATCATTAGCTTAAGCTTATCCTTTCATCCTCTTGATAAATAATTTTGAAATTTCTCAAACTTTGATATGAGACCAACAGCTTTGCTTGCTCAAATCTAAATAAGCAAGGTGAAGTTTTTGTTGCTAAGGCTCTATTTATTATTGTTTTTTTCACTTGATTTTCTGAAAATTAACAATTTAATTATGGAGGGGCTGTTATTTTCATGTGAGTACGATCATGACTATAATATTATACTGAGAGAACCTTATGCTTTCTGTTTCTTTAATCTCTTGCAAGATGTATGGTTAGATATTAATCTTATTGTGCCATTTACTTATTATAGTAAATTAAGCTATCTATTTGATCTCGGGTTTGGCATTTCGAATCACTTGTCCTTATCTGCTCCAGCTTGTTGGCATTTTCAGGACAGGATGTTGACAAGGATTATGCCGCCACTTAATGCTTTATATTTCGTGCTAGCTTTGGATTTGGTAGGGCTAATTTGAGAAAGATAACAACTTTCATTCTATCAAAATAGAGTGGTTGAAAAGAAAGATCAAATGATGTGGCAACATGTGATCCACATAGCTTCTTTCTGAAAAATATCACGTATTACCATCTCTTTTGACCTTTTTGCCAGCAATTTCGACTGAATAGTACTCATTCTAAAGCAACCAACCAACCATTAATACTCTTTCAGATGCAAACAAAGCATCCGTTTTCTACCCCTTAGTAAGATTTTTTTTTATTGCACTTCACTTTACCATTTTTTTTATTTTGTATCTGTTATTTCGTGGCCAATTTATAAGGATTATTGGTGAGCTGTTGCTTAGCTTGGTGTGCTAAGAACTTCTGTTATTTTTTATTTTTTTGTAAGGTTTGAGCATAAACAAAATTCGATATTTAATCCAAAACTCTTCACAGATCATTAAAATTAAATTAGCTTAATCCACAAGTTCTTCTTTTTCTTTTAAATAATGAACAATGAATCATAAATATGTTGCTAAAGCTCATCACTTTGAGATAGAGTACTCTTTTTAAACTAATAGGCCATGGGTTCTTTCACCAGTTCTTTCAGATGAAGAGTGCTTTCGCAGTGAACCTTTTACTTTTGTTTGTTGTTGCATGTTTCTTCACTCCCGACACTGTATTTTCTCTTTAAGAGACAATAAATCTCTGCCAAATCTCGTCCACCTCTATTTTTCATTCTTTCCCCGTTGTTGTTTTATCTACCTTGGAACAATAAAATCTCTTTATTTTTTCACGGGAGATAGTAAGCTTTTTGCTCTTTTGTTTGTCCCACCACCTCTCTGTGTTATAATAATCAAATTTTCTTAATTTTGGATATTGCTTAAGGTTCATTTGCTCAATTGCAACAAAGAATAAAAATGATAATTTTGTTCTCTTATTTTGAATATAAAGATTAAGTTATTACTTTCAAGGAGTTTTAAAAAGATTTGTGAAGATTTAAACCAATATTGATATTTAATTACATCTAACCAAATAATAGATTTAATAGATTTCATCATAGTTGCTTTTAAAATTTGATTTCTATCTTCAAGCAACCAAATGAGCCTTTACACTCTATCGAAGCTTACAATGTTAAATTGTTTAATTTATATAATCTAACCTCATGTTTCCTCCTCTTGATTGACTTAGGTTTCGTTTGGAAGGGCTTTCTTACTGCTTCTTAAAGTATCTTTTTAGTACAACAAATAAAATTTTTATACTGAGAAGCTTCTTTAAGAAGCAGTGAGAAAGCCGTCCCAAACGAAGCCTTAATGAAGTGTGGAAATGAGCAGTAATTTCACTTTAAACCATGAGTTGGGCTGGTTATTAATATTTTTTAGCATTTTATTCTTTCTTGCTTTCATTTCAAAGTACCAGTTGGCACTATTAATAGTATGTTTGGTTCCCTAGCTACAAGTTAGCACTACTTGACTCTAATTTCCTTACATGAATCTTATTAAATTTTCATTTGTTTATGAGTCAGCTGGTGTTGTTAAACTACTATGCCATTTTTGGTCTCATCTTATCTAATATTTTATTTTAAAATATGCAAGCATCCAATGGGATTTTTGGCACATTCATAACTTCTTCCAAGTTTGTAGACTTTTCTATATTCATGAGGTATCTAACAGCAGGTAGGATTTTCAGTATAATAATTAAACCAACTAAACAATTTGTAATTATCCCATACTATCAGAAAGAATGACATCATATCAGAAAAATAATGTATGAAATTGTTTTCAGGAAACTGAAACCTGAAATTAGAAGATAAACTAGAAATAAGACAAATCAAGGAAAACCAAAATCAAAGTGATTATGCATATGTACTTTGTCTACATTCTTTACTTTGTAATATTTCATTGGTACGATTCTTTGGCTTCGTTTGGGACTGCTTTCTTATTGCTTCTTATAGTAGTTTTTAGTATAAAAATTTAAATTTTTTCTAGAAAGCTGCTTTAAGAAGCAATAAGAAAATCATCCCAAATGAAACCTTTATCTATAACATTTGCTTCCTTCATTTGATTTTCTTCTTTCTGAATGAAAGATTTAAATTGTAGCCTTACTATCATTTTTGAAGCAAATATTTTTAGTACCTGGTGGGAAATGTTACAATTTTTCTACCTGTTTCTTGTAACACAATATGAAATGTTTCCCTTAAAACTACATCTCAAACATCGAGCTCTGCGTTCACATGTATCAACTTGGCGTTTAAAATATAAGAATCTACTGTTATTCCCTACTGTGCCTGTTTCTGAATAATTCCGTAGTAATCATGTATTTCAATTGGTTTATGAAAATATGATTAGCTATTTAAGTCTACATTAATCTTTTCGAAACAACAAATTCATATCTGCTTGTGTTCTTTCCCTGACAGATTCCACTTGCTGATGGAGTTCGATGAGGTCAAGCGAAGTTGCAGAAAACGTCTTGATGGTCATAATCGCCGTCGAAGAAAGCCGCAGGTGGAGGCAAACTCTGGGAACTTGTTTACAAACCAACATGGTATGTTTTCTGAGCTTTACCAACTCTTTGGAGGAAATATTGAGTTTAGTCTCATATCAGAGGTCTTAAAAGTTCAGAAGAAATATATGGTATCCCTTAAGAAGGGGAATCGCTCACAAAAGTGGATGAAACGTCTACTAAACCAAGTAATGCATAAGATGATGCATTTATGGTTTACTTAATTTATTGCATTTGGATTAAGTGGTCAAAGGCCTAGGCATTCACTGTGGAGGTCTGAGTTTGCGCACACTTGTTTCAAACAAATGCAACTTAGGTTTTATTTGGGACGGCTTTCTTACTGTTTCTTAAAGCATCTTTTTAATATAAAAATTCAAAATTTTAAATTAAAAAACTGTTTTCCATACTCACCTTACAATAAGCTATGGATTAAATATTTTAACGGTAACATACTTCCTGCACCTCAGCATCCAGGTTTGCATCCTACCCTCAAAATTTTCCAAGTGCTGGAACGGAGGCAGCTTGGAATAGCACTGTCAAAATCGAGGAAGACACACTCTACCCCCTGCTCCCACCGCCTATAACTCAGTTTGTCGACAGGGTACCGCAGCCTCCCTCGCATCATTTTGCTACCGTCTTCGATCCTAACTATGAAGAAAACAAGCAGTTCTTCCTCCACGACGGCCGTGACATAGCCCACAGCAGCAGGATAGCAATTGAGCGAGCTACTGTCTGCCAGCCACTCCTCAATACCATCTCTTCTGCAGCAGAGAGCAGCACCAATAGTATATTGTTCTCAGATAGATTATCTCCGGTCTTCGACTCTGACTGTGCTCTCTCTCTTCTGTCATCCTCAGCTCAGACCTCATGTATCAACCAAAGCCATATGGTTCCAGCTGATAGGATTCCAATGGGCCAGCCTTTGCTCTCCAATCTACACTATGGTGTGAGTCTCAGCGGATACTCTCATTCTCCAATGGAGGAAGATCATGTGGGAACTGTTCTGGTTCCAGATTCTGGTGAAACTGATCTCCAATGTCAAAGTATGTTTCAGGTTGGGGATGAAGAGGCCTCAGATTGTGCATCTGAGTCCATTCCCTTTTCATGGCAGTAGATCATTAGATGCTTGTAATTATTTTGGTTTCAGATTTCAGCTTTGTGTTCTTATGTTTTGTTTGACTGACTATTCTAAGAATGGACCAGATTGTTTCCTTTTTGTTGCTGCAACGTCAAAAAAGATCATGTTTGGAGGCATGCATGTATAAATTGAAGTAAATTTCTTCTTGCATCGACTTCCCAGAGATTGTTTGCACAATACAGTAAGTGATGAAGGTTCTTCAGTTCAAATTTATGAGCTCTCCTTCATTTATGACCTTTTAGGTTTTGAATGAAGGCATATTCATAAACTTTTGATAAAATAGTTTGATTGTTTTTGTCAAAATCTCAAGGACTCCACAAATAGTTTAGCATGATTCTCTTTAATCATTTAATATACTTTGAGTATTTGAGTATCTTAACGAAATTAAAATTGAGTGATGAAGTAGGCTCACCAAAGGAACTGAACTCATTTTTGTTAGTTCATCAATAATTATTGTTTTCCAATAGAAATGAAGGGATTTTGAAAATTTAGGTGTTTGATTTTATGAAAAAATAGATCCAAAATAATTTGTAGAAGTATTTGGAATCCTTTTTTTAGTTTATTTTGGATGCGTTTGAAATTTGTTCAAATTAGATGAACTTCAAATACATTGCATCCTAACTCCTCTCTAGTGACAACAAGTTCATGATATTGTCGGCAATCATAATGAGGCTTCCTCTATATACTGACTGATAAGGCCTCTGCGTCGATCATGTCTTTGCCTTCGCCTCTACATCTAACATCGTCATTCGATTGTTGCTCGTTGTTCGCACATTGCTTGCTCGTTTGCCAGTGACTTTGGACCTTGGTTTGCTTATTTTTGTGTTTAAATTCATTTTACTTCAAAACAAATATAAGAAAGTAATCGACGAGATTCATTTTATAGTCAACTAGGGGTGCAACTGTAAAACCCCTCCAAAGCTGATTTTTTTAGTGCTGTTAGTCCGGACGAACTGACTTTAGTCCCGGACGAACTGAAGAAAATTGTGAAGAATCTGTCAATTTCGTCTGGACGAACCTGAAACAGTCGGGACGAACTGAACCCGAGAGCATCGTTCAGGGACGAAATAAATTGGAATTAATTTTCGTCTGTACGATCTGAGTCCAGAGGAGTTCGTCCCGGGATGAATTTGGATCGTCCGGGACGATCAGTGTTGATAAATATCCGATAGAGATATTTTGGATTCATTTGAAGAGAGAGAAAGTGAAGGCAGGAGAAGGAAAGAAAGGAAAAAGCTTGGTTTTGGAGCCCGCGGAGCGCTTTTCGAAGATTTTGTGTCTTGGTATTTTTCTGCTCAGTTTTGTGTTTCCGTTACCGAATTTCTTGCATATCTTTGAAATGACGAAAGTTTTACCGCGTATTTTGATATGTTTCTGATATGATATGTCTGAACGTTTTGAGTATTTTCTGTAAAGTTTCTACAGGTTATTTTGAGTTCTGTGCCATTTTTATTGAATAGAAAATTATTTGGATGTTGAAAAATGTTGCTTCAGTACGATAAAAGTCTTATAATGTTGTTGTGGATATTCTATGATAATTTGGTAAATTTCTGAATCTGTGATTTCTGTGTAAATTCCGTATACTGCCGTTATGCTGCTGACGAATTTTCTGACGAAATCCGATTTTCTGATTTGAATGTTTTGATGTGTGCATGTTATCAGAAGGGAGTTATAAGGGGCCAGAATCCGTCGAGATTCTGTAAGTGTCAGGGAAGGGAGTTATAAGGGGTCAGAATCCGTCGAGATTCTGTAAGTGTCAGGGAAGGGAGTTATAAGGGGAAGTTCTGAAATCTGAAAGGAAGTTCTGTTCCGAAAATTCTATATATATATATATATATGTTCTGTTCTGCATAAAGGGAGACATAAGGGGAAGTTCTGAAATCTGAAAGAAAGTTTTGTTCCGAAAATTCTACATATATCTGTTCTGTTCTGGTGCCACAAGCACAAAGGGAGACATAAGGGGCTAAAATCCATATAGATTCTGTAAGGGTCTGGGAATCTGGAATCTAAAATCTGATATGTGATATGTGATCTGAAATCTGATGTTTGATATCTGATAATCTGTTCTGTGACGTATCTGATCTGTTTTATGAATTATCTGATTAGAATTATCTGAGATGAATGTGATTTTATCTGATTTGAAATATGTTCTGTACGATTCTATTATTATGTACGATTTTTTTCATTCTGTATGATTTCTGTTTACTCCGTACGATTCTGTCTGTGCTGTGAAATCTGACTCGTGAATTCTATTTTTTTTGTATCAGTGATTTGATTTCTGTTTGATCAAGTATTTGTATTCTGATGACTATATGATTTCTACATGATTCTCTGATTTCTGTACGACAATTTGAATAACTGTTTCTGATGAATTATCTGATCTGTTTTGTGAATTATCTGATATATGATTTCTGATTTCTATACGATTCAGTTTATTATGTATGATTCTGTTGGTTCTGTACGATTCCGTTTATTCTGTATGATTCTGTTTGTTCTGTACAATTTTGTTGGTTCTGTGAAATCTGACTTGAATATTCTACTATTCGAAATAAATTCAGTTCTTCTGTATCAGCTGTTTGATTCTAATCAAGTATCTGAATATCGTATTTCATTTGATTATATATGATTTATGTGATTATCTGAATACTGTACGGATTTATGAGTTTTCTGTCGTTGCACGATTTCATTGATATTTCATACTGTACCTGTCACTGAACACATATACCGATATGGATATTGATACTGCATCGATTCATTGATACTACCGATACCGATGCCGATACTACTGATTCACAGATACTGATAATTGTACTGATCTTATAGCACGTGATACACCGAATGCTGATCGATACGTGTGATATATGTGATACACTGACCATATGATATAGAATATGATTTTTACTGTATTGATTGTTTTATGTGATTTCATACCGTTTGATATTATTAACCGGAAGTGATTTTTTTATTGATTTGATTGATTCTATTGATATGATTGAGTGATGTTAATCGTATTTGATTTGACGAAATTACTAGTACAGACTTATTTATTGTGCGAATTTATCGTTACTGTACGGATTTGCTGTTACTACATGATTTCACCGTTATAGCATAATCGTTCATGTCATCATTGGATTGTTACTGATATTGATACATACACTGCTACTACTGATTCACTGAACTAACTTTATGCACATGATATACTGAGCAAGTGACATGTGACTCACTGAGCACGTAATACCAATTACTGGATTGCATATGATTTATTGAGCAAGTGATAAAGAACTGGAATTTGTAAGTGTATGTTGGTATGCTGTGATACGATTCTACTACATTGATTCGACTAATGTTATAGACTGATGTGATATATAAGACAATTATTAAAGAGATTTGATGCACGAACTGATTTATTGAGCTTTATGGATTTTCTACTGTTCTCTGATTCTATCATTGATGATTTCATATTCTATTATTTATGCAGTGATTTCTGTTTTTGTACTAATTCCTCTATTTCTGTACTGATTGCTGTATCTGCATTGATTTAAAGATCATGTGCAAGTGACTGATAATGACTTGACTATTTGACATGCATATTACTTTTGTGCCGTGCTTTGATTTCAATTGTAGGCTTTGGTGATCTGCTGGGCTATTTAAGCTCATTATATGTGGTTAATGATTTCAGGTGCAGAGCCTCCCGTGTGCCCGCGTGAAGCTTCTTTCAGACACTAGTATAGGTTTTCGTAGTTTATGTTCTGGCTTTGTTTTGTAGCCCGAGCGGCTATTGTACATGTTCTTTTGGACGCTCCTTTTGACTATATATATGAAATGCCGAAATGTGAATTATAGTATTTTAATGTATTTGTTTTCTTTAATGCAATTATCATTTCTGGATGTCGGTATTGATCTGAGCGAGAAAAAAAAAAGAAAGTAAGACTGTCAGACGAATCCTTTCACTATTAATGTATGGGACGTCACAATTGGTATCAGAGCGAGTGTAGTGAAATGATTTGTTTATATCCAGAGTTATAGTGATGATTGCATTATTTATTGATTGTTTTGATTTGTTTTGCTTTATGTGATTGATTGTTTTTATTTGATTTTGAATGATTTCGTATTGATCAGGTCAATGGATTCGAAAGGAAAGAAAGTTGAATCTGCTACTGACTTTTCTATGACATCTGAAAATATGAAAAAGTTTGCTGATATGGTCGCTCAAATGGTGAGCGATAAATTAGCAAAACGTTCTGACCGTAGTGTTAAGAAAAGTGGTGAAAGTAGCAGAACAAGTACTGTTAATATTTGTGTATGTTGTGGAAAGAGACATTTGGGACAGTGTTATCGGAGAATAGGACAATGCTTTCGATGTGGTGCTTATGGACATAGAATGATAGAATGTCCAAGTTCTGGACTTAGGTAAGGACCTATTCCGACTGAAAACATACAACTAGAAACTATGAAAGATGTTTCTTCAGTGCATGAAAATATGCATGGTATGAGTTTATTTAACTTATTGTATGATTTCGATATGATTTGTGCAATTTTCTGATTTTGTTCATATTTTGATTGAACGGATTTGTTTGTTGATTTTGGCGTCCGCGCCCTTAAGGGAAATGTCGATGATGACATTTTTCTTAAGGTGGGTAGATTGTAAAACCCCTCCAAAGCTAATTTTTTTGAGTGCTGTTAGTCCGGACGAACTGACTTTAGTCCCGGACGAACTGAAGAAAATTGTGAAGAATCTGTCAATTTCGTCTGGACGAACCTGGAATAGTCGGGACGAACCGTCGGGACGAACTGAACCCGAGAGCATCGTCCAGGGACGAAATAAATTGGAATTAATTTTCGTATGTACGATCTGAGTTCAGAGGAGTTCGTCCCGGGATGAATTTGGATCGTCCGGGACGACCAGTGTTGATAAATATCCGATAGAGATATTTTGGATTCATTTGAAGAGAGAGAAAGTGAAGGCAGGAGAGAGAAAGAGAAGGAAAAAAAGGAAAAAGCTTGGTTTTGGAGCCCGCAGAGCGCTTTTCGTCCGACGACGCAGTTGGAAGATTTGTCTGTCTCACAGTAAGGACTCCGAATCCTATTTCTGTTTTTGAAGATTTTGTGTCTTGGTATTTTTCTGCTCAGTTTTGTGTTTACGTTACCGAATTTCTTGCATATGTTTGAAATGACGAAAGTTTTACCGCGCAACTTTTGATATGTTTCTGATATGATATGTCTGAACGTTTTGAGTATTTTCTGTAAAGTTTCTACAGGTTATTTTGAGTTTTGTGCGATTTTTATCGAATAGAAAATTATTTGGATGTTGAAAAATGTTGCTTCAGTACGATAAAAATCTTATAATGTTGTTGTGGATATTCTGTGATAATTTGGTAAATTTCTAAATCTGTGATTTCTGTGGAAATTTCGTATACTGCCGTTATGCCGCTGACGAATTTTCTGACGAAATCCGATTTTGTGATTTGAATGTTTTGATCTGTGCATGTTATCAGAACGGAATTATAAGGGGCCAAAATCCGTCGAGATTCTGTAAGTGTCAGGGAAGGGAGTTATAAGGGGCCAGAGTCCGTCGAGATTCTGTAAGTGTCAGGAAAGGGAGACAAGGGGAAGTTCTGAAATCTGAAAGGAAGTTCTGTTCCGAAAATTCTATATATATATGTTCTGTTCTGCATAAAGGGAGAAATAAGGGGAAGTTCTGAAATCTGAAAGGAAGTTCTGTTCCGAAAATTCTACATATATCTGTTCTGTTCTGGTGCCACAAGCACAAAGGGAGACATAAGGGGCCAGAATCCGTATAGATTCTGTAAGGGTCTGGGAATCTGGAATCTGAAATCTGATATGTGATATGTGATCTGAAATCTGATGTTTGATATCTGATAATCTGTTCTGTGACGTATCTGATCTGTTTTATGAATTATCTGATTAGAATTATCTGAGATGAATGTGATTTTATCTGATTTGAAATATGTTCTGTACGATTCTATTGTTATGTACGATTTTGTTCGTTCTGTATGATTTCTGTTTACTCCGTACGATTCTATCTGTGCTGTGAAATCTGACTCATGAATTCTATTTTTTTGTATCAGTGATTTGATTTCTGTTTGATCAAGTATTTGTATTCTGATGACTATATGATTTCTACATGATTCTCTGATTTCTGTACGACAATTTGAATAACTGCTTCTGATGAATTATCTGATCTATTTTGTGAATTATCTGATATATAATTTTTGATTTCTGTACGATTCAGTTTATTCTGTATGATTCTGTTGGTTTTGTACGATTCTGTTTATTCTGTATGATTCTGTTTATTCTGTACAATTTCGTTGGTTCTGTGAAATCTTACTTGAATATTCTGCTATTCGAAATAAATTCAGTTCTTCTGTATCAGCTGTTTGATTCTAATCAAGTATCTGAATATCGTATTTCATTTGATTATATACGATTTCTGTGATTATCTGAATACTGTACGGATTTATGAGTTTCCTGTCGTTGCACGATTTCATTGATATTTCATACTGTACCTGTCACTGAACACAGGTACCGATATGGATATTGATACTGCATCGATTCATTGATACTACTGGTACCGATGCCGATACTACTGATTCATCGATACTGATAATTGTACTAATCTTATAGCACGTGATACACCGAATGCTGATCGATACGTGTGATATATGTGATACACTAACCATATGATATAGAATATGATTTTTACTGTATTGATTGTTTTATGTGATTTCATACCGTTTGATATTATTAACCGGAAGTGATTTCTTTATTGATTTGATTGATTCTATTGATATGATTGAGTAGTGTTAATCGTATTTGATTTGACGAAATTACTAGTACAGACTTATTTACTGTGCGGATTTATCGTTACTGTACGGATTTGCTGTTACTACATGATTTCACCGTTATAGCATAATCGTTCATGTCGTCATTGGATTGTTACTGATATTGATACATACACTACTACTACTGATTCACTGAACTGACTTTATGCACGTGATATACTGAGCAAGTGACATGTGACTCACTGAGCACGTAATACCAATTACTGGATTGCATATGATTTATTGAGCAAGTGATAAAGAACTGGAATTTGTAAGTGTATGTTGGTATGCTGTGATACGATTCTACTACATTGATTCGACTAATGTTGTAGACTGATGTGATAGATAAGACGACTATTAAAGAGATTTGATGCATGAACTGATTTATTGAGCTTTTTGGATTTTCTACTATTCACTGATTCTATCATTGATGATTTCGAATTCTATTATTTATGCAGTGATTTCTGTTTTTGTACTAATTCCTCTATTTCTGTACTGATTGTTGTATCTGCATTGATTAAAAGATCATGTGCAAGTGACTGATAATGATTTGACTATTTGACATGCATATTACTTTGGTGTCGTGCTTTGATTTCAGTTGTAGGATTTGGTGACCTGCTGGGCTATTTAAGCTCATTATATGTGGTTAATGATTTCAGGTGCAGAGCCTCCCGCATGAAGCTTCTTTCAGACACTAGTATAGGTTTTCGTAGTTTATGTTCTGACTTTGTTTTGTAGCCTGAGCGGCTATTGTGCATGTTCTTCTGGACGCTCCTTTTGACTGTATATATGAAATGCCGAAATGTGAATTATAGTATTTTGATGTATTTGTTTTCTTTAATGCAATTATTATTTCTAGATGTCGGTATTGATCTGAGCGAGAAAAAAGAAAATAAGACTGTCAGACGAATCCTTTCATTATTGATGTCTGGGACGTCACAGCAACTGGGTCCGATAAGCTCGAATTAGGCTTGTTAACATGCTCATGAGTCAAGCTTATTTGGACGAAGGGTCCAAGAGTTGTAATATTGAGATCTAGCTCAAACAAAAGCTCATATATTATACAAGCTAAAGTATGAGCTTAATAAGACTCAGCTCATTGGCTCGTGAGCTAACTCAAATAAATCTTAGGCACTAAATCCCATTTTTCCACATTGCTTTAGGTTTAATATTAAATGTTGAGTATTTCCTCTTCTTCAAAGATCATTGGTCATGTCGATGCCTTCTCCATCTAGCTCCCATCACGACTTGTCGAAAATGTCGATGTCTTCTTTGGCAAACTCACATCACGACTTCTCATTCTCAATCGAGCTCCTATTGCAACTTCCTCGCTCCTTTGTCATTGAATGTTTCAAGAATTTGGATAGGAACTTCAGCTTGCGCGTAAGAGCTTTAGCCTTTCAAAGACAGAACAAGTTGAGTTTGAGCTCAATATAAGAGCTTGACTCAAGCCGAGCCCAAATTTTGGCCTACTATGAGATTAGCGAGCTAAGTTCAAATTAGCAATGATTTGAGCTCAACTTAACTCGTTTACCCTCTTAAAGTCAATCAAACAGCTCTAAACACTTTAAATATGCTAAATTTGTTTTACACAATACTTAGGTTACTCTGTATTATAAATAATTACACTCAGAGAGCATCTTAATGAATTTGATGATCATCAACATAACTTTATTTGATCGTATTAGATTCTGCAATTAATCACTTTATATCACTTCATATTTTTATACGAAAGTGAAACCTCAATTATATAGAATGGTGCGCATCTGCCAGATATGATGTGTTAGTACTAAATGTTGGAGGATATGATGAAATGTAATTATTAATATAGCTTTGATATTAATAAATAAGACTACTAAAAAATGAATACTAATTTAAGTATTTTAAGGAATTCTCCATGGTAATATGGTCATGCCATGGCAGCAATTTCTAATAGGCCATTCAAATCATTAAAGCTGAATTTTTTACTAAAAAGTTATTTTTGAGAAGCAATAAGAAAACCGTCCCAAATGAAACCTTAGACTTCCTTTGGGATATTTTTTTATTACTTTCTAAAGCAGCTTTTTAGTTAAAAAAATTTTTGTTTCAAAAAATTATTTTAAGAAATAGTAAGAAAACCTTCCTAAACTAAAGCTTAATTAACTCTTTTAAAATTTATTACCATACATATTATTTTTTTTTTATCCTAAACAATTGTTACATCATGCTAAGAGTTAAAAATCAATATGAATCCCTAATTTATTAAGCAGGACAAGAAATTGTTTCTGACTATTAAAGTTTCATTTTAGTCCATTGACTCTTTTAAATAGGGATCTAAATGATCTCACATAAGGACTAGTTTGATCCCTATTTAAAAAGTCAAATGATCAAATTTATATTTTGATATAGTCGAGATTATTTTGATTAAAAAAAAAAGTTAGGAGACCAATTCAACCTTTTTCTCATTATAATAAGATTGAGCAATGGCGGTGGAGGTGGTAGCAGCGATGGCAATGGCGGTACTCTTGTAGTGTATTTAATTAGAAACTATCAATTATAAGGAATTCTAAATACACTCAAAATACACTACTTGTAATATTTTGGTATGCACTCCTTTGCATTTATTTTACTACAAACCAAACACCAAAATTTTTAAAACTCTTGCATTTGATTTAGTTTCCACCCTAAATGCAGCAAACCAAACAAACCCTTAATGATTTAACTGATGCAGCAAACCAAACAACCCCTTAATGATTTAACTAAGATCTTGCATAGATGAATTAATGTTTCATCTTCAATAAATTAGTTATAACATATTGTACTCATTCTTTAATTATAAGTTTATCTCTATTTAATAAGGTTATTTTATCCAAACAATAAACAGTTTATTGGCTTTCTTTTAAAGTGAAGAAGAAGAAGAAGAAGAAGAAGAAGAACAAGAAGAACAACAACATCAAGCCTTTATCCCACTATGTGGGGTCAGCTACATGAATCTTTTTTCTCCATTGTGTCCTATTAAAAGTCAAATTCTCGTTTAAATCTAATAAAGAAAGGTCATTCCTAATATTTTCTAATCTTTTTAGCTCTACCCCTACCTTTCTTAACATAAGTCAAATCTAATACCTCTACTGTCACGACCCGATTCGACGGGGACGGATCCCGCCCAAACCGGATCGCGACCAGCCTAAACAAACTAACCAGGATCTGGTTTGGGAATTGGTTTCGGAACTGAATCTTCCAAATAATTCTCAAAACGGCCAGACAAACACAGAACAACAGATCTACTATAAATCACCAAATACAGCGGAACAAAACATCTATCTTGTCTTTTCCTCAAATACAATCATCTACAAATACAGTGCATGGCTTTTGAACAGAAAGAAAGATAGAACAGAAAAGCCATGACTGTACAAAAATCAAAAGGTACAACAAATACCTATACGAATCAGACTCAGAAATCTACTCCTGGACTTCCTTCCCTTTCCCAGAACCTGAAAACCACCAGAAAACAAGAGTGAGCTCAACAGCTCAGCAAAGCAACAAACCTCCAATCAAAACTTTCAGAATTCAAAACCAAACTCATCTGACAGAAATCAGATCAGAAATCGGAATAGAATCGTACCGATTGTCAAACCGGACATATCAGAACGAATCAGAATAGAATCAGAACAGATACGGACAGATATCAAATCAGAATCAGAGTCGTACGGATTCAGAGTACAAACAGAACATAATAAATCAACAGAGTCAGAATTATACAGAGTTGTACGGAACAGAAATCGTATCAGAAACAGGACAGAATCAGACATATCACATTAACAAAATCAGAAATCAGAATTGCTTACCGAACAGATACTGAATTCGAAATCATATCAAATTAGATATCAGACAGATCAAGTCATATCGTACGGAACTTATTATCGCTTACAGAACGGATACAGAAAGCAGAGTCAGATCAAATTAGATATCAGATATATATTTAATAGCTAAATTCTCTGACACTGACTGAATCTCTTTGGATTCAGGCCCCTTATAACTCCCTTTGTGCTCACGGCACCAGAACAGATGTGCTTACAGCACCAGAACAGATTTCATCGGATCCGGAACAGAACAGATATCAGATTTTCAGATTTGAGCTCATTCCAGATTTCCCTGACACTTACTGAATCTCATAGGATCCAGGCCCCTTATAACTCCCTTTTTATAGCACATACAGATAGCATTTCAATTCAGAAGAAATCCGGGCAAATCAGAAATCAGACAAAAATCGGGCAGCACAACGGCAGTAGACGGAATTTACACAAAATTTCCTGCAAAGAAAATTTACCAAATTCGCACAGAACATAGATAATCATATTCCAGAACATTTATTCTACTGCACAGAGAATTTACGGATTCACAGAAAAATGTAATCAACTGAAAACGCTGCCGAATCAAAAATACCCGGACAAAAATCTTCGGAAAATAACCAAAAACTGCACACTCGGCACTTCAACAATATACAGAAAGTTACGCGGTAAAAACTGAATCAATCAAAAGTTACGGACGAAAATCGGTAACGGAAACGAAATCCGGACAGAAAACACCGCCAAACTCGACGGTTCTGAAAATTGAGAAAGGCGGAATGTGCCTTACCTTGCGTACAGCAAAATCCTCAACAGTCTCGACGAACGAAAACGGACCCGCGGCTTCCCGAAATCAACTTTTCCTTTTTCTCTTTTTCTTCCTCTCTCCTCGGATCAAATATCAGATTTTTCTCTCTCCTCAAAATATCTCATTTCCCTTAAGAAATGCTCAGATCGTCCTGGACGATCGCACTTCGTCCCGGACGATGTGTGCTCTGGAAAATCCTCGTCCAGACGAAATTTTCATCATCGTCCCCGGCGACAGGTCCTCGGGAGAATTTTCGTCCAGACGATCCAAATTTCGTCCCGACGAATCATACAACCAAAACTGATTTTCTGCACAACCTGTACCGATCGTCCCGGACGATCCAACTTCGTCCCGGACGAACCTGGAGCAGAACTGATATTACATCTACTCTCCTAACCGGGTCATCGGAAGGCCGACATTTTATGTGACCAAACCATCTAAGGCGACTCTCTCTAATCTTATCTTCTACTGGAGCTACTCCAACATTTTCACGTATATGCTCAATTCGTATCCTATCTCTAAGGGTAAAACCACTCATCCACCTGAGCATCCTCATCTCTGCTACACTTAACTTAGTATTATGTTTCTCTTTTAATGGCCAACATTCGGCACCATAAAGCATTGCAGGTCTCACTACCATCTTATAGAATTTTCCCTTAAGTTTGAGGGGTGTACAGTGAAACAGAAGAAGTAAACTTAAAATTAATTCAGTCAAAGAAAATACATCTCTTAGATATTTTGATATGTTGTTTTATTGCATGTATATTATTTCTCGAGTACTTCACATTATCATGAACACCATACAAATAAAAAAAAAACTTTAGATCTGAGTTTCCACTGTGCTGAGATATGTTTCTCAATATCTTCCATATGTGAACATGATCCACCATACAAAGAGCAGTATAACAGAGCCAACCCAACAACAAAAAAATAAAAAAGAAAGCTGTAAATAGTTAGGCTTACTATAAGACCACTTAATATATATAAGTCATATAACTGACAACAACAACATTCAGGCAAGTTAGTATGGCGACTTCATCTAATCATCATCAATTAACGTACATTTTCTCAAGCCTGAAACTCTCTTGCATATGAGAGATGTAGCTTGTGGCCTTCTCATCGACTTCACTAAAAGGGATCATGGCACCATTAGCTCTCTCACCAGGCCCTTTCCAATCTGCACTTTCGCCGCCGCTGCCTCGAGTATTTTTCGTCGTCATAGTAATAGTAAGCCAATCACCGGTGGCGAAAAAGCTCTGTGGCGGCGGCGGCGGCAGAGGCGGCGGTGCCAGCTTAACCTTACTTGTTTGCTGCATAGTAGTCTTCGGTGGAGGACCAAAGTATGTGGAGAGCTTCCTTGAGAACAACCCTCTACGCTTAAGCTTTGCTTCCATTTGTTATTTTTATGTTCTTGCTGTGAGTCTTACTTATAGTATAGCTTGAATGGACGCCAGGGGTTGGATAATTAAGAATCAGGAACAAATTATTGAAGAGGATATGCTTGTTGAGGATTTAATTAAGTACTGTACATGAAATTATATCTGTATTTAAAGACTGAATATGCTTAATTGGATTATTGAGTACTTTTTCCTGGTGAAGATGTATTTTCTTACCTAACTGATTCTTTTTGTCCAGGATGCATAAGTTCTTTCCTTGCTTATAGGATTCTTTAGGCTGTTTTACAAATAATACTAGGGTAATGTAAGTCAAAAACAAGATTCTTAAAATTTCCATTTTTTAGTTGGAAGAAACGTAAATGCAAAGCAAATTTTATTGTTGTTGAAATTCTCTTTTTTGTTTATTTTTTATGTATTTCAAATTCACACAAATATATATCATGTGTGAAGTCTCGTTGGCCATCGACGGCGGCTACCTCCAATGCCATCACCACCTGCCACTGCTAGCTGCCACCGCCATAGTTACTAGTCACTGCTGGCCACCACCGCTAACTGATCAACACTGGGAGCCGTCGATCACCACCCACTATTGCCACCAACTATATATAGCCCCACGACCTCCCACCATTTGCCCTGCTGCTGGTGGCCATCTGATTTTAAACTGAATTAATTTTACCTTAAGTCAAACATAAAATGATAACTCCTGCAGTTATAATATGCTCAATGGCATAACTAAAAAATATTTTCAATGTATTATATTAATTTACACTGCATTCCTATTCAGCAAACAAACAGCTAAAATAATAAGTTTATATAATATATATGGAGTTCTAAGATCGAAATTAAATTACCTAAAAATATTATAAGTTAAAATTTACTTTGTAAGAAATAATTGTCTTACTGCAATATCTTGATTGTTGAGTAACAAAATAAAATGAGATCCCTTTAAATTCCGAAAAGCAAAGTTTTTCATCTTTAATAAATATTGAGCCATCTTTTCTGTTTGGAAGCCTTAAGAACCTGTTCTTACTCATTCATGTTATTTTTGCTCAGGTTAAAATTAATGTGCTTATAAATGCTGTAGTTAATTACAAATTTATGTGGGTTATTTGAGATCACTTTTTTTATTTTATTTTATTTTATTTTGTTTGTATTTTAATATAAAATATTTGATATTTTTGTTGCGAACTGGAAAATTCACGGCGATAGAAAAAATATAAAATTTAATGTCTTAGTTTTTTTACGAAAATTCAACACACATATAGATAAAAAATAGGGGTGTAGTATTCGTACGAGACACCAAAGTTTTTACATGAAAACCCTTTTAAAAAGGAAAAAACTATAGGGCCTTCTCCAGTTTAAATGTATCAACTAGTGTTGTAGTCGATTGCAAATGAGGCCCTTCTTTAGAGGGAAGGCCTTGCTTCATGTAGCCAATATACATTTATATAGAGTGCATTATATGGTGGGAGTTGGAAGAATCAATGCTCACATGTTCATTTGGTCGGCAGTAGGAAAGCGATGTAGATCGAAAGGGACGTAGTCGGGCAAGGGTGGTCGAAAGGATCGTGGTGGGCGACAGAGGTCAGAAAGATTATAGTTGGGCGATGATGGTCGGAAGGAACTTAGTTGGCAGGCGACGGAGGTCAAAAAGATCGTATTAGGTGGCCGACGGAGGTCAGAAAAATCATAGTCGGGTGACGGTGGTCGGAATGACTGTAGTCGACAAATGACGAAGGTCGGAAAGACCCGAGTTAGGTGATGGTGGTCAAATAGACCGTAGTCTGTAGATGTTGATTGGAGAGACCGTAGTATGGAGATGTTGGTTAGAGAGCTGTAGTCTGGGGGCGATGGAGGTCAGAAAGATTATAGTCAAGAGACGGTGATGAGAAGGACCATAATCAGGCGATGAAGGTCATAGAGACTGTAGTCGGTAATGGTGGTCAGAAGACAGTAGTTTAGAGTTGTTGGTCGGAGAAACCGTAGGTGGCGGCGACAGAGGTTGGAAAGACTATTGTCTGGTGATGGAGATCAAAAGAATCGTAGTTAATAGGAGACGGTGGTCAGAAAGGCCATTGTCAGACGACGAAGGCCAGAAGGATCGTAGTTAGTGGGAGCCGGTGGTTAGAAAGATTGTTGTATGGCATTGGAGGTCAGAATGACCGTAGTCCGTAGGCGAAGATGGTTAGAAGGAACGCTATCTGGCAATGGAAGTTGAAAGGACCATATTCGGCAAGCGACGGTGGTCAGAAAAACCATTGTTTGACGATGGAAGTCGAAAGAAACATAGTCACGAGTGACGGTGGTCAGAAAGACCATTTTATGGCGATGGAGGTTGAAAGGATTGTAGGCAAGCGAAAATGGTCAAAAAGACCTTTCTTTGGCAATGGAGGTTGGAAGGATCATAGTAGACTGGCGACCATGGTCAGAAAGACCGTTGTTTGGCGATGGAGGTCGGAAGGACCGTGGTTGGTTGGCGACATATTTCAGAAAGATTATTATCTGACAACAGAGGTCGGAAGGATCGTAGTTGATGGGCGATGACAGTCAGGGAGACCATAGTCGGTTGGAGACAAAGGTCGGAAGGACCGAGTCGGCAGGAAACAGTGGTTGGAAGGATTGAAGTTGGCGGGAGATGGTGGTCAAGGTGATTGTAGTCAGGCGGGCGATGAAGGTCGGAAAGACCTTAGTCATGTGAAGGCTGGTGGGTATTCAAAAGTTAGGCAATAGTTGGTGACTGTAATATCTCGTTCCCTTACTGTTCCTCTCTGAATTGGATTTTCCTCCCAGAATCGTCCAGGACGAAGTTGGATCGTCCGGGACGATCGGTGCAGGTTGTGTAGAAAAATCCTGTTTGGCTGTATAGTTCGTCTGGACGAAATCAGGATCGTCTGGACGAAAATAAGTCAGTGAACCCTTCGCCAGGGACGATGTGTGATTTTTCGTCTGGACGAAATTCTTCTCTTCATGGATCGTCCGGGACGAAGCTCGATCGTCCAGGACGATCAGTCTGGATATATATAGAATACGTTAGATTTATATTTTTAAAACATTAATTTTCATAAATAGTAGAGATTTCTTAACACAACTTCAAATATAAAAGTAGGTGGAGATAATACTTCGTTATAAAAAAATTATAATAAATATAGTGTAAGATTTTTGTGCCCACAGACGGTAAGACGACCTCTTGAGACAGATGACAAGAAGAACATCTGTAATGAAAGCTTCTAAGAAAAGAGAAAGTTTAAGACCTCTATTTCGATGTACAAAAAAGACGCCGAAGTTCAAATTTTTTACTGAAATCTACTTTAGAAAACAATAAAAAAGCAAGATCAAGTCAGCTTAGAAGGCTTGAAAAAAATACTAGTCGCAGATTCGAGCGTGAAATAAACCATGCAAAGGAAACTCCTTGGAATTCAATTCGAAATCGCACTGATTAACTCGCGAACAGATGATGCGAGAAGTAAACTTCTTTTTAGCTGGGCAATAAAACCTGAACCCTAGAAGTTCGGTGATCAAGCTAGCGGTTTGAAGGGAGGATTTAGAACACTAAAGAAGGTCATGCATGAAGTTTTAAGCTTTGGACAAAAAATTTTCCAAGCAGATGATGCTTTCAACTTTCTGCTCAGAGATTTTTCTCAGTAACTTGTGCCGTATATCACAAAAAGGTAGAAAACGCAACACCATTTTTCTGCTGAGGAATTAATGAACCGATACGGAGTAACACAGAAAGAAAACCTCGCTGATCGAAAAGAGAAGACGCCTAACTCCTAAAGCAGGAGAACCTAAACGTGACTTAGATCTATTTTAAGCTTCCCCGAAGCCGCAGACCCAAAGCAAAACAAACTTTTACCATTTCCACATAACCCATCCTGCAAAGTCCACCGCACCACCCAAGCCAAAATCAACACGAATACAACAGGAAAAAATAAAACCATTTTAAAGTGTCAAAAGAGCTCAAAACAAGCAAACCATCACAAAGCAGGAACAAAACCCGAATTCAACTAATTTCTTTTCTCAGCAGATCTACTTTCTTCCCTTCCTCTTTCACCAAAATGGCAACCTAAACATAAGAAGGGAAACTCGCGAGGATCGCTCCTCCCGATCCAGCCTACAATCCGCAAAAAGACTGCTATGCATATTAAGCCAACAGTTACAGGAGTGATTGCATACCTTCGGCTACTGCA